>OZ010580.1:92012951-92035451 GCA_963932145.1 Acanthosepion lycidas
AAATTTCTAAAATGATAGGGAGGTGTCATCAAAAAAAAGTCCACCACCGACCCTACACAAGTACGCAAAAGGGCAGATAAAGGCAAGCCGAAGGTTATTTCATGTCGTCTCATGTCACGACTTAAATCGGAGGCCATGAAGGACCCTGGACTTACCAGTCAAGAGCTTTTCAGTTGCATTGGGGATCCTACTGTGTCTAAAAGTACTAGGTGTCGGTATCTGAGGGAAATAGCAACAACAGTCAAACCTGTATCAAAGCCTCCATTGACGAGAAATCACATTCAAAATCGATTGAAATGGGCCAAGGACAATATGAAGATTGACTTCTCTAACGTTTTGTTCACAGACAAAACTCGAGCAACACTTGATGGGCCAGATAAATGGTGCAAAGGCTGGGTAATGAACGGACAGAATCGCCATCAGCATTTGAGATGCCAACAAGGCGGTGGAGACATAAGGATCTGGGGTGGTATTATTGGAAAAACATTAGTGGGCCCATGGAGAGTACAAGATGGCATCAATATGACTGCTGATGCATACATAGCGTTTATGAAGGAGCATCTTGAACCGTGGATGAAATGGCAAAGAGTTGCCTTTGGAAGGGCCATTGTTTTTATGCAAGATAATGCTCCCTCACATGCTGCTCACAAGACTACTGAATATTTGAAACAGTTAGGCTTCGATGAACCTCAAAAAATGAAGTGGCCAGCAAATTCTCTGGGTTTGAACCCAATCGAAAACCTTTGAAGCATCATGAAGCGAAGACTGTACGCCAACGGACGACAATTCAGTTGCAACACTGAGTTGTGGGAAGCAATTCTTGACATATCTCACGTCATTACAGCAGATGACATCCTACGATTAACAAATTCTATGGATCGTAGACTTCTTCAAGTAATTTCAAAACAGGGAAAGCATGTTCACTATTAATTTGTTTAAAACTGTCCCTTTGTTTTTATTCTTTTATTATTTGTTTGATTATCTTATTTATTAGCTTCTTTTGATCATAAACATTCACATGCAACATTAATAAACGTTTTGTTTGCTCGATTCTGGGAATTTTACTAAACCTTTCTAATAATTTGGCACTCTCAAATCACCGTGCTGATAACAAATATGGCGCCAGTTTGTTTACATTGCGCATATCAGTACAAAAAATTCAGTGATTGTGCAGGTCAGTATTGCCAACATTGTGTGAAAATTTGATTGGCGGTTTTTGAAATATTAGAAAAAAAGTTATCTCGATAATAATTTGGCACACAGTTTATATATACACACACCCAAAAAGTATGTCTCTTTGGGTCACTGGATATGGAGACCTTATTCCACATCAAGGCAAGAATCATGTTATAATATATGGTTATAATTGTTCTACTTTATAATAACTTAGTACTAATCTCTCTCTCTTTTCCTAATTGATAGGTTAAACTTTATCATTGGTATATGTGTATTATGAAGAAGATAGTATATATAGGACTCAGCTATCTACTGAGGGTCTTGGAACATCTCCCTCACAAATAAACGGAGATGACTGTATATTGAATAAAATATCATTCAAATGCTATAGTTTTTTTATTCAAAAAGTTAGTGAATTGTTACATAATATATATATATATATAAATATATATATATATATATATATATATATATATATATATATATTGTTGTAATTTTTTTAATCATAATCTCTTAGATTCCATGTTGTCTAGTATCCACTTTTCCTTACCCATTAGAGCTTATTTCAAGGTGTAACATTTTTGTAATGTAGAAGCTAAACATCAAACTGACTAGCATAACCAAACTTATATAAACTATTTTTAATATTTAATTTGATCATTTTGACTAATGCCAACACAGATTATTCTCAAATCCAATGGTTCCTAATAGCCCCAGAGAAGGCATCTAAAAACTTAGAACATCCAAATGTGTCACTTGACTTTATACTAACATTGTCTTCATACTGATTGTTTGATATATATATTAGGTTGGTGCAAAAATAATGTCGTTTTCTCACATATGCTACAATGAGAAAAACGACATTATTTTTGCACCAACCTAATATATATATATATATATATATATATATATATATATATATATTGTGTTGAATATTAGCTAGTTTGCCAGTGGTTTAGCACACAAGCAGGCAAATGTAGCCAAAGCCAAAACTGACTTGAGTCATTTATGGAGAAATATATAGCTGAATAAAGACCCCTCATGCAAATGTATTGGGAAGGTCCATTCTAGCAAAATGGACCAACCCAACTGGTGTATTAGGCGCTCTCCTAAAATAAGGTAAAATCAGCTGGCTTGCCTTTACAAGGAAATAGAAGGAGGCAGCCATGTTGGCAGGTAAGTCACTTGACTTCTACATCTCCCTCCTCTCCCCATTGCGGAAGCATATTGGCCGTTGGGGAGGAATTAATTCCCTATTGCCTGGCTGATTGTACGGGAGTAGTCGGGATAGCGCCCTGGGAATCCTCGTTCTTGATGGCTGTGATTGAGTAGGGCCCTGGGACGCTGGTTTATTTTGTAATGTAATGTCACCATTTCCCGAGTCTTTGGTAGATTGATGTGGTCTGCATGTATCCGTAATTGTCGGCTCAGGTGACACAGGAATGGCACTTGGTATGGGGGTCTTGATTATGGGTGCTTCAAGTTTCCTTAGAAACCTACGGTTCCGCAGGGTTATTCTGCCTGATCCTGCAACTCTGATTCTATATTGACGGTTGGGAAGCGTCTCTACTATTCGCCCAGCTATGTCCCATCGACGGCTATTTGGGTTTTGAATGGAGACTGTGTCACCCTTATAAAGTGGGGATAGTGCATGTGCAGTACGGTTGTACTTCTCGATAAGGTCTGCATTGCGTTTGGATAATCTCTGTTCTCGTTTTTGCGCTGCAGCTATCCATTCAGGGTGTGGTTTATATAACTGTGGGTGCGATGGGATAAAATCTCGAAGACGTCTATGAAGCAGGAGTTGCGCTGGTGATAAGCCAATGCCTTGGATAGGGGTGTTTCTATATTGCAAGATTGCTTGTGCTGCCATGTTATTGTCCAAGGAACCCTGGTGTCCTGTGCAGTCTTTTATGAGTTTTTTGCAGTCTTGACTGCCAATTCTGCACGTCCGTTAGACTGGGATAGGTCACTGATGAAATTCTTTGCTTAACAGCCCAGGTTTTTAGGAATTGTTGGAATGAGTAAGCTGAGAATGGCGGTCCACCATCTGTACTAAGTTCCTCAGGTGCACCATATGTTTGGAATATTTCTCTGCAGATGGAAATCAACCTGGAAGCAACTGCTTGCCCTGGCTTGATGCGGTACAGAATGAGCCATCCAGTGAGCCTGTCTGCACAAGCAAGATATGTGAAGGATTTAACATAGAACAAATCCATTACAATCTGTTGAAATGGCCATTCAGGTGTAGGTGTCATTTGGATTGGTTCATGTGGTAGACTTGGGGCATTCCTTGAACATGTAATGCAATTATACCTGTAATTGCGAATTGAGGCATTCATTCCAGGCCAGTAAACTGAGTCATTGGAACGCGCATTCATGCCAACTACTCCTTGATAAGCCGAATGTAGGCACTTTAATATGTTCTTGCGCTGGGAGGTTGGTATCACTACTCTCCTGTCAAGTAGTATTAGGCCATTTTCATTGCTTAGGCGGTTACGAACTTCCCAGTATTCCCGGATTGTAGGTGGTGTTGCTTGACGACTGTTTGGAAAACCATTGTCTATGGTTTTCCGTAATAGGGTGTATTGTGTGTCTTCTTGACCAGCAAAACGAATGTGGTCAGGGGAAGTTATGGCAGGATTATCATCTAATTGAGATATTGATGTGAGGGCTGTCAATCTCATCGTTGCACAAGTCTCATCTGATTCATCAATTTCTATAAGGGAGGGTTCTATGGAGAATGTATCAAGTAGGCTTTGTACTGTAGTGACTGGATTGCGGGAAATAGCATCAGAGGCTCTGTGCCATTTTCCAGGGCAGTGTTGCATGGCGAAACGATATCTCAAGCTTTTCTCTTTGAGTCGGAATAGGCGAGGGTTGTGAATTTTGCTGAGATCTCGATCACCAAAAAGTCCTTTGAGTGGTTCATGGTCGGTCACGACTATAACGTTTGGGCAACCTAGTATGAACATGCGGCACTTTTCAAGTGCCCAGCTGATAGCTGCTGCTTCACCTTCTATGGATGCATATCTTTGTTCAGCGTCAGTACAGAATCTGCTTCCAGCAAACACAAGATGCCAGCCTTCAGGGCAACAGACAGGGGCTCGTTCGATTGCACATGTGCAGTGTTTCTGAAGAAGTAAAAATCCCATGCCGTCTTTACTCCAGTCAGGAGCTAAGCAGGTAATTCTGTTGATGTCAAATGTTGAGACGCCCCGCTTTACTAGTTCAACAATGACCTGCTTTGATTCCTGAAATGCTTTCTCAAGGGTCTGGTTCCAGGTGAATTTTGAGTTTTTTTGACAAGGTCCCGAAAAGGTAGCATAATGGGACTTAATGAATATGCCCAGGCAAGTTGGTTTACCAGTCCAAACCAAGACCTTGCATCAGTGATGGTTTTCGGAACAGGGAAATTTAAAATAGCATTGAGCATAGATTCAGAGGGAGATACTCCCGATGAAGTTATTTGAAGGCCACCAAACTGAACAGTGTCCTTACAAAACTGGAATTTGTCTTTGCTGAGTACAATCCCATTTTGTGCACATCTCATTAGAAAATCAAAGGTATGATAGAATGCCTCTTTGATGCCGGTGTCGTAGAGCAAAGTATCATCAACCAATTTGATTTTCCTGGGAATATCTTTTATGACTTCATCATATCTACGGGTGTATGCATCACCAGATGCTAAGTAGCCTTGAGGCATCCTAAGGTACATAAACCTTCCCCACTCTGTGATAAAAGTTGTGAGTGGTTGGGACTCCTCATCTAATATAATAGAGTGGTAGCCATCGACAGCATCCAGTACTGTTTTCTTGGTATTGGGTGGCACCTGCATTGCCAGCTGGAAAGGTGAGGCAGTGTGGTGGGTTTCTCGCTTGCATTGCGAATTTAAATATTGATAATCGATGGTACGCCTCGGTCGACCATCCTTTTTTGTTGTAATGACCATCGTGCTACACCAATCTGTTGGAGTACCAATGGGCACTTGTTCTAATATGCCTCTTTCTATATCTTGCATAAGGGCTTGCCTCACTGGTTCTTTTAAATGGTATGGCACTGGTATTGGTCTGTGTCTTGCCTTAGAGATTGCCCCCTCCTTCAGGTGGATATGTGCTGGTTTACCAGACATGGCTGGGAATTGCCCATCAGTATTAAATGCTGAATCAGCAAATTGTTTCAGTAACCATTTTTTGAGGTTCTCCACATTTCCTTCGTTTGCTGGAAAGGGGGTTTCTTCAGGGCGATCTGGTAGCTGAAATCTTCTGAGTTGCTTTTGCTCGACAGCTGCTGTGTGATCGTTGGTTGTCCAATCTAATTTGCTGTGGGTTGTCATAGTCATAGGCGTGGGGAAGTGAGGAGACAGTATGCCAACATCAATACAGGCGGCCTTGCTAAAATATATCTTATCGATGTTATTGCAGATGTACAATGCTTGCTTTGTCGACATTTCTCCAACACTAAATTGAATAGGCAACCATCCCTGGCTTATAAGGGTTGAGCCACCCACAGCACGAATAACTTTCTTTGATGGGATCAAGTTACTTTCCTTGAGACCCATGCTATGTAGGTGCTTGGGTCCTCCAAGGCAGATGGTGGCCCCACTGTCTGGGAAGATTTTCAAACGAGTGCTTTGATTACCTGGAATATCTTCAGGATTTCTGGGGTCTGGCCTTGGAGAGAATGGGACCAGTGTTGCTTCTATCTCAACAACACTATTTTTGTTCGATGACACATATGAGCCTGTCTCCTGGTCAAACTCTACATGTGCAATCAAACTGCCCATGTTAGCTTCATCGTCTTGGAAGCCTCTCACTTCACTAGAGCGATTTCTTGATCGGCAAACTTTTGAAAAATGACCTTGGATGCCACACAAGTCACAGGTCTGATTCCAGGCAGGACATGCCTGTTGGCGGGTGCTGGTTCCTGGGATGCCATGCTTGTGGCTACCACATCCACTACAGCGGAACTTGTTTTGTTTTATAATCAGTTTTTTGGGGCTTCTGGATTGAGGGGGATTTTTTTCCACTTGTGTTGTTTTTTCTTTGCGATAGGTTGATGCACGCAATGCTGACATTTCAGTTGTCCCTGCCATTCATGCTTGGTCACGCAGTGCTGCCTCGAATGCCTCAGCATGGTTGATGTTTTGGTCAAGGGTCTTCAATGAGCTGGCCTTTGCTAGTAAATCTGCTTGGAGAGCATCATTTGCTGTGCCTCTGACCAGCTGGTCTTTGATATAGATGTCAGATAGGTCATGACTGCAAATGGGACATGTGAAGTCACAATCCTGTGCTGTACCCTTAAGGCGGACAACAAATTGCTGGATTGATTCGCCTGGTCCCTGGGAAATCAAAGCGAAAGACAATCTATGAACCATAGGGTTCGATTTTTGGGTAACTAATGCCTCCAACATGTTCAGGAGTCTGTTTGGTTTTTCCGAGAAAAATTTGGGGTATGTATTGATGATCGACGTTTGCACAGTCTCATCAGCACAGTTGTATAAATGGATGTTGGTCTGTGTAGGGGGCATGTTTGTCATTTGCACAAATACCTCCCAATCAATTCTGAACTTTCGGAATTGCTGTGATGTCATCTCTGAATGGAGCTGGGGGAGTTTGGCTGCAGGGGCCTTCGTGTAGCTGTCTGATGTCAAAGGTTGCTCCTTTGATAGCTTAAGGATAGCTAGGGCATGTCCCATGGTTGTGACACCTAGTTCTTTAAGGATTTCCCGGTCTATCATAGAGAGGCTATCCTTAGTAATATTCTCTTTCACAAACGATTCGGCATAGGTTTTGGCAGAGTCGGTAGGAATGCCAATTTTGATAAGTAGCTCTTGCCAGTCATCGTATCCTGTTCGCAGCGCCATGTTGAATATTAGCTAGTTTGCCAGTGGTTTAGCACACAAGCAGGCAAATGTAGCCAAAGCCAAAACTGACTTGAGTCATTTATAGAGAAATATATAGCTGAATAAAGACCCCTCATGCAAATGTATTGGGAAGGTCCATTCTAGCAAAATGGACCAACCCAACTGGTGTATTAGGCGCTCTCCTAAAATAAGGTAAAATCAGCTGGCTTGCCTTTACAAGGAAATAGAAACGTCTGGTTCGGTCCCGACCTCTTGTTGGAAATGAATTGGTCGGAGGTGCAAGAGAAGGCCGGGCTCGCAGTTCGTCTGTGGACTCGGAGGAATCTTTCCTTGAAGGGGAGGGCGGAAGTATGTGGCTCGCACATCTACCCGATTCTCCTTTACCGACTCTCCGTGCTTCCACTCCCGTCTAACACTTTATTGGCGTTAGTAAGGCTCCTGTTCTCCTTCTTGTGGGGAGGCAGGGCCGCCATGGTTAGTCGCGAGATCTGTTACCTCCATCCCTCTGATGGCGGTCTAGGGGTGCCTTGCGTTGAGACTCGTCGACATACGCTTCGCATTACTTATCTAGACCGGATGTGTATGCAACTGGATGAGAACGGCGAATTCTGGAAGGAAGACGCCCATAAACATTTTCCATCCTTGAGAAATGTGCGCTCGTGTGAGGAGGAGGTCGGCCGTAATCCTCGAGGCGAGGGCTCTTTCTATCACGAATGTCGGTTGGCCCTCAAGCGTCTCTTACGGGCGAAGGATGGCCTCTCCGACGTCCAGCCGTTGTCCCGTAAGGCATTATATCAGGTGTTAGTGAGGGGGAACGTTCAAGATGATCTGATTGACGAGCTCGGGCTGACGAAGCGGGAGGCTCGCTGCATATGGCCTTGGGCGCCCGGGTTGAAATGTCTCACCAACCCCGAGGCATCACTCACCTGGCTGGTGATTCGAGGGGCCCTCTGGGTCGCCAAAAGACTTCGCGCAGCGGGTTTGGCAAAGTCGCCAAACTGCGTGCGCTGCGGTGGGGAGGTGGAGACCATTGGTCACGCCTTCTTTTCAATGTAGTGTCGTAGTTCCGTTGTGCAAGTTCGTTGAAGATCTCATGGTTCGCATGCTGCGCGGAAAGTTCTTTGTCCTCGAGGCCAGTTCCGTCTGTAGCAATATAGTACCGCCGTTGACTAAGGCTGAGCACTACGTGTTCCTTTGCTTACTGGGTGTTATGCGAGTCGTGATATGGACGACGCGACAGAAGGAATTTCATGGGGACGAGAAGTTTACCTCTTCCCAACTGATCTTGTTCTTTAAGCATCAGCTTAAAGTCAAGATCAGGACGGAAAGGAAGCGACTCCATCCATTGGAATTTAGCGAAAGGTGGGTGACTCTTGCGCGTCTCTGCAGAGTGAAAGGTGCTGACTTGGAGTGGCTGTTTGATGCCGGTTAGGCATTAAGGATTTGGGGATTACTGGGGTGAACATTGGTAACCCCTCCCTTGTATAGGTTAGTTTAGGTCGGTCTTGTTTTAGTTACCTTTTTCTTTTTTTCTTTCCAGTTTAACTTAGCTAGGGTATGTATGCTCATTGGACCCCCCCTTTTATTTCTGACCCGATTTTTTTTTCTTTTGTTTAATTCCCCATCCCTCCCATCGTTAGGTGGTTAGTGATATCAGTTCTCTGGTGGGTGCGGGGCGCCTTTCGTTTCGAGTGTGTCTTTCGTATTTGTCGTTGTGTCTGATTGAGTGTGTGTTTGTAGCGAGTGCATGGATTGTATGAATGTTTTATATATTTTTTTTCAAGCCCCGCATTGATTTCGTCCAGTTAACTGATGTTTCTACCACAGTTAGGGCTGTGGGGGGTTTTACTACTAACAAAAAAAAAAAAAGTTTTGTTTAGTTTCTTGTATATAGTTTTGTATTCATTGTAAATTTTCATTGGGGTTTTTAGTTGTTATTTTATTCCCCTCCCCCCACAGACAATGATTTGTATATATGGGGACTAGTTAGAATTTCATAGAGTCTCTGAGGAATTTTGGTGGATGTAGTAAGAATGGTATGTAATGGATGTGTCGTTTTGGTGAAAGGAACATTGTTTGTATGTTTGGGTCAGTGATTGCGGCTAGCTAAGTTTAAAAGTTAAGACAGAAGATGACCATCCTTGCCCCCTTTCCCCAATTTTTGGCCTTGTGCCACATTTGTACTTTTTGTATAATAAATAATTACAAGGAAATAGAAGGAGGCAGCCATGTTGGCAGGTAAGTCACTTGACTTCTACATATTGTATATCTCTGTTTCTTTAACTGAAATTGGAAAAAATACCAGAAAACTATTTGGCAAAAATGAGAGAATTGTATTCTTGGTAAGATTTAAAAAAATGGAAAGATGATGGGAGTAATAATAATTACCTTTTATTTTATTTCGTAGAAAACTACAAAGAAGTCATGAATACAATTTTTTCAAAATTCTACTTAATGTCAGTTCATTCAGATTAAATAGTTAAGCATGATAAACAGTTTTTTCTTCATGTTACAGAAACCTACTGCTTTTATTTTTAATTTTACTTTAAAAAACTTTAGACATTCTCTTATTTCTGATAAATTCCCAGAGATTTTTGAATTCTTTGTAATATTAGGTTGGTGCAAAAATAATGTCGGTTCTTGACGTTAAAAATACGTCAAAAAACGACATTATTTTTGCACCAACCTAATAGATTCTGTCTTTTTAAAAAAAATCTATTATACATTGGATGTGCATTGTGGTGTAATGGATATTGGCTTAGAATGAAAAGTTGGAGAGCCACATTTGATTTCCTATTGGCTTTGTTACATTCACTTGTGTGCAAATATCCTTGGGGAATGTATGAACCCATCTCTTCTCCACCAGCTATAGGTTGAATAGCAAGACAGACTGGGTTCTATAGCCTTGGTTGGCAACCAGTCTACCACAGAAAGAAATGGCAATCCACCGCGGGAAAATCTTCTGCTTAGTTAGTCATGGACCGAAAGAGAAACAATTGCCCAAACGTCTATCATGTGTGGCACTGATTATATATTGAAGTTATTTTATAATTCCGAGTAAAATAGCAATATAGACAGGACTCTCTCAATTTACTTGGCAACCAGTCAAGGAGAAGGACAATTCTGAATTCAAAAGCCAGTTATGGAATCCATTCTACCCGCTACTTCCAGCTATAGGTAAAAATAGTAAAAGTTACTGGCTGGTACTAGAAACACTAGTGCCCTGTTTTAACCTCAGAATGAATTATATCTAAATATGAATGATTAAATTATGATTGGAAAGCAAAATAATGTCAAAATATAAAAATCATTTATACATATGTGTTATAAATACAGTTTTAGGCTTTTTTTCTAAATATTTCTTGCTAAATTATAGATTTGTGTTAAATAACCAGAAATACAATGCCACCAAGTTCATTCATTTTATGCGTTACCAGTTTTCTTTGATAGTTTCTCATAATAAAATGTATTGCATGACAATATGCATCAAAAAATTATGCCACTGTTTTTTAATATCTGTTTTTAATCATAGAATATTGATTTCTGCATTCAGTTTGAAGTTCAACAACATTACACTTATGAGGGAAAAGATTGTATCTATTATTTTGAGTTCTTTTTTCTTTTAGTAGACATTTTCTTGGTTTTAGAGACAAAAGACAATGATTTTGTCCATGTACTGTTTTGTACAGTTGCTATTGGGACTAAAGAAAAATCTAAGGTCTTTAACTACTCTCTCTGGCTTTTATCATGAAAGGAATGCAGCATAATTTAAATTCTATAGATCACAGAAATCCAAGTGAAACAGGAACCAAAGAGTGGGTTCTTAAATGGTATAGATCATAGGAATCCAACTGAAACAGGAACCAAAGGTTTGGTTCTTAAATGGTATAGATGACAGAAACCAAAGGGTTGGTTCTTAAATGGTATAGATCATAGGAATCCAGCTGAAACAGGAACCAAACGTTTGGTTCTTAAATGGTATAGATGACAAAAACCAAAGGGTTGGTTCTTAAGTGGTATAGATCATAGAAATCTAATGGAAACAGGAACCAAAGAGTTGGTTCTTAAATGGTATAAATCATAGAAATCCAAATGAAACATGAACCAACGGGTTGGTTCTTAAATGGTATGGATCTTAGAAATCAAAATGAAATAGGAACCAAAAGGTTGGTTCTTAAATGGCATAAATCATAGGAATCCAAGTGAAACAGGAACCACTTATAAGTTAACAGGTCAAAATTCATACATGAAGCTATCAAATAATAGTTGATGTGATTATGCAGAAGCATTATTATATACTTTTCTAATGCAATAGGTGTCATCTTGAATGTCATAGATTTTGGCTGTTATATTCCTCACTCTTCTTCAGGTGTCTTTCTTCATTTTTATTAATCTTAGAATTTTGAACTAAACCCTTTAGTCAATACACAGGGGCAGACTATTCTCAGTTCACTATCCAAGCTTAAGAGATTTTTCATTAGTACTCACCTGTCTTATTTACTTTTGTGTTACTTGTTCATTTCTTCTACTGAACCAGAGAGTATACAATTATTCAGTACTGCAAGACTCAGGTGTTTAACTCAAACCTACCAAGGGAACTGATATATTTTTAACCAATGCTTTAATCCATTAGACCTGGTATTGTCATTCTGAAGCCTTAGACTTTCTCTTTTGTTAGACTGTATGAGCATTTTGGCTTGAGTGATGAGATTATGAATGTCCTTGACTTGGTTGGTGTGAATGTATCAGCATCCTGACTCCAGTGTCAGGGTCACATGAATGTCCTGACTCCAGTGTCAGGGCCACATGAATGTCCTGACTCAAGTGTTGGGACAGTATGAATGTCCTAATTCAGGTGTCAGAACCACCTAGACATCTTGGCTCAGGACTGCATGAATATCCTAGCTCAGGTGTTGGAACTGCAGGAACATGCTGGCTTGGGTTTTGGGACCACATAAACATCCTGGTTTGAGTGTTGGGACTGCATGAACTGTAAGTGTATCCTGGCTTAGATGGTGGACATCCTCTATAAGTTCTCTGATTCAGGTGATGGAATTTCTTGTGTGTGTTCTTTCTTTCTTACCTCTGATCAACAAAGAAAGAACACTCTGATCAGTTCAAAACTCCAAGAATATTACCAAAATATAAAAACTGATACAATCAAACAGTGAAGTCAAACAAGTTCTATGACCAAACTAAGATGAACATTTGAATTGTAAAGCACATATTTATAATGATAAATTCTTCATTTTAAAAATTCCTAAAGAAGTCATTTACATTTTTGTCTGATTGACCTTGTGATACTTGACATACTTGAAAAAATTGAACTTGAAAACAAACCCACACTGAAAGTTGATTCCTGAAATATTATCTGTAATTAAGTTATAAAAAGAATAAAAAGATTCCAACATTCCATTTTCAAGAATTCAAGAAAAACTCGTCGACGAATAACAATTTAAAATAACACGTACAGTGACACCTATCACCCTGAATCTATTCATTTCTAGAGTTGAGATCAAAAAATGGTTCCATTTCTGTGACTTTCATATGAATTCATTGTAACTGAATAATTGGGAGCCTACAGTAGTACAAGAGTTAAGAAGTTTATCTTGTAGAGAAATTTATGAGTTTGATGTCAACTTGGTATCTCACCACTCTGACCTTGTGCCAGTAGTAAATAACCATTTTAATATAGTCATTTTAACTAATCATTATTAGTAATAATAATTACTTATGATTTTATAGTAGTTAATTTTTTTAATCATTTCATCCCAAGCAAGGCAATAAAGCCACTAACGGATTACTGAGTGTGAAAGAATATGAGAAAAAGTAAACATTATTAAGGAGAGTGAACAATAAAAAAACAGGAATTATGAAGACAGAAAATAACAATTTTTGTCACTCAATGTTGACTGGAAAGCAAAAAGCCAGAAGAGAGCTTCATAAGCAAGAAATGTGAGAAAAGAAGCTGTTAGAATATAACTTATGGTTACATCTAGCCATTGCAGCTGTAAAATTAGACCTTGTTGCCAATCCAGTACTGCACTTAAATTCATAAATCAAGGTACCAAAGAGAAAAGTTTATCAGAACAATTACCATTAAAGTATTTATAGAAGCACCACAGAGAAGCTATGTTATGACAGTGAGAAAGTGACTGAAGCCAAAATGCCAGGTCAAGAGTGATAATATTGTAGATCGTTCTTTTGATTTTATCAAGAATCTCTAAGTACATTGCAGAAGCACCAGATTATGATTTAAAAAATTTAACCAATATTACCTTTCTCTTTCAACTTGTAAAGCAGAAAGAAATGAAAAAAAAACAATGACAGTAAGAAAACTAAGAAAAATTATTAGGTTGCTGCAAAAATAATGACGTAATAATGTCGTTTTTTGACGTATTTTTTAACGTCAAAAAGCGACATTATTACGTCATTATTTTTGCACCAACCTAATACAATTATTGTTTTTTTAGATTTTGTTTCTTTCAAGAAAACTTTTGTATTGTTAACATCTATGAGAAACAGCTGGATCAACAATTTTTTTTAGATAAGTGCTTAGAAAAGTTTTGTTAATGTTAGACAAAATGGACAAGGAGCCATTGATGGAATAATTTAATGTCTTTTGTTAATCCAGTTTTGAATAATCATGCAAAATTATTACTCCTTACTTTTTCTTTTGTCTATTCTACATATTTTATCTTTCTTCAATTATCTGCTTAATGTTGTTTTTGGTTTTATATTTTTATTCCTTTTTCTATTTGTATCATATTTCTTTTTTTATTCCACCACAATTCTTCCTTTTCCTTTTCATTTCTTCTGCCATTCATTTTCCTCTGTAAGCATTTCATTTTTTTTAAACCTGTTTTGTTTTTTTCAATTGGCTTCCATTTTTCCTGCTTTCATTCAGTTTAGCTTTTTTTCTTTTCTCTGATATTTTTAAATATTTCTCTTCAGCTTTTTGCATAAATTTATGCTGCTTTTTTTTCTCATTTTTTGTATCTTGTATTAATGTTTTCCTTATGCACTTATGGGGATGTTTTTTTCTCTAATATTTTTTTATATTTTTCCCATTATTCTCACCTTTTATTCATATTTTCCATCATTTTTACCAAATTTACTATGTTTTTCTTTCATATTGTTTGTAATTCATTTTCACTTCTGTCCTCCATTATTATTTCAATTTTAAACAAAATGGCAAATTTCCAGAGTATGGAAAACCATACAACAAAATTGGGAAATTTAATAGAAATATAAAATCAATATTTCAACTGAATAAATGACACTTTAGTTGTTCTGCTGAAAACACTTTTATGCCTAGAATATTTTTCTCCAGTACATAATTACATACATTGTTGTACTCTTATTATCTCTTTGTCACTTCAAAATTAACTCTTCCAATTCTTAAAAAGAATAGGAAATTACTCTTGATAAATTGTCTCTCCATATACAACAAATTAGACAAATGCTGTGTCTAATGTTAAAGTTATTTACTAAATTAAATCAAGCATCAATATCAAGCTACAAAAAAATAGTGTTCTTTCAATTTTCTGGTCAACTATAAAAATCAGCTCTTAACAGAACTTTAATAACCACTGGTACTCCTATAAGAGATTCAGCCATTTCAACCATGAGGCAGACCCCAATAATGCTATATACATTTGTTGAAATTAATGAAAAGATTTAGACAATATGCAACAAACTGTCACTTTGCTTCACCTGGGTTTTATTATATTCATAATCCTATAAAATCATTTAATTACATAACAGACCTCAACTTGGAAGATTTTTCTCTTGTGTGCAATAAAGACTAAAGATATATTTTATGCAAAACTTGCTTAAAATGAAGCCCATTTTTACCCACAGTGTTTTTTTAATCAGTATCAACCCATGCAAGGCAGTAAAGGAGTTACTGGGTTTGGAAGAATTAGGAACAGAAACATTACTAATGAGCAGGAAGAGAAAAGAGTAATATGGAAGACAGTAGAGAGTGAGTGACATTGCATTTAAATTTTTGCAGATTAAAGTTGGCTGGAAAGCATGGAACCGGAAGGGAGTTCCACAAGCAAGAAGTGTGAAAAAAGAAATTGTTAGCATGGAATTTACAGTTACATCTAGCCAGCTCAACTGTAAATTGATGAGATCTCGATGCCAGTCTAGTACTGTACTTAAATTCAAAAAATCTAGCAACCATAGCAAAGAGCTCATCATAATGATTACCATGAAGGTATTTATAGAAAAGGCAAAGGGAGGCAACCTTACGATGATGGGAAAGTGACTGAAGTCGAGCTGCCAGATCATGACCGATGTTGTGTCGGAAACCTACCACCCCTCTTGAAGATGAACTTATCTGCGTCTGTGAACAAAGACTTTAAATAGTGGCATGTCAGTTGACATGGGGGAGACCAAGAGACAGAGAAGTTCTTAGCTGAGCTAGTTATTGACTACTCAGGCGATTTCTGTACCTTTTTACCAGCCTATTAAAACCCCTTTTATTGTTACGTGTTATTTGGCGTTTGTCTCTACTAACCCCAAATCAACATCATAACAACCAATAATATTACTTATTCTTCATTGCATTTCATCAAGGAGCTCAAGGTAAATAGCTGGGGCACTGGACCATATGTGGCAGCAATATTCTAAGCATAGATTAATGGTAGACTTATAAATATGTATGATAGATTCTAGAGAGAAAAATTGTCTCACTCAACACAGTGAACCAACTTGCTTAGGAGTCAATATTGCTTACTATTCAATATAGTCTTTCCACTACATGTCAGCTGAGAATGTTAGCCTGAGAAGGTGCAGCAAGTCACTTTTCTGGAGGTTAGCATCAGCCATGCTGATAGAAGGCCGAGAGGGGTTTCTCAGATGATTAATGGTTTTGGTTTATATTACAAATCATTTAATAAAGAAAATATTCTCCAAGTATAAGCAAAATCCGAGAGCTCCATATCACTTCAAAATTATTTAAACTAACATCCTTATCTTTATTGCTTTCTTTATATTTTCGCTCTGTACTCTGTGACCTTTGTGTATACCAAATATGACTTCTTGCTCTACATGCGAAAAGCTTACAGCTATATCACATTGAAAGATCAGTTCTCATCTGATCCCCGAAGTTAAGCAACATTGAGTCTGATCAGTACCTAGATGGGTGACCACTTGGGAATACCAGGTTCTGTAAGCTTGGATGTGTGGGTGGTGTAATGAATAATATCTGGAAATTGGAAGTCATGTTTGTTATATTCACTTATGCACAAATACCTGTGGAAACGATATGAAGCCATATTTTCTGACCCCAGCTATGGGTTAAATAGTAGGATTTGTATCAGTAAATCATTATTATCTCTAAATAATTCTTACAATCCCAAAATATTTTGGCATTCATTGACTGAACATCCAGTACTATTGTCAGCTGGAACTTTTAAAAATCTTTCTCTTGAGACATATTTCAGAAAAATAGGTCTCTCAATTCCTGTACAAGTTATTTCTCTTTCCAATACTAGTGAGCATTTCATTCCTAACCTTTTACTTCAAATCATGTTGTCCATCAATATTTTGATTATGTCATTATGTATTTGTTGCGAATTTGAATCAGCCCACAACAAAGTAAATGGTGAGAAAAGTTTTTAAATATAAAATATTTTTATTTTTGTATTTTTAGAAGTAAATTTTTCTCAGCACATACAAGTGTTAAAGTTTCTTGTTTGTTAAGATGAAAAGAAATGTGATTTCTTTGTGTGTGTGGGTGTGTGAAAGAGGCAAGGGAGAAGGTAAATGTAAGTGTCATGTAGCTTTGGGAAGAAGAGTATAAATGTCACATAGCTTGGTGAGGAAGCGTGTAAATGTCACATAGCTTGGTGAGGAAAAGTGTAAATGTCACATAGCTTGGTGAGGAAAAGTGTAAGTGTCATGTAGCTTGATGAGGAAGACAGGTGATTGATTTTAAGCTGTGCACCTTGTATGTTGCCGCTCGTTCTCCTTCCTGCTTTCTCCATCTAGAGACTTTGCTTAAATACTCTTCGAAGGGATCACAAAGCATGTTTTTTTCTGTTGGTAGGAATGCAACCTATTGGTTGAAAAGTGTTAAATATTTATTTTTAAAGGATTAATTTATTAACCAGAAGGATGAACAGATCATCTGACTCAGAAATCATTTTTGTCATTTGATGATTGACTGTCTTGATGTTTATTTCTGTCTTTGCTCCACATACTCTTTGAGTTACATGTGCTATCCATTTTAGTTGTTGCTGCTGTTGAAAGTCCTCAAGTGATGTGATTTCTGTTATCTGGTACAGTTCTTTGTTTGTGATTCTGTAGCACCAGACCACAATATACAAAGAAGGATGGTCTTTGCCAAAACTAAAAGGCTTCACTTACTCAAAGCCATTTTAAACCATTGATCTTAGAAAGGAGTTGTATACAGCTGTCAGTTTAAACTTGTTCTTGAAGTAGTTGGTACTTTTGATTTGAAATATCTATTTTGTTCCTTAACTATTTGAATGGCCATCATAAACAATTGATTGTCACTTCTTCTTTTGGCAATATTCACCAAAAAGCCTGCTTTGTATATGATTATGAAGAGTAGTAGATTTGAATATCAGCCATGTAAATGCAATGTATCTGATTTACTACCCAGATAATTGTCTGGAAATGGGTTGGTGGGTCACCATTTTATTTTTTGCCTAAGAATAATCCCTATGTGATAAGGGCAAAGATAAAAATTCCCTGAATGATTTATTCTAATGGCGGATATTCAAACATGTATTAAGTTAAATCTTAATAGATAACATCATACTGTCATTTCCCTAACTAACCTGAGTCTAACACATGTACTCTAAGCTAATCCCACACTTAATCCAATCCTTAATTTCCTATCCTGGTTAAGAGATGTGGGGGAATATGAATTTAAATAGATCATCTGACTCAGTGAAGAAATCAGAGAAACCCTCCATCGCAAACCTCCCCTTAAGTATTCTTAACTGACAAAAAAAAATTATCCCATAGTATTATATATATATATATATATATATATACACACAAATATAATTACATTGTATAGATATAAAAATATAATTTCAAGTCATTTCTCTTTTTGTATATTTTTGACAAATAGTTTCTGCACAGGTGATTTCACCCTATTATTTATCATTCAAACATTTTTAACAACAAAAATGGGAATGGTCTCTTATATATATTTGGCAATAATCTCATACTACTTATTTATTTTATACATATATATACACACACACACACACGTGTTTCATTAAAGACAAGAGATAAGGTACTGCAATTGAGCATTTTTTCACTGTGTTCAAACAAGTGTTTTCTTTTCTGGACAGAGAGTGTGTAGAAACTGTTCAAATATTCTGTAATTCCAAGTGCTTTTGGCTATACTTTTAGCCATTATCAAGAATGATTTTATTTTTGCTTTTTAATTGTATGTATGGTTTGTGTGTATGTTTCTAGAGTTATATGGATGTTTTATTTTCCAAACACAACACATTGTGGCCATGTTCACAGTTAATATTATTAAGTGTTGGCGTTTTCTTTTTTATTATCAAGACTTCCATTATTTTTAATCTTTTTTCACATGTGGATGCGGTTATTATGTTTATATTTTCTACTAGTATGTTTTGGATGGAATCTCATAAGAATATGTTTGTGTTTAAATGGGTTCTAATAGAGCTGTGGTTGGATAGGTGTATCATAAGGCGTCTGGATAGGTATGTAGTAATTTCTACAGTTTTGGACAGTTTCTACACACACTGTGTCCAGAAAAGAAAACACTTGTTCGAACACAAGAAAAATTAAATAAAAACCTTAATTACAGTATGTTGTCTATTGTCTTTAATGAAACATGTATAAATGAAGGATTGCTGTCTAAATACACAATATATATGTATATATATATATATATATATAGAGAGAGAGAGAGAGAGAGCAAGAGAAAGAGAGAGATTTTCATATTTCTTGATTGACTTCTAATATTCATTTAAACAGATATTTACATAATTAGTAAGAATAAGTGGTCTATTTGATGACTAAGTCTTTATTTTGATGTCTAATGTAAAATATGTATGCATGTGCATTATGTTTTTATGTATGTATGTATATGTAAACCTTACTTCTCAATACTTATAGCTTTACTTTTTTAAATATTCCTTTGATTTCAACTCCTGGATTCACCTTGAGAGTGATATTAATAAATCAGTAATTCACCTTTGGCCTGGAAGTTTTTTTGCACCTTATTTGGCAATCTTCTTACAGATGGCATCTTGATAAAATTGCCCAGGAGATTGGATAATTTAAAAAGTAAACATGTTAATAGGAGTAGATAGGGTTGCCTGCTGTCTGGGCCACACTCCTTGCATGTTTATTGAACAGGAGTAAAGGTTTATCCCTTGTTTCCTGCTTAAGATATAGTTTTTTTAGTCCTTTCTTCCATGGTCATAACAATTTAATCTGTCTTAACATTTTGGTGACCCAACTGATCAGTGACTGTAATTCTTCATTATAAGGCTACTAGGTTGGCAGTTTTCTGGTTGCTGAATTTGACCGGGTAGCAAGGAGCCCAAATGCTTTGGTAATGCTTGGAGAGGTTGCTCTGGTCAACATTCATATAATATTGGGATATTTATAATGCCATGCAAATGCATGGGTTGGTGTTGCTGTATATGTTTTTGGTGGGTAACCTTGAGGCAATATTTAGCTTTAGCTGTAGCCATGTTCTGGTCAGTTTGTATTGCCATCAATGGCAGAGAGTGATAATAATCTTGACTTGTGCTTTTTTTTCTTTTTAAAATAAAATCCTCTCATGACTGATACAATTGAAAGAAATATGAGAAAGTCAAGAAAACAAAAAATCACCTCCCTCGCCTGAACCTTTCTCTCTTCAATATTTGCAGTATCCATGAGGGAAGTTGCAAATAACCTAACTAGTGAACTTGAGAAAATGATTGGCTGAACAGGTAGCAGGAGATTTAATAAAAAACAAAAAATTACTAAGACCTACAAAGGAGTGTGTTTTATATATATATATATATATATATGTATGTATGTATGTATGTATGTATGTATGTTTCATTGAATAATATAGACATATTGTGTCTATTTATTTTTATACTGATCCATTCTAATCAGTTTCTTGATGTTAAGATGAAATTCATCAAGGAAGGTACCGTAGTTTTTGTTAACCCCAAAACTTTCAACCTTTTCCAAGATCATTTTCAGGGTTAAATTACATAAATGCCTAGATTATTCAATGAAACATTTTTGAATAAAGATATGCTGCCTAAATATACACACACACACACATATATTTATATATATATATGTATGGTGGAGTCTCCCATTATATTCAACATATGAATGTCAAGCAGCTCAGTTCCTAGGAACTGACAGCCAGACACCAGCACATATGATTTGATTATAGTGATGGAGGCTTTGTGCACAACCAACTGCACTTTTTGAAGGTTCGAATACAGAGACCTAGGTAGTGCAAGATCCCCAAACAACCCTCTGCATGTTTGGAATTCAGAGTTGTCCTTCACCTAGACCAGTTGCCATCCAAGGCTATAGATCCCAGTCTGCCCTGCTATTTACCCATAGCTAGAGGGAGAAGAAAAAGATTAATACCTTTTCAAAGCGTATTAACACATGTGAATGTAATGGATTTGACTGGAATTTGAACTTGGCTCTCCAATTCCTCAAACCAAGCTGCTAGGCACTACTCCACAATGCCTCTATATATATATATATATATATATATATATATATATATATATGTGTGTGTGGAGAGAGAGAGAGAGAGAGAGAGAAAAAAATAAACATCATTTTGCAGGCTCACGTGTATCTGGTTAGAAAAGAAAGATACAAAGCCTGGAATTTGAACAAACAACAATAAATGTATTAACAAAAATTTTTTACAGAAAAAAGTATAAAAAGAAACTGTATCATTGAAGTTATTGATAGCTCAACACCATCTTCAGTTAATGTCTTTGAAGTATTTACACTCTGCATGATTTACTGAAAAGAGAAAGAAAACATGCTAATATTCTGACATCAAAGGGAAAAGAGTAACCCTTTCAAAAATTGTGCCACCTACAATTTTAGTCAGGGTTCATAATCCAACAGTTTTCATGCATTCAATGAAGATCACTTTGTCATGTTGATTCTTATTATGTCTTTATATATATATATATATATATATATATATATATATATATAAAAACAAAAGGAAAATTTATCTTAACCAATGTGTTTCATCCTCTGTGAGGCTTTTTGCCTTGTTAATCAGAAAGCCAAATTCCAATTCCAGCTAGGTTTTGTTATATTCACTTATGCACATATACCATTGGGAAAAGTATGAAGGCACCTATTCTTCCCCCAGCTATAGGTTAATTAGATTAGTATGACTTTTGTCACTAGACCATTATTATCTCTCCCCAAAATTCTTACAATTTAAAAATATTTTCTGGTTTTAAATAACCTGCAAAAAGAGTTGATAAGCTATAGGAATCAAATCAATCAATCAATCAATATATATATATATATATATATATATATATATATATATATATATATATATATCATTGTGCACATGTCTAATAAACATTGTTTGTTGTTTTTTTAAATAGACACTGTCTTCTGAATTCCACAGAATTTATTCCTATATGAAAGAAAAACAAATTGAAGAAAATAGAATTAGAAACATTTAAAATGTACAACTTTATTTCTAGCAATACTTTGCACTCTTTCCTCAAATTCTCATCTTCTGCATCTGACATTAATCTGATGAAGATGAGGAATGATCAGATTGAACACCTGTGCACAAGGCACTTACAGTTATGTGTTTGTGCATATCAGATGCTTCCTAAAAGTTCAGAGAATTTAATTAGAATAAATTGCTCTAATATCTAGTCTATCCACTTCAGGTAGTCTCCATGTATTGTTTGCTCACTGGCATGTGAAGGGTATTGACCCCAAAAGTTATGTATTGCATTCAGTTCACTAAAATTGTTCAAATTCTTAGAACCTTTGGTCAACACCTTGTGTGTGTTTGTTTAGTTTCTTTTCTTGCACTCTTCTCTTCCAATTTCTTACTTTCCACTCAACTTTGATCTTCAAAAATTTAAATGCAATATCAGTTGTTATTTTCTGTTTTCTTAATTCCTGTTCTTTCATTGTTCTCACTTCTTAGTTATATTTCTTTATTTTTTCTCAGTAACACCTTGCATCTTAGTGGCTTTGTTGCTTTGCTTGGGGTGAAATGATTAATATATATATATATATATATATATATATATATATATATACACACACACACACACATGTACAGAAATTCTCACTTACTGCCAGAAAACACCAAATGTGGTATAATAATGCTAGTGGAAGTGTTAGTTTTTCTATGAAATTTTATGCCTTAACTTGTTCTGTATTTTCCTTGAGCCCCCTTT
>OZ010580.1:92040451-92087951 GCA_963932145.1 Acanthosepion lycidas
TATCCTTCATATCTTCATAAGCTTTACTTTCTGCTTCCTTCTCTCACTTTTCTATTACATTCTGTACCTCTCTACCTTGAGTGTCTCTCAGAACTTTTATTAGGTGAAAATTAATAAAAAAGAAAAATTAATTAAATTTCATGTAAATATTTAAAGATTTGTTATTTCAATAAACTAATTTTGTTCATTTTGTTTGTTTTTTTTTAAGCATTTCACCCCAAGCAAGGTGATAATCCCATTAAGATGCAAGGGGTTAGGGGAAGTGAAAGAGAGTAAGAAGTCCTTAGTGAGGAGAAGTGGAGAGAAAGTATAATAAAAGAACAAGGTTCAAGAAGACAGAATTGTCATTGCATCTAAATTTTTGAAGATTGTACATGGCAGGGAAGCAAGAAATCAAACAGATGAGAAGTATGAGAAAAGAAATTATTAGAAGAGAATATATGGTTGCATCTAGCTAGTTCAACAGTAAGACCTAGTTGCCAATCTAGTAGCATATTTAAATTCATGCAGTCAAGGCACCAAGCAGAATGTTCATCAGAAAAATGATGCAATGAAAATATTTGTAGAAAAGACAGAGGAAAGCCATGTCACATTGGTGAGAAAGTGACTGAAGTTGAGATGTCAGGTCAGAATCAATTACATTACAGACCCTTCATTCAATTTTGTCAAGAATCTCTAGATATATATTACAAACACCAGACCAAATATAGTAACAGTATTCAATGCATAGAGAAATGGTATATTTATAAATGTACAAGATGGATTCTGATCAGGGGAATTGTCTGGCACGACATAATGAACCAACTTTTCTAGCAGTAGACCTAGCAATTGATTCAATATAATTGCTCTATTTCATGTCAGTGGAAGACATAAGCCCAAGAAGTTGCAAAGTGTTGCTCTTCTGGAGTTTAGACTCAGATATGCTGATGACAGGCAGAAAAGATTTTTCTGTGGTGATTAAATGAAATCAGTTTTGTTTTGGAGGCATTAAAATTTACAAGCCATTCCTTGCTCCAGTTAACCACTGATTGGAGATCCTTTTCGAGAGCAGTTGCCAGTTTTACTTTGTTGGACTTGTCAGACTTGCTACTAAGACAGTAGTAAATGGTCATGTCATCAGTATAAATTATTAATTTGATGATTTTAAGATTTTGAAAGTGAAATTGCTTTCTCATGAAAGTTTCTAAGAAAAATCACAAATTATAAAAACTTTAAATAATGATTTTTTTAGTTAGTATAATTCCTTGAAATGAATTTCTCGTGTCAATCTTCTATATTTATTCTTTTGCAAGTTGTCATTTGTTTCTCTATTCTTTAACTTTATCAACACCATTCAAATTGTTTAGCTAAATAAACACACACTAGAAACATTTGTGCTAATGGGAACAACTCTTGTGACCAAAAGAATATATGGAACCTTAGAAATAAATAAATAAATGAGAAATAATCTTTTTTTTTAAAATATTGATCCATATTCAGTGTCAATCACTTTTATAACTTTAGAAAATACTTAGAAGAGTAGAAGAAACTGAAACACAAATTATATTGATTTAAATTCCATTGTGTTTGTGTCTGTAATTAATCAGTTGATCATATAAAAACTGACTGCTAATCTTAGAGAATGTGGCGATTAGGCCAGGATGGCTAGTGATTGGTCAGAATATCTTGTGTGCTTAAATTTTGACATCTATTTTATTTATATATATCTGTGTGTGTACATTTAGGCAGCAATCCTTCTTTCATGCACATTTCATTGAATACGATAGACAAGGTGCTTTGATTTAGTTTTTTATACAATTTCTCATGCGATCTAATAATTTTTTTCTTTTCAGATGATAAATTATATAAAAACTGTCCAAATGTTCTTTTAATCCGGGTGCTTTCGCCTATACATTTAGCTATTTTCAAGGATTAAATATTTTAGTTGTTAAATAAGAAATAGTTTGTTGCATGTATGTATTTATATAATCTTTTCATTTTTCAAAAAACAGTCAAGATATTGTATCCATATTCATAGTTGATATTATTAAGTGTTGCCTTTTTTTGCTTTTATTAATAAGGCTTCCATTATTTTTAGCCATTTTTTTTTTGCATGTAGATGATGCTATTATATTTTTATGTTGTTACAAATAGTGTCAAAAATTTCAATGGATCATATTTTCCTTATTTCACACATTCATCATAGATGTTCAATCCTTGATCCAGTTTTGCTTGTATGAGTTGATAAATTTGGGAAATTTAATTTCTTTTGCCATAAACTTGTTACTTCTTCAGCAATTTCCTTTATATGTTTCCTTCTTTAGATGGATGCTTCAAGGAACAAATAGCAACCAACACTTTGGATTTTCAATGGTATCCTACTTTTGTTTTCCAATGATTGTTCTTCTAGTGGAATAGTTCTTCTTTTCCTATGTGATTCTTGAAATCTTACGAGATCCTTTGTACACATTTTTTTTTTTTTTTTTTGAGACATTATGGTTAAAAATATATACTTGGAGATTTTTCGGCAAATCATGCAGTGTTACTCAATCAGGAAACTTATATACTCTGAACAAAAAAATATTTGATCACAAATACAACACACTTTTCCCATTCACCTTATTTAAATAACAACCCAACCAGCATGCATACTTATTTAGTCCCACAAAATACACATCATAAATTTCCATAAAGTTTTAGAAGTTTCAAGAAAGTGATAGTACTACTATACTTATATATGAGGGTTTTTTTGTGTTGGAGGTGACATTTTTAAAAAATAAACTGAATTAACCCCAGCTTCATTATTTTTTAACAAAAGTTCATCAAATTATGATACAGGAAATCAATTATTTTACAAAAGTCATAACCCTAAAATATATATATATATATATATATATATATATATATATATATATATATATATATATATACTTGGTGTAACAGCAAAATTATCAAATTGTTAGATTAAGCTTTGAACTGTTGTATCTTAGAAATGATTAAAGATATCTTACTTGAATTCTCTGAGGTATTTTTATAACACTATTGGACTCTTAGTAATAAGAATGTATAATTACTCTCCAAGCTTAACAGAAGACATGTTCATCATTAATTAATCATAGCTAAGGATTGGAAGCTCATAAAGCATTGAAATAAAGTTCAAATAAATATACATATATATTAAGCATTTCACCCTAAGCAAGGCGGGAGAGCCACTACTATACAATGGCCTACAAAGAGTGAATATTAAGGGAAAAGACTGGGTATAGGGGAAATTGAGGAAAGGATTAAAATAGGAACAGAGAAGAATAAAAAGAAGAACAAGGATTTAGGCACCAGAAAATGTCGATTGACATTACATTTAAATTTTTGAAGATTATAGCTATCAGGGAAGCAAAGTAAGAGGAAGGGAGTTCCACTGTTGGGAAGTGTGAGAGAAGAAGCTGTTGGAGTAGAAAAGGTGGTTACATTTAACTGTTTCAACAGTGAAAGGGTGGGATGAGGATGCCAACCTAGTAGCATGCTTAAATTCATGCTGTCCTGGAGTAACTAGGTGCCTCTCAGGTTTCACAAACATTTTCATTTTCAAGTCTTTTTTCATTGCTCTTTGGACTGTGATAACACCTCTCAAGTGCCAAACATCTTATGGATTGAGTTGGATCTTTTCTACTTGATTTCTTTAGCTATAAGTTGAAATGATGATCCCTCTACTGCTACTTCTTTTTTAAACTTATTCACCATTCGCTTGATGGTTCTTGAATGGACTTTGAAGAAAGAAACCAGAGTATGAATGTTGGTACTATTTACTGAAGTCCTGAATGATCTTTTTTCTCTTACCATTGGCCATTTGGGAAGACAGTGGAAGTGACACAAAATAACTTTAACCTGTTCTCTTTCTAGCTGAATAACTCAAAGGGTTTTTCAGTGATACTTATAACAAATGGTGTCAAGATAGCTAAATGTCTTATCTGAAAAGCTGGAAAAAAGAAACTCAATTAATTTAGTGTTTTTTTAGATAATAAATATTTTGTGGGATGGGCAGTTATGCTATTACATAATTTGAACAATTTTGCTGTTACACCCGGTGTGTGTGTGTGTGTGTGTATATATATATATATATATATATATATATATATTTAAAAAAATCAACAATTCTGTTCAAATATTTTTTTATTTCAGTACAAAACTCAGTTGTCATGTGATCTCTGATTATAAACCTGGACAGCAATTCTAAACTTTTGACAACCCATGTGAGTACAATATCTTAAATATTTATAGGAAATACCTGTGAACATTTCAGTTTTCCTATTTGAATTTTATGATGAATCTTAATTCTCAAGTTAATAATTGAACAAACTCCTTGTGAGTTCTATAACTATAAAATACCCATGGAAATTTACCTATTGCCTCGTTAAATATTTGAGCTTAACAACTTTAACAAAATATCGCAATACAATCATAAATATGAATGCTCATCATTATTTTAAGAAGTAAGAGGGTACAAATAAAAAAATTGGAATTGACAAGATTTTCTATTTCACTATTGTAGAAATGCACTGTGTTATCACTTCTCCTTCCCTCTTTCTCTCTTTTTCTCACAGAAACTAAACAGCATCTCTTGAATGCTATTTCAGTCTTTCTTGGTGATCAAAATGGAATAGTCCATTATTTATTAAGTATTGGCAGGGTGTAACATAGGTACAAACTAATTAAAGGGCAAGGGATATTATTCTGGTATCTTAAGAAAAACAGGAAATAACATTTTCAAAAATTCTCTGACATCTTAAGTAAAAGGAAAAATAGCACTTTTTCAAATAGTCAAATAGTTTGAAATACATCAAATCTTAAATAAACTCTCTTATTTTGAGAGAGTGGGGACTCTTACTTATTGGTCAGAATCTGTCAGTTAACCCATTCAAGCAAATCACTTTGATATTTTAATACAATTTAAATGTTCAGCAGTTGTTAAAAATGTGTCATACCCAAATTTCATTCCATTATTGTTTACTGAAACATTCCCTTATATTTTACTTGTAATTAATTTTAAAGCAACACTTAAATTCAACAGCAAATCAATTTCTGTTCGGTTGTATCATGATATTTCATCGATACAGGTTAAGTCTCAAAGAGAATTTCTGAAACTGGAATTAAAGAAAGGAAATGTAAGAATTTGTTCTCTAAAATAATCCTAATGAATTAATATATACATTAAAACTTTAGACTCCCAATGGAGTAGAAGGCCACAGCCTCACCACACTCAGGCCATTCTTTATCACACTAGGTGTTGTTGTTGTGGTTTCCATAGTAGATTTTTACATCATATAGTTGCTCACCTCACACCCACAGTTAATATATATCTGCCCATAATTGATCATACAGACAGCTGCATATTTTATTTATATACAGGTTGAGTATGGGGTAGGGTAATTTATCTATTTTCCTCTGCAAATCACATTTGTGTGGAATCTTTGAAGCATAAAGAATGATAAAATCTCTTTGAAGTATATTTGATTTCAAAATTTGATTAACCCATTGAACCCTGACACCTGACCTTTTACCAATATTCTATCCCTGGACATTTTTGGTAATTTCACTATTTCTGCACTCTCTATAAGAATGAATGTCAACAGTGAAGAACAATAAATGGTTAATACTAAGTTGCTAAGATGAAGAGACATAATTTGATGTGAGGTTGATTCATTCATTCATTCATTTTTTATGGCTTATCACCCTTTTGTAGGTTATTTAAAGCCAAAAAATATTTTTAGATTGTAAGAATATTTTGGAGATAATAATGGTTTAGTGGATACCCGTATTTGAAACAGACACCCCGTTTTTATTTTAAACAGTGTGTATAAAATCTATTTACCTGTACACTTGAGAAATCATAATAATGAAAATAAACTTGGTTCCACCCCACCCACCCCCTTTGTAGAAGAAATTGTTTGATCCGACATACCTTAAGCTGCTTGGTTGATTGATTCATTTATTTTCTATGGCCTATCAACTCTTTGCAGCTTATTTAAAGCCAGAAATATTTTTACATTGTAAGAATTTTTTTTAGGATAATAGTGAGTTAATGATATAAGTCTTACTAATTAACCCATGACTGGGGGGAGAAGAAGTAGATCCATACCTTTCCCAAAGCTATTTATGTGTAAGTGAATATAACAAACCCAACTGGAATTGGAACTCAATCCTCCGATTAGCAGTTCTGAACTGTTATTCGTTGAAACACTGGTTCTTATACGTTCCCCAAAGTTAAGCAATGTTGAGCTTGGTCAGTACCTAGATGGGTGACCATTTGAGAATGACATGTGCTCTAAGCTTGGATGTGCAGGTGGTGTAATGGATAATGGCTCAGAATTGTTAATCAGAGAACCGAGTTCCAGTTGTGTTCGTTATATTCACTTACACAAAAAATACTCTTGGGAAAGGTATGAATCTACATCTTCTTTCCCAGCTATGGGTTAATTAGTAAGACTTGTATCACTAAAACCATTATTATCTCAATGTAAAAATATTTTCTGGCTTTAAATAACCTGCAAACGGTTGATCAGCTGTAAAAAATGAATCAATCATATTGATATGGAGTGAATCAGAAAGAGGTCTAATTTGAGACAGGGTATAACACTATGGTGTAAATTCTATAGTTAGAAATTAAGTCTTTAACCTTTCTTAACCTAATTGGTAAGCAGTAGAAATGTAAATCATTTATACTGAGTGGCAAACCTTCAAAGAGAGTAAAATAAAAATGTATTCAAAATAAATCAACACATTTTATTGAGAATGCATCAGAGAAAAAAATCTGTCTGAATTTTTTGAATGAGGAATTATCATCATTTACATTCAGACCAATGTCCTCAGCCTTGTTGTTATAATATTTTGACTATTGTGGCCTCCGAAGTGCATCTGATATCTGTTGAACCAGGTAAAAATCAAGAAATATCAAACTAAACCCTTTATTTAATTTATGGTAGTAGATTGTTCTTGTTCCACTGTCCCTGTCCCGAGATATTGCATTCTTTTTAAGTACTACTCAGTTATTGCTCATCTCGTTTACACTGAGGACTAGCCATAACTGAGCAGTACTCAAAATGAATGAGATATCCCTAGACATGGATAGCAGAACAAAAATATTCATTAAATAAAGGATTTAATTTGAAATTCCCTGAAGGTTACCCAGACAGATAGCTGAAGAGCCCAATGGACGTAATGAGATTATAGCAACAAAGAAAATAATCTAAAGAGAAATTATGTTAACTAAAAGAGTTCATATATCTTGTGTGTGAACAAATATATCTTTTTTGTTTGAATTTTCTTTAAGAACTAACCTCACACCTGATCTCAAGTGAAACTCGTACATACAATCCATTGCTAAAAATGCAGGTAAAATTGTCGGCTTTCTATACCACTCCATTAAGTACTTGACTCCTTATGCTAACCTCTACTTTTACAAGAGAAAAGCCATTAGAGGTCTAAAATGAATTACTGCTGTCATATGTGGGTGGGAGCTGCCCAGACATCTCACTCCAGCTTTCATAAAGTTCAAAAGCATCTTCAAGCCCTTGTGGATGATGAATTATTCTCCACCCTCCAACCTCTCTCTCTCACAAGTGGGATGTGGCAAACCTCTCACTGCTCTAGTGCTACTTTCATGGAAAGTGCTCAAATGAACTACATTCACACCAGTTCAAATGTTCATGGCAAGGACCCAACATGCCACTTAAATTCTAGCCAGCCACCTATGTTCCCCACTCTGTATTCCATTGGTGAGAAGTAAGTTTCACTCAAACAGATTCTTCAGGCAAACCACTGCTCTGTGGAACTGACCCCCTAGAGGATGTTTCCCCAATCACTACAATCTTAACCTGTTCAAGTGTAGGGTTAACCATTATCTTCCCTCTTATCCACACAAATTGCCTTTTAATGTAATCTTCTACCTTGAGTGGTCCCTAAATCTTGTATAGTGTGAACCTTACTATGTTCCTTCAGGATGTTAGCAATCATGACTCTCCATAATTATAATTATATCTTTTTGCTTTCTCTCCTAAACCTTGTTTTTCTATCGCAATCTTGCTAGGTAGGTTATGCATTTTTTCCTCAGACCTTCTTGATTTCAATCTATCCTGTGAGTATCAAATTTTCCAAGCCCTCTTTCTTAATTATGCAGCCTAGAAATTTTAACTCTTTCTGATGGTAAGTATAAGTATCCTTTTTGTTTCCATTTTCTCTAAACCTTTGTTGTTGCTCACATGTTCAGTCCATGGTATTCTCAGCATCCTTCTGTAGAACCACATTTCTGTTGCTTCAAATCTCTTCCTCATCTGTGACGAAATTTTCCAGAATTCAATGCCATATAGGAGGACTGATATTACATAACAGCTCAGTACACTTTTCTTTATTACTTCCATCCATTATAAATACTTTTAATATTATTATCATTGTGTGGTGTAATGGATAATGGCTCAGAGTGGGAAATTGAAAATCTGAGTTCAAATTCAGGTTAGGTTTATGACATTCACCTATGCACAAATGCCCTAGGGAAAAGTATGAATCCATCTCTCCTCCCTCCAGATATGTATTAAATAGCTGGTCAGACTAGGTCCTACAACCTTGGCTGGCAACCAGTCTACCACAGAAAGAAACTGCAACCTACTGTGGGAAAATTTTTTGTCTAGTCAGTCATGAATCGAAAGAGACATGATCGTTCAAGCACGTATCATATATGGCTCTTCTTGACTGACTGACTTCCATAAATTGAGATTTACACACAGATCCCAGAAACGTATCCTATTTATAAGTAGGAGAGATTCAGTATTTACAAATCTATTTTTAGAAAATAAATATAAGATATTTTTGATAAAGAACTGGCAAATATCACTTTCTTTTATTTGGAGCCAGCAAAGTGTATATTAGAATTTGTGTGGTAGCAAGAGATGTTTTGTGCATGAGGTTTAATATTATCCAATTGAAGCTGGAATATTCTTTGTGTACACAGGCATTCATCTTACCCACATTTCAAAATTTCAACATTGTGGTGAAATTTGGATAAAGAGAAAGTTCCAGGAATTCTCAGTAAATGCAAAATAGTAGATATTTGATGCAGATCATTTTAAGATTTCAAATTTCTTTACCTTTCTTTGTGATGAATATACCAAGATCAGATTTGGATTTCTTTTTTTAATTTCTATTTCTATTTGAGAAAAGCTACTTGGTTGATCATGAAAATTTGAATTGCCACTTGCTAAATATAAACAAAAAATACTTTATTCGTTATCCAAAAAAGGCATCCATTTTTAAGTGAAAATGAATAAATATGATTTCAAGCATGAAGTGAAAAGTTAAACCAGAAAATAATTTTTAAAAAATTCAATATCCGAGCGTGTCTTCCTTTATTTTCATGAAAATTCTCCAGTTTTTGAAAGATGGAAATATTTATATTTGAAATCTAAATTGATTGAATTTCTGTGATGAGGAATTATTATTATTTAGATTATTTATATTCAGACTAATATCCTCATCTTTGTTATTATTACATTTCAGTCCTTGTACCCTCCAATCTTCTTCAGGTATCTGTGTAACCTTCAGGGAGTTTCAAATGGGACCCTTTATTTAATCTACATTCCATTGTCTATGTCTAGAAACATTGTTCTTGTTTTTGTTCCTAGACATGAACGTTGGAATGAAAACAATCTACTCCTGTAGATTAAATAAAGGGTTCAGTTTAAAATCCCCTGAAGGGTATCAACAAGAACCTGATGATGGCTGGAGAGCACAACAGCTGAAACATTGTAATAAAAACAACAATAATCCAGATGTAAATAAAGATTGTTGCATGGAGTGAAATGATAGTGATGGTTCTGAAGAATATGGCTCATTTGGAAGAACTTCTTGTTCCAGCTTTATCATTTACTGTGTCACATTTGTAACATGACGACAAATATTTTATGTCATAAAATCATCAGTTGTCTTCCTTACCCAAATCAAGGCTTTTTTTTCTTATGATACATAATTCAAACATGCCAGTTGCTCACTTTAGAGTAGTGACAGTTTATCCAGGTCTAGTTCATACTAAAGAATTTCCATCAAAAACAAAACTTTTTCCCCATTTAGAGGCTGGCCTGATCTATCCAAAATTTTCTTCATTTTATAATAAATCCATTTCTTTCTCACTAGTAACAACTTCTTTTATATGCCATGTTCCATCATGACGTGGGTGTTCATTGCTCTCCACAACTTCCTATGCTTCATAGTGCCTGTCTCTTACTATCCCTCTAAGTCCATGTTCTGTCATCAATTTGCACAAGCTTATTAGGTAGGTTACTTGATGTTCCCTCTTACCATCAGTATGTCCTGTGAGCATCAAATTCCCCAATCCCTCTTTTCTAATTATGTATTGAGTAGCTTATATAAAAATAACTTTTTTTCTATGAGAAGAGAAAAACAAAATGATCAGATGAACTACATTCCTTGGTCCCACCAAGGCAAACCTTCATTGCAAGAACATGCCATGCCACTTACATAGTAGTAAACCCCCCACATTCCCTCTATGTCCCATCAGTGAGAAGTAATTTCCACTGGAACAGCTTCTTCCCACAAACCACTGCTCTCTGGTACTGACTCCCAACAGGATCTTTCCCTGATCACTACAATCTTGACCTGTTCAAGGCTGGGGTAAACTGTTGTCTTCCACTCCTATACACACAAATAGCCTCCAAATGTAATCCTCTACTTTGAGTGGCCCCTGAACCTTGTAAAGAGTGAACCTCTTTGTAAAAAAAAAATAAATTTAAATGCTAACCCACATTCTTTTGAATTTTATCATTTTATAAACAGTCTATTTTAATCGATTGATTCCAAAAACAGTAAAGAACTGAGTATACTTTAAAGACACTTCTGAGATTTCCCTAATATGCAAAAATGTGCTATTTTCATTTAACTAATATTGTCCCCAAAGCAGTGAACACTTACAAGTTTAGAATTATTTGGGTTTTCACTGGTGAAGAAACACTTTAGATACTTAAAAGGCATGAATATTGTCACATAATTGAATATAATCACTTGCATTGAGCATAAAAAATAAAGAGATTCTGAGTCAAGATGCAATGTGGGTGTTCCTCTTGTGTCTTTTGAGAAGCTAATAATCTACATTATCTTTCTATATTATTTTTATATGAAGATATGTTAATAATATACTTGAGGTATAACACGTTATTTCTTTAGCATTGTAAACTTGATTAATGTAGGGATCTCATTTGACTGACTCAAGGCAAACCTTAACAGAGTGAGGTATAACCTTTTTTTTTTCCATACAGTTCAAGAATCGAAATATCTCTGAAGAAATAAGGCAACTGAAATATCTTTACTAAACTCTGTTAATATAGCATTTATTAATGTAAATCAATAAGTACTTTATTTTTCAGTATGTTACTTATATGAAAAGAGCAAATTGGATACAGTGGGTCATTATCAGAATTAATTTTAAAATGACTTTGATTTAAAAGTCAAAACTAAATTATTTAGATATTTGTGTAGGATGAAATGGAGTAACAATAAACAAATGTGCTAAAAACTGAACATTTTTGCTATTCCCTACTTGTAGAAATGGATTCAGTCAGATGATATATGTGTGGCATAATAGGTAAAGAAGTAGCTTAGCTCTGGTAAGCATCGGATATGGACAAGATTGTTTAACTGCAGAATGATTGTTGGGAACAGAATGATGGAGAACTCTGTCTCCAGTGTGGCAACTACTCCAGGTTTTTCACAAAACATCACAGAAATACTATATTTTTTATTATTATTATTTTTTAATACTATATATTTTTTTTACTAATATTCATTCAATACAAGGCCTAAGAGCCACTCAAGGTAGAGGTTTACTGTGTGGAGTTATATTAGCATAGGAAAGGACAAGCATTAGGTGTATAAAGCTAAAGTAAACTTTAGAAGGAACCAGAAATTCAATCCTAAAGAGAAAACAAGGGATAAATCTCTACTCCTGTTCAAAAAACCAGGGTGGAGTGTGATGCAAGAATGGAACCACTAGTGGTTAGCAAAAATGGTAGCCATTCACTGAAGAGGAATATTCTCTCAAATTATATATCTGTTCAATGCTGCTGCTCAACTTTAGTGAATGCAATTTACAAAGCACACTTAATTCGATTAGGTTTTCACATTTTTTGACTGACAAGGGTTCCATTATTGATAAAACATTATCAGTTTCTCTGCTTCACCTTGGCCAGTAAATTCTTTGCAATTTCATTCAATAAACATAACTCAGTTATGGACAACCCTCGATAGATATACACATGCAACAACTCCAACAGCCTGTAATCCCATGCTGCGTTACATAGCCACCATTATTGAAGTGAAGGGAGGAACTACACATTATTATATAGCTATCCCTAAATTCTGGACCCTTAGTTTATGCATTGATGTTCTTATATATATTTTATCTCCTCAAAATCCTCTATCGAGATATATTAGGTATTCTTCATTATTCAGGGTTTAGCAAAATGAGAAAAGAATAAGAAGGCAAAATGTAAAAAAGTAAAAAAAATGTCAAGTAAAAAAAGGAAATATAAAAAATAAAAAATTTCAAGTAAAAAAAGCAAAAAGTAAAAAAAGTGTCAAGTAAAATATTAAAAAAAAGCAAAATAAAAAAACAAAGAAATGTAAAACAACAAGTAGGAAAAATAAGAAAAAAACAATTTTTAAAAAATTAAAAACAATTTCATAATCAGCCAGCTATGTGCCATGCAGTATACATGCTTAGGCGATCATGTATCTTTCGAAAAAATGACTGACAAAGCAGATTTTTTCCCACAGTAGGTTGCCATTTTTTTCTGTGGTAGACTAGTTGCCATCCAAGGCTATAGAACCTGGTCTGTCCTGCTATTTACCCATAGCTGAGGGGAGAAGAAGAGGATTCATACCTTTCCCAAGGTATTAGCATATAAGTGAATGTAATGGATTTGATTGGAATTCAAGCTCAGTTCTTTGATTCCTCAGTTTGAGCAGCTATTACTCTATTGTGCCTCCTAGTCAGTTTCATAATATGTACTATGTCCTCTCAAGAAGTAAGTGAACAAGGCTCTCCACAACTTCTTCTTACTCTAAATAATCTTTGGCCATTTAGCATCCATTGTCTTTGTTCTGCCATCCATTTATGTGAAATATTTGGTTATCTAGAAACATTTTATATTAATAACAAAAATTGTTTTATTAAAGATAAAAAGAAAATTTTTATTTCATTGAAAATAATAACCAAGATTTAATAAAATAATGGTGGCATCTTATTTTATAGAAAATAAGTGAGACATTTAATCAAAATTGTAGATTTACTTTCTTTTGGTGAAAATATTAACAATATTTTGATTAAAACAGAAGAAAGATTGCAGTAAAAAAAAATTATCATTCCTATTCTTTCAGTGAAAATAATTATGATTATTACAAATAAAAATCCAAGCCACTCTGTTAATTATCACAATCCATTTTTCCTTTTATATTAATGTGACAGGAATGGTGTTTCAGTTCAGTTTTTGTATCAATGAATCCATGATACTGTCTTTTAAAAATTTTGTTTTCCATCTGGCCTTTTCTGTTTCCATCTCTAAATATTCCTTTAAAATTTTTATAAATAGCTTCATGTTAGATCTGACATTACTAAACTTTCTAAGCTTTCATCTATTTATAATTGTAAAACATGATTTTATTTCTCAAGCACCAAAGATACCAGAGTGACACACAATAATTTCATTTCTGGTTGTCATACCAACTGATTCCAAAGGATCTCTTCTAATATTTTGTACTTTATTCTTACATTCTTTTTAGAATTTCAACATTCACTACCAAGATAAGCAAAATTCTATACAGACTGAACTTGGGTAAAAAAACTACATTTTTTTTTCTGCCCTTTTTATTAAAGGACTATTTTTAGAAATCCTAATTTTCATGTCTTGGATTAACAAATGAAGATTTAGGAAAGGTTTTCCACATCTGCTACAGGCTTTCATGGGATTTTTGAGGATTATTGAGGCAAGAGATGCCTGTTTTTCCATACAGACTGCAGTAAAAGGTTTGTGCAGGAACAGATTTTTTTTTATGAATATAGATTTCAAAAGCTAAGCAAAATACTAAAAAAGGGGAAGATTTCATTAGAAACAAAGAAACAAGTGCTGAACTCTCATATCATATCAATCATCTTAAATGTCAGTGAATGCTGGAAAATCTCCTCACAGAAAAATTGAAGTAACAGAAATATGGTTCTACAGAAGGATGTTGAGGATACCATGGACAGAATGTGTAAGAAAAAAAAGAAGTCTTAAAGAAAATGTAAACAAAAAGGACACTTATACTGAGAATCAGAAAGAGTCAACTGAAATATCACATCATGACGAAGGAAGGCTTGGAATATTTGACACTCACAAGACATACTGAACAGACAGGGGAAAGCAACGAGCCACTTACCTGACAAGTTTGTACAAATAGATGGTGGAACAAGGAGTGGAAGAGACAAGCATTGCTAAGAGCTATGAAGAATTGAAGGTTGTGGAGAGCCATGATCTTTCACATCCTGAAGGGACATAACACAGAAATGATGATAATGATGTCAGTCCAAGAAATAATGGATGATTGAAAATATATCAATATGAATAAATCATGTTAACTATTTACATTGTTCAGACTATCTTTCTCATCTTTGTTGCACAGTGGATAAAGGCATTAGTTAGATCCAGTGACAGGACTCAAACAGTGTCCAGCAACCTGGTTAAGACAGTGGAGAACTTGGCGAGGGGAATTAACAGGAGATAACTGACATCCATTAGACATGGCACGTAGAACTAGAACAGTACCCCAGTGAGCAAAATAAAGGGTTCAGTTCGACATTCCAACCACCTGAAGAAGGCCAGAGCATACAACGGCCAAAATATTGTGATAAATATGGCAACAAAGATGAGGAAGATAGTCCGAACAATGTAAATAGTGTACATAATACCTCATCTCAGAAATATAGACAGATAAATCATGTTAAGTTGAAAAAAATAGTCAAGGAATAAAAAATGTTTTTTTCTGTAAGTAGTGAGTTTATTATTTGTAATCTCAGAAAGGATACAGACTGAACAATTTAAGAGCAAATAAAGATTTTGTGTATTGTACTGTTAAGGATCTATTTGATGGTCCTGAGCTGACAGTATATAGAAAATCAACCATTGCTAACAAAGACTGCATGTTGTGAAACGTTCACTCCAAATAGCTACAAACAGTTTGAAAATCAATACTTACTCAATAATCAATACTTTCTTGACAGCAATAAACAGCAATTCTATAAGTGTTTTTTTTTTGGGGGGGGGGGATTTTTTTGGCTTTTTCATAGATATGTGTTTTTACTGCTATGTTTCTTTCTTCCTGTGTATGACAGTATCTGCTGGTGTTGTCTGGAAAAAGATGCTATGTATTATACATAGGTTTATGAGTTCTCAGTATATTTGTATACAGATATTTAAAAAGCTGGATTTGGTCTGACACGAGGCCAAAAGAACAGAGCACCTAATGAAGATCAAACTATCAATAGCCTCAAAGATCAACTTTGCTATCAATCACTCTACAACAGCTCTTGGTATATCTGCATTTACTAATTGTTTGTCATTATAGGTTGGGTAATGGTTAACAACTTGTAAAGAGAAATTGTCAAACCAAGTTCAAATTCCGGACAAATTAATTAAGTTCACTTTCACATAAATATCCTTGGAAAAGGTACAAAGCCATCTGTTCTCTCCCAGCTATGAGTTAAATAGCATGGCTGACTGGTCTGTCTTATCTTGAGGTATAAACCAGTTTAGGAGAAGGAAAATTCTGAATTCAAAATCAGCCTAAAGAGAGATGGGCTTCATCAGGGCATCTTGTCCTTGACACACCCTTGCTATTATGGATGCAGTATATGTAGTACTCCTATGACTGTAATGGGTTATGAAACTCATGATTTGACATGACATGTATTTGTGGATTTTCAACTTGCCTGGCAAGTAACATTAGCAAACTAAGTTCAAATTCCAACTGACATTGTTTATATTCATGTTGCTAATATTATTGTTGCTAACTTGTTAATGTTAGGAAACACCGCCAATCTAACATACTTCCCAAAACCATGTTTGCCAACATTTAGGTAAAGGAATCAAAATGAGGCTCTATGTCTTGGACATCTCTTGGCTGTCAACTTCACTGCAGACCTCAAGGAGAACTCTTATATTTAAAGATGCTAGAAAAATATGCGACTCGCTATTTTGCTTCAAGATGTGTCTGACACTTCCTGCCATGCTTTATATTTACAAGAGTCAGATTAGAATGAAAATGAAGTATTGTGGTTACATTTGGGCTGGAGCTAATCAATCTTCACTTTCCATCCTTATTAGAGTTCAAAATCTTTTACACAGTCTTGTAGTGGAAAACTTACATTCAACTCTGCAGCCTGTTTCTCAAAGATGCTATATCGCAAACATCTTGCTATTCTGTCATAATTTCAATAACAAATATTCAGATGATCTCCATTCTTTTGTTTAATCAATTCAGATATTTAGAGTTAGGACACACCATGCCACATCCACAGAGTTGAATCACCCTCATTTCCCCTTCGTTCCATATATTAAAAAAAAGTTCCGCTCAAACAGCTTTTTGGAATGGGTCCTCACATTGAACACTTGGATCTTGATCACTTCAAGTAAAGGTGCATTTAAATGGATAAAGATGCCTTCCAAAATTCAGTAAAGTTTTAAAAAACAGCAAAATTTCATTATAAATAATGAAAAGTGCTGCACTTATCAATATATATCAATCCTTCTTTATATTAGTGAATGCTGGACAGTGTCTTCACAAATGACAAGAAGACTGGAGGCTTTCTAAAGCACATGATTACCATTTTTCTACTATCAGTCTCTCCCAAAAAAGTGTAGCTGGTCCGATACAAACCTTTACAACTTTAAACAAAGTGAACAGTCTTAAAGTTCAGTCTGTCTGACATAATGCTGAACTGTTGTCTTCTCATACAAGGACATTAACAGGAGAGTCCATCATAACAAAATATTAACAGAATTTTTTTTATTTTGTTAACTTTTTTTGCATCTTTTTTGTTGAAGAATTTCACCATTTCTTCAATGTTTCAGTTTATGCTTGCAATTTTTGTCATCTTCCATTTGGCCAAATCAGTTAAATCTGACTATCTTTACATTCTGGGTGCACAAGCTTTTAAGCTAATCACAAATAAAGATATTTCTTGAACACAGTAGCATTTACTTTGGCACTAAAGATGACTGGTTTAGAAAAGAAAAGTTGGTTGTCAAAGACATTCTGCATTTAGGAGTGATTCAACTTGCTAATGTTTTTTTTTCTGTCTTGAAATCTAAGCATTATGTATGTTTTTCTCTTTCTCACTCTCTATTTATCTATCTATACACGTACACACACACTATTTTGCTTGTACTTGTCAAAATATGATAGCATGTTTAAGTAATATTGCAATTGCTTATAAAATATCAAATAAATTTTTATTTCTCTGCATTTTCTTGTTATGTTTAATATTTCCTAAATATTAAACTAAAAGTAAAATTAAGTAAATTTAACATTTGACACTCAATCTTGTCTCCTTGCTATAAACAAAAAAAAATTTAATGTCTACTTTATTTAAATACCTTACATTAAAATTTTACTCATCTCTGGAATCAATTGCAATTTCAGAAATAATTCTCAAACATGTTGCAGCAATAAAATACATTGGGGTTAATAGTTAGGGACCTAGTCTAATAAACAATTTCTCTGCTCCTCTGGTTCTGTGCAAGATAAATTCAAACTTGATAAATATTGTAATGCTTTATTTTGAGGTTATCTGCTCAATTCTCTCCACAATTGTAGCCTTGTGCCAGACCAAAGTAAGCTGAGTAAATAATTGTGTGAGAAAGTAACTTCAAAATGTTTTTTAAATTTATGAACATAATGATATTAAATTTCCAAAAAAGAGTGTTTAGTTTTGATTCACTTCATTTAAAGAAAACATTGCTTTTGATTGTGGCAGTTATCATATCAATGTGTGCTTTTTAATTATTAACATTTTTGTTTATTGACTCTATAAAATAAGCAACATTTCCAACTTAGCCATTTTTTTATTTTAGAAAGATAAAAATCCAACTCAAATGCAAAAAGGTCAATTTTAACTACATTGTGACAACTGTTATATCAGTAGGCCTTTTTTTTAATTTGTCAAAATAGGATAATTTTTCTGTTTATTGATCCTAAAATTGAAGCAGGAATAAAATAATTTCATTTTCAGCTTTGTGAATTTGTGAAACATAGAAAAAATCCATTTGAATGTCGTTCTATTACAATAGTGACGATGTAAACATCCTCCACCCCAAGTGTTGAGAATTGTATATCATCTTTCCAAAGTTTTGTCAACTGAATATCTTCGCCAAAATTAATGCTTTCATAATATTTTAAAGACAACTGAATCAAGAAATTTTTTAAATGAGTGTCACAAACAACGTTTTATTTGATTTTGTAGCAATTTGAAAACTCTATTTTCAGAATAAGAGTTCAGGTAAAAAATATTTGTTTGTGTGAGTGTCTGTCTCTCTTCCAAAAAATTCCTTGGTCATTGTCAAAATATCTTTGTAAAAAGATTTATTCACATTGATGTTAAAAGTGACTGAATATATTTTCAATGAAAGTTTTGGCTTGGTACATTTTGATCTCTTCAAGGTTCCTTGTAAGATTTATTTTTTTATCTCAGAGTTTATGATTTATATATTTCTCTGTGTCACATTTTGGTAAGTAATATCTTTACTTACATTATTCTCTGGCTGACTTTTGGAGAGTGTTCAATAAAACCTTTTTTCCCTTAAAGAAATAAAAATTACTTCATAAACTTCCTACAAAATGGACATACTTAACTGTGTTACATTCTAGTTTATTGTTCATGTTCTTGTTCTTAACAAAATATCTATTAAAGATTTTGTTTAACCCATGGTGAGTGGCTGACAAGATGTCTCTCAGGAAATTTTTTGGAATCTTCTTACTCTGACAGTGAAATAATAGTGATTCAAAACAATGTTGATGTTGATGAAGGCAGTGAAAGCAGTTATTGTCCCAGAGTGTCTGATGAAATTAGCTTGTAAGACATTTCTTTCCTTTCGGTCTTCTTACAAGTTGGAGGGAGGCCAATATCTGGACATGTCAAGCTGTTCTGCTGTTAACGGGGGAAAACCCCGATGTGACTATCTTTAACAGACAGGTCTGCATGTGACTCAGGGCCTCTTTTGCATCTGTACTGACACACGTCAGTACAGATCCAAAAGAGCCCCTGAGTTGTGTGTGAACATGTCTGTTGAAGCTAGTCACTTCTGGGTTTCTCCCATTAGCAGGAAAACAGTCTGTCACACTATTCTGTGTGGTGGCCATTACACTGCCAAGTCTCATTGAGTATCATACATCAACTGGAATTGGTATTCTGTGAGAGGAGATTGCTCGACTTTTACAGAAAAAATACAACTTAGAGAAAGGTGCATGCTTACTCCCTATCACCTGGACAAGTGGGCAAGTATATCTCCTCGTTCTCTCTCTTTTTATCTTGTTAACTGATTTGAATCTGATATTGAAAATTTCAATGGTAACCATTTTGAGATTGGTTCAGACCTTGAAAGAAGTGAAGTGCTAATCTCCATGGAGAAATATTTTCATGCTTCAAATATATTTAATCAAAAAGGAAAGGAAATTCTTTATTTCATACTTTTTGTGGTCTTATTTGCTATTATTCAGGTGAATAGATTAATAGCTATTTACCAGCATGCTCACAACACAACTGGATGTGACACAAGGTCATCATTTAAAGTGGGTTTAATGGCAATACTGCGCAAAAATTCCCAAAACTCCTTGGCACTTCCTCTTTTCGAGACACCACAGGTGCTGGGCAATAAACCCAGAGTTTTCCCAGGGGAGAGGTAATGCCTCGGGGGAAAGCCCCCTGGGGCTTGGTTTAAATTTAAAAAATATAAATCCCAGCCAAAGGTAAATAGATTTTTATATTCCCCAGTGGAAAAACCATAAGTTTATACAGAACTTAATGGGCAGAAGTCATTTCAACTGCAGGTGGAACAGGTCAGCTTATTAAAGCACAAATTTACATTAGCTGAAGGCTATCAGTTCAATATTCGTTCTGGGAAGCAAATATGCATTTGATCTATTTAATAACTTATGCTCATGTTTCAGCTGACTTTCTCTTCTGGCACTGGTTCTGTCTGTCTTTGAGAGGTTAGTGAGTTAATTCACAATTTCTAGATCTTCAAAAGTTTTTTCATTTTGATTGGTATTTGATTGTAGTAGTAGTAAGATGATAATTTTATTAGATGAAGAATTCTCGTGCATTATAATTTCAAATTTTGACTGATTTTTTTACCTGCTTTTTCTTTTTTGCAACCTAATTAGATTGCGGCTCGGATTGAGGAATTGGAGAGCAATGTTCGAATTCCAATCCATTACATTCACTTACATGCTAATACTCTTGGGAAAGGTACGAATTCTTTTCTTCTCCCCCCCCCAGCTATGGATAAATAGCAGGACATTCTAGTTTATTGTTCATGCTCTTGTTCTTAACAAAATATCTATTAAAGATTTATTTGATTTTGTAGCAATTTGAAAACTCTATTTTCAGAATAAGAGTTCAGGTAAAAAATATTTGTTTGTGTGAGTGTCTGTCTCTCTTCCAAAAAATTCCTTGGTCATTGTCAAAATATCTTTGTAAAAAGATTTATTCACATTGATGTTAAAAGTGACTGAATATATTTTCAATGAAAGTTTTGGCTTGGTACATTTTGGATGGTAACTGGTCTACACAGAAAGAAATGGCAACCTACTGCAGGAAAAAAATGTGCCTTGTCAATCATGTATCAAAAGATACATGATTGCTTAAGCATATATCATGCATAGCACATAACTGACTGACTCTGCCTGTCAATCTACAGATGTCAACTGCATCCCAAATATTTTGGAGCTATTCAATATTCAAATAAGATTTATGGAACTTTTATTTTCTATACACTGAAGCATTTACTTTATTACACATTCTTAAACATCACTCTTCAAAATATCTAACTCCAAAATTTCATTGATTACTTACTCCCTTGTATATCATATCTGACACACAAACACTATTTTATACTAGTTATATATTTTAAAGATTTCTGTGTGATAGTAAGTTAGTAGGAGGATGATGTCAGCAGTTTTACAACCTCATCATCCAACACTTTATCAAATGAATTTAAAACATTGAAACTTTGCTTGAATTGGTTAATTTGCACTCAAACTGAAATGTATTTTTCCTAGTTCTTTTTATAGTGTGCACACTTCCACCAGTAATATGGTTTGATTTTAATTCCACTAAATCTACATCTTCTGTCTTCTGCAAAGAAGTTTCTACATCAGAAATTATCTGAAATTTTAAGATGATGTATTGTTTTTAGTCCGTCAATATTCAAGTAATTTTGCTGTTGTGTTGTACATATATAATATCAAGAACTTTATAATGTTTTACATTTTCTTGCTTCTGTTCAGTATTTCATGGATGTTAAACTAAATAAAAATTAATGTTAACAATGTGTTGAATCTAAACAGTAAAACTTAATGGTGCTCGCATTGATTCAGTAATAAAAAAAAAAACATTGCATTTAAAGAGTAGTGATTACTGATGATTTTATAAACTCATTAAATAATATATTGGATCTAAAGAGTAGGGCTTAATGGTGGCCTCATGAATTCTTAAATATAAAGAATAGTAAAAAACATTGTATGGGTTATGAAGTCTCTGGTTGTGCAGATAATATGAGGTAGTGTTAAAAAGTTCTCAGCTTGGCGCTCTTGCCAAATTGGCATTGACCCACTTCCCAAAATGTGGGCAAACATTAGAATGTTTTTGAAAGGGTTTCTTGGTCAGGCCAAGAACATTTCAGTACCCACTCATTATCTGAGATATAACCAGTTGTATAAAAAAGAAACCTTGTAACTCATACAAGTTCCATGTTTATGTGGACCCATCTCCCAATCAGTACCTTCCCATTGTAGGAAAAAGAGTTGCATCAAAAGAACAGCTGGACAGAGGAAACAAACATTGGAGTGCTGCAATTTCTAGAAAGACATCAGTTTAAAGTGTGTGGATCCCCACTTCAAAAAGACCTTGTGTCAGTTGCTGCTCTCATGAGAAAACAAAAATAGTTATCAGCTGGAAAATGTAGCAAATGTTTCCCAATTAATTTCTCAGTCTATACCTGTGAGACATGGAGATGTAACACTTCAATATTTTGAATTTCCCAGAATCTATCTTGGGGTTGGGTGTTTCCCTCTTTTTCAATTTCTTTTTTTCTTTATAGTCTCTGCTTTCTTTTTTTCTATCTCTCTAACTTTCTATCCCTCCCTTTCTCATTGTCCCACTCTCAGTTTCTTACTCACACACTTTCTCTCTTATTCTCTTTATTTTGTCTACTTGTGTGGGTTAGTATTTTGGAAAGATAAATCAGAGCGCTAAGTTCAAATCCCTATTAGGTTCATTATTTTCACTTCTACCCTAATGCCCTCAGGAAAGGTATGAATCCATCTCCTCCTCCTCCCAACTATGGGTTAAATAGTATGACTTGTATCTGAAAAAAATCGTTGTTATTTCAAAAAATTGTTAATGCAATATTCACTTGCAGAAAAAATCTCAATCAAAAACATTTTTTGGCTTTAAATAACCCTTAAAGGGTCGATAAGCCATAAAGAAATCACTATTTGTTTTCTCACTTATTCCTTTTCATTTTTTTCTTTTCTTTCCTTTATCTTCAAATTCTTTCTTTCTCTTGTTTTTCCTTTTTAAACTAAAACAGTTACGCCTTCTCTGCACTTCTCTTTCTCTCTTAAACATTTATTGTTTCTTTCTTTCCTCCTCTCTGCATCTTTTATTCTTTTTCTTGATTCTTTCTTTCCATCTGAAACAATCATAAATGAATTTGTTTATTTGATTTGATTTGTAATTCTCCCTTTTAACATCACTTGATGAACACCAGCAATAAAAAGAATTCCTTTTGCAATGTTTGCTAATTTTGCAATTGAATAAATTCAAACACTGAGGTCTATAGGAATATTTCTTAAAGGGAAAAGAAAGCCTATGGAAGCCTGAATGTGCCATAACTGTTTCTTTGAGGGTTAAAAACCTTTTTAACCTGTTCATCAAGTGCCAAGAGAGTTGATTTGCAAATAGTGCACAAGGATTTTTTCATTGTCTTAATGGTTCAAGTCAGCATTATTGTTTTTTTGTTTCTTCCATTTCCATTCTGATTGTGATGTCAAACATTCTTTTGGCAAAAGGGCAATGACTGTATTTTTTTAGACCCTTTTTATGATGATTTAATTTTCTAATCTCAGCTTTCTTTTGTTTCCCCCACTTTTCTTTCTCGTATCATGTATATGACTACAGCATTTTTCCAAATCTTTCTTTATTAAAATTTATAGTGCTTATTCACATGTCTATATCTCTGAGATGAGGTATTATGATTACTTGCATTATTTATATTATTCAGACTGTTATCCTAATCTTCCTTTCCATATTCACAATGTTTCAGCTGTTGTATTCTTCGTCTTTCTTCAGGTGACTGGAATTTCAAACCAAACCCTTTATTTCGGCCACACATGGACATGTGGCACAGTGGATGTTGGTTAGATCCAGAGAGAAGACCCAGTGACTGCCACAGCAGTGACGAACCAAAAACTTGGAGAGTTGAGTTAAAGGGAAATGACTGAGACATCTGGAAGAAGCATGGCACATGGAACGAGAGCAATCTATTCCAGTGGGCTAAATAAAGGTTTTCGGTTTGAAATCCCAAATACCTGAAGAAAGCCTGAATGTACAACAGCCAAAATATTGTGAATATGACAATGAAGATGAGGATAACAGTCCAAATAATGTAAATAATGTATTTTTATACTTAGTTAGAAACTGATTTTGCTTATTGATGCATCATTTTCAGTCTTGTTATTCCAATGTTGATATTATTTTCTAACTTTATTCAATTCACTTATTCCTTTTATTTTTCCTTCTTTATTCATTTCATTTATTCCTTTTATTTTTCCTTCTTTATTCATTTCACTTGTTAATTTTATTTTTCATTATTTATTCATTTCACTTATTCTTTTTATTTTTCATTCTTTATTTCACTTATTCCTTTTATTTTTTCCTTCTTTATTCATTTCACTTATTCCTTTTATTTTTTCGTTCTTTATTCAATTCACTTATTCCTTTTATTTTTCCTTCTTTATTCATTTCACTTATTCCTTTTATTTTTCATTCTATATTCATTTCACTTATTCCTTTTATTTTTTCGTTCTTTATTCAATTCACTTATTCCTTTTATTTTTCCTTCTTTATTCATTTCACTTGTTACTTTTATTTTTTCCTTCTTTATTCATTTCATTTATTCCTTTTATTTTTCCTTCTTTATTCATTTCACTTATTCCTTTTATTTTTTCGTTCTTTATTCAATTCACTTATTCCTTTTATTTTTCCTTCTTTATTCATTTCACTTGTTAATTTTATTTTTCCTTCTTTATTCATTTCACTTATTCTTTTTATTTTTCATTCTTTATTTCACTTATTCCTTTTATTTTTTCATTCTTTATTCATTTCACTTATTCCTTTTATTTTTTCGTTCTTTATTCAATTCACTTATTCCTTTTATTTTTCCTTCTTTATTCATTTCACTTGTTAATTTTATTTTTCCTTCTTTATTCATTTCACTTATTCCTTTTATTTTTCCTTCTTTATTCATTTCATTTATTCATTTTATTTTTCCTTCTTTATTCATTTCACTTATTCCTTTTATTTTTTCCTTCTTTATTCATTTCATTTATTCTTTTTATTTTTCATTATTTATTCATTTCACTTTTTTCTTTTATTTTTCAATGAAATTATTTTTTTTTTTTTCAGTATTCATTTGGTTCACTTATTCTATTTTTTTTTATTTCTTTCATGTTGCTTTCTATTTTCCTTCACTATTCTCACCATTATTTCGTTAATTTTTGCATTCTTTATTTGGCTTCTCCTTTTTCATTCTTTATTCATTTTGCTTCACTTTTTTATTCTTTATTTTTCTCATTTATTTCTTCTCTTTTCTCTCTTTATTGATTCTGAATGTGTTTTCTATTATTCATTATTTGGCAACATTTATATTTTTCTTTATTCTGATTTTTGATCATTAATTTTTCATTCATAGTTTTATCTATTTTCTTACCTGTTACCATTGTCACTTTATCTTCCATTAATTTCTTTCAAGAAATCCATTTTTTATAAGTTGCTGCCAATTTATTTTTTTTTTTTTTTTACTTTCAAATTTCATTAAATCCTATTTTCTCTATCAACATTTTCATTGCATTTTTTGTACTTTATTTATGAAAACTTTTTCTCATTTTTTTTACTTTTACCCTTTACTTGCTTCTGTCTTCCTTTTATTATTATTCGCATTTGGTAGTATTCCTTGGAAATCAAGTGCCAACAAGTCTCCACATTATTTGAGGAATTATGTTCTTATTATCTCGTCTACTTATCAGTCTTCCATTTTCTTTTAATCAGTTTTTCTCTCTCTGCTTCAGTTATTCCCTTTTTCATTGTCTGCTTCATTCAGTCAGTTCATATTTTTGTTTGTTCAATTTCTTTTCATTTTTATTTGACAACTTATTTTCTCCATTTTATTCATTTTTTTTTTATTTTTATACAAATTCTTTGAGTTTATTTTTGGTTGCTCTTTGCTTTAAATTGGAGACATTGATTCTGAAAAGAAAAGGTTTTAGCGAAATGGCAAAGCAAAAACAAAGCTATAAAAAAAACAAAAGAAACAATGGTAGATAAAACCAAATTACTGAATCTCTACTCATCAGTAAAATGATTCTCCCAACTGGAATTTACTGCCTCAACCTGAGGATCTACTGTTTTCTTTTTCATTTTCTTTCTGCCATTTTCTTCTGAAAGGGAAATCAAGGTTTTGCTCGTTAATCTAAAAAAAATCAAATTGCAACAGATTTTTTTTCATCCTTTCATTAATGAAGTGCAAGTCTACACAATGCACATTACCTTCAAACACTTGAGATCGCTAATACAACTTGAGTCATTTTAATCTGCACATACTCTATTTAAAGGTCATGTGCACCATCTTTTTTATTCCTTACATCTTTCTTTTACTGCTTAATCTCTCTCCACATAGGTGAGGATATATGTGTAAATATATATATATATATATATATATATATAAGGTAAATATTAGGTCATCATAAATAAATTGTGTTTTTCTTTATCAATTTTATTCTTATAAAAAATTACATTTTATTCAATTATATATTCACCATTATTTGCAATGACTTGTTACCACTCACCAGGCAACTCTTCTGAGTAAATGAAAAGGTTTTCAGTGAACTCTTGAATCTGGTTTTCATTAGAACAAGTTTTCCCCATCATTGTGTTTTGCAGCAATTAAAAAAGGTAATACAAATATTTTCATGGCAACTGCTCTGACAAGCTATTTTCCCTAGTGCCCCAACTGCAGGAATTTAAGTCTGCTACTAGGTTGGCATCTTGGTCCCACCCTTTTACTGTAATCCATTTGTACAAGCTCAGGTGACTATGGCTGGTTGGGTAGAATGAACCAAAAGAATCAACATTTTTCCCACACTAATCTAGCTGTAAGTGGCTTTGCAGTGTCATGGGGAAGAACAATATTTTTCTTATTGACAAGCACAGAGTGATTTTGACCAAACTTTTACAGACATGTTGCAGCTACTGGACGTATAAATGTGCATTTAGTGTTTCATTGTGTTTTAAGTATTCTAAATGAATAATACCCAAACAATCCCATCATGCAAAAAACATTATCTTTATTCCATGGGGCTTAACTTTTGTTTAAAATACCACAGGTTTTGATGTGAAAGGTTATTTTGGTGAACACTTCAATCTGGTCTTTGTTAAAGAAAGTTTTCCTTTGCAAAGCATTTTGCAGTGATCAGAAGAAAAGGTAATATTTGGTTATTTGCTATGTCAGGTAAATATGCAGGTAGTGTAAAACAGACCAACCGATTTCTAAAATGTTTTCCTGTGTTACCCTTGCTGTATGAAGCCTTCTGTTGCATGGTGTTTTTTATTTAAAGAATGCCATGTTGCATTGTCATGGAGGAGAACAGCATTTTTGCAATTAATGAGCATATGAAACTTCTCAATCAATCTTTTATGGACATGTTGCAGCTGCTAGACATATAAATGTGCACTTAGTGTTCCACTGTATCTTAAGAAACCTAAATGAATAATTCAGTAAGCTATCTCTTATTTCTCTACTGCCTCCATTCCACTCAAGACTGTTGTGTACTTGATAGCATTTCCAATAATATAGACAAGGCTATATCTCTATAATCATTTGAAAACATATTCATGTTCAGTCACTTCAATGCTTGCCATACCATTTGGCTTAAACATTCTTTAACTGACCTTGCTGGCATCCAAAGCCTTAACTTTTCAATCACGCAATCCTTCACACAAGTGGTTTACGTGTTTCCCCAGTAACACTTCCCTTCTCAATTTCTGTTTTACCTCTATCCTTGCCTCTTGTTGTGCTATGCAGCTATGCCCTTTTGTTAACTCTGATCATGCAGTAGTGTCTGTTAACATCCCCTTCCACCCCATCTCTCCAGCCATAAACCTCCTACCAACAGAATATCTTTCTGTTATAAATGTGCAGACTGGGACTTATTCCATGATTTCTTTTGTGATGTTCCTTGGAAAGTGGTTTTTATCCTCCCATTCAAAAATGTACACCTGAGGTCTCCTCTTGGGTAAAAGACATCATCGAGGCTTTCATCCCAGCAAAAAAAAATACCAAGTTAGATTATGCTCATCTCCTTGGTTCTCTCTTGCTTGCTCAGCTGCTATAGCCCATAGGAATCAATTCTTTCATCTGTACCGGAGCAGCATTTTGGATTGCAACAGACATCTATTTGTCTCTGCTCATAATGAGTGCAAGCATGTCCTCAATGAAGCAAAGTTACTGTTTGTTGATAGAATGAAACAACATATTGCATCTCACAAGTTTGGTTCTGAAAATTATTGGCAGCTCTGCAAGAGGGTGCTGAACAACAGCAAAACCTGATTCCCTCCTCTATTCAATCAATTCAAAGTCCTAACAGCCTCAGTTGATAAGGCTGAAAGCTTTACTCGGAAATTCTCATCCAATTCAACACTTGACTCATCTGGAGTACTCACACCTGATTTCCTCCCTAGAATTGAGACTCTACTGAGTGAGATGGGCATAACCCCATTGATAGTATATTGGATATTATCTCTAAATTAGACTCTCATAAAGCAAGTGGTGGTGACAGGATACCAGCTGAGCTGGCTCCAGTTTTCTCCAAACTATACAACTATTGCCTTAATGATTCTTGCTTTCCAGCCTGTTGGAAGTCCTCCTGTCATTCCTTTTTTTAAAAACTCTGGAGACCCTTCTGACTCATATAACTACCATACTATTAGTCTCCTACCACTCTTCAGCAAAATCTTTGAGGCCTTAATCAATGCTGATGTGGTTCAGCATCTTACCTCCCATGATCTGCTCTCTGACAAACTATATGACTTTGACTGGTCTACTGCTGATGTGCATAAGGCCATAATTGAATATGTATACCAAGCTCTTGATAATAATGGTGAAACCTGAGCTGTGGCTCTAGATATATCAAAGGCATTTGACAGAGCTTTGCATGCCAGCCTTCTACATTAGCTTCAGGAATATGGTATTACAGGATGATTATTTGATTTAATCCAATCATTTCTATCAAACTGTGAAATGAATCATGCTGAATGGGTTCTTTTCTAGTTGCTTTCATACAAATGTTGGTGTTCCTCAAGGCTTTATCCTGGATTCTACACTCTTTCTAATCTTCATCAGTGATCTTCCCTAATGTCATTAGTTCTCAAGTAGTCATTTACGCAAATGACATTACCATTTACTCCTGTTAATATTAAATTCAGCATCACTGACAAAGTTAACCTGGTCATTCGTCTTGAAAAAGACCTCCAATTTGTGGTTGACTAGGGCAGGAAATGGCTTGTTAAATTTAATGCCTCCAAAACTAAACTGCTCTCATTAAACCACTACAGGGAAACTTCCTTGACTCCTATCAGCATGGTTGATGCTCAGCTTCATTTTCCACAGACTTGAGGTGGAACATTAAATCAGTAGCTGTATCTACTGCAAAGAAAGTTGGTTCTCTGTGTTGTGCCAGAAGTTTTTTCTTGTCTGAGTCCAACCTTCACATTTACAAATCTACCATTCATCCATGCATTGAATACTGTTGTCATATATGATCTGGTGACCCTGCTATTCATCTTGAGGTTCTCTACAAAATCCAAAGACGGATATGCATTGTGATCGGTCCTGACTTGGCAGCTCAACTGCAATCACTTTCTCACAGACAGGATGTGGCTTCCCTCTTTTCTACAAATATTTTCATGGCAACTTCTCTGATGAGCTATTTTCCCTGGTGCCCCAACTGCATGAATTTAAGCGTGTGCTACTAGGTTGGCATCTCAGTTCCACTCTTTTACAGTCGAAACAGTTAAATGTAACTGCCTTTTCTACTCCAACAGCTTCTTCTCTCGCACTTCCCAACAGTGGAACTCCTTTCTTCTTACTTACTTCCCTGATAACTATAATCTTCAAAAATTTAAATGTAATGTCAATCAACATCTTCTGATACCTTGATCTGCCTTCTTTTTATACTTTCTTCAGTCCCCCCAGTTTTTCTATTACTTTCACACTTTGTGACCTCTTGCATACTAGTGGCCCTTCCGCTTTGCTTGGGGTGAATGCTTATAAAAAAAAATACCCCAAAGATCTTACATACAGATGCTGTATCATGTACTGGGAGAACATATGGACCTACCAGGCAGTCAACAACAATTCCAGCCCAGATATTAATTGTAAACTGATGGTGACATCTAGCCGGTATTGTACCATGGGGATTCAGATACACCCACAAATTTTGACTGTGTAAATTTGTTACTCCATCTCTTCCAAATGTTGCCTCATCTGTAAACAAGACTGAAGAGACAAACAATGGATCAGCAGTTTATGTAATGAACCATTGACATAAAGACCCTGCTCATGTTGCAAATAATACAGATACAGAAGATGCTCTTGAAGTACCCTCCATTTGAGATGTATGATACCTGGATTGTCTCCAAAAGCCTGTAGAATGTGTTCTTTGTGGTCAAATGTACAACTAGATTTTGGCCTTCCTTGATCTATAGTTTGTGGTGTCATGGATCCTGTCTCAGCAAATTGATGATAAACATCAGCAAAACTGTTTGACTCGGCTGACTTCAGTCTGGAAATGCAATCTGATATAGCCATGCAGTCTTGTAGCCATTACCATTCACACAGCTGTATATAAAAATCATATCTACCTGCTCAAGATATCCTGCTATTGCTAAATGGAACACTTCTCAGTTAACTCACTACTACACATGTTAAATGCTGAAGAGGGACTAACCACAAATGACAAATGTAATCTAGTCTACATGGTAACAGAGAACCATATATCATAAAGTTTCTTAAAGCTTAAGTCAAAAACAAAGGATTTGTGGACATATGTTTATATGGACTTTTGTCCTTGTTTTGGTGGGAGGAACCTGCCCCCAAAGTTTGTAAAAGTATTTTTATACACCCTATATATATATATATATATATATATATATATATATATATATATATATATATACACTGAATATGTTAGCATGAAGTCATAAATTATTGTAAAAAACCTTTTGCCCTAGAAGATTTCATATAAATTCAGATGTTAAAAACTGTAAACTTACTTTGATTTTTCGTCACTTTTTCTTCTTGTAATAAATGAATTTTTCAAATCTGAGGAGAAGACACATGCTTGTTTCTAGCCCCTTTCTATTTTTGTGTACTAACTCAATTCCTTTTTTATCCATTTGAAGTCAGTTTGTTCTCAATATAATTTCTGGATTATTCTAACATCCTTACCAAATAGATCTAGTTTTCCTTGCACTTCCTTGTTCTGTACCTTGTCAAATGTTTTTGCATGATCTAGAAAAAGAAGTGCACATCCTTCTGCATTTGTATTGCTCAAATTTACATTCTACAATTACATACTACAATTAATTGCAAAAGCAATAAACAGTTGAGTACACTTCAAATACAATTATAAGATTTTACTAACATTATGCAAAAGATGTTTCTGGGAACTTTTTGTAAACAAATTTGCTTTTAATTTTATTGCTAGCTAAGAAAGTTGGTTCACTTTATTGTACTGGACAATTTTCTTTGTAGAATCTATCTTATATATCAACAAGTCTACCATTCATCCATACTTAGAATATTGTTGCCATTTATGGTTCATTGCTCCTATATATATATTTAGAAATTCTTGATAAAATCCAAAGAAGAATCAGATATATTATTGGTCCTTACCTGGCATCTCAGCTTCAGTCATAAATTTGCTTCCCTGTGCCTTTCCTATAAATACTTTCATGGTAATTGTTCAGATGAGCTCCTCAATATAGTACTTAGACTATGAATTTAATCGCACAACTGATGATGAGGTCTCATCAATTCACAGTTGAATTGGCTAGATGTAACCATAAGTTCTATGCTAGCATTTTCTTTTCTTGCACTTCTTGCTTGTGGAACTCACTTCTAGGTCCATGTTTTCCAGACAACTTTGATCTTCACAAATTTAAATGCAATGTCAATTGTTATATACTGTCTTCTTGATTACTCTCCTATTGTTCTTGCTCCTTAGTAATGTTTCTGTTTTCTAATTCTTCCACATTCAGTAACCACTTGTGTCTTAGTGGCTTTACTACCTTGCTTGAGTTGATCTTGCTTAAAAAATAAAAATAACTCTTGTTGCAAAATTTGGTACTGAGATCTGGTTTTAATAATCAATGTTTGGTACTGAGATCTGCTGTTATTATCCAATATTTGGTCATTAGATCTGATGTCAGCATCCAATTTTGAAAAAGAAAAGACTCAATCACTAGACAAAATTTACCACCCTTGAAATAAACATATCAGTGATATTGAAGTTTTTAACTTCTTTTATCCCCGAGTACAAAACATCTTGATGGTGTGTTAAGGTTGTTATTTTGACTGAAATATAAATCAGTGAAAAGCCAGAATACCAAATATTCAATCAGTTTTTGGCGTATGATGTAGAAAATAGAAAGAACACAATGCTGATTTCATTTTTGGTAAGTTTGTTTTATTTTTTTCATTTCTTTTTTTTATTTATGTCAGTGAATGCCTCATTTTGTTTATTGACTGCCTGCAACTCTGCATCAAAAAGAAAGAATAAAGCTGTCAGTATAATGCACTGCCTTGATATTTTAGGGAACATAAAGAGTATTCTCTAGTAACATAGATGTGAAATGTCAAATCTCTCACATGTAAAATTGATATAAGCTCCCAGAAGATTTATTCTGTTCACCTGACAGTGTTATCCTTTACTGTACAAATATTCTTTTCTTTCAAAGTATGGGTGAACTGTATGGAGAATAGAACCAATAAACCTAGTTCAGGTTCCAGCTGAGACACTAACATCCTTGGAAAAGGCATGAATCCATAAATGTTTCCTTCAACTATAGATTAAATAGCAAAGTAGAATGAGCTCTCTAAACTTGATTGGCAACAAGTCTGAATTCAAAACACCTGACAAAACATCATAATAGCAACAATGGAGTATTGTTGCTATATTTGGGCAAGAGCTGCACAGACCTCTCTCTCCAGCCTTGATAGAGTCCAAAAGAGTCTCCAAGTTTTGTGGGTGGTGAATTATTCACCAATCTCTCTCTCTCTCTCTCCCTCACAGTCAGGATGCACCAAGCCTGTCACTGCTCTATTACTACTTTCCATGGAAATTGCTCGAACAAACTACACTCCTTGGTTCTGCCAGTTCAAACCTACATAGCAAGGACATACCATGCCACTTATATAGTAGCAAACTACCCACATTCCCTCTGTATTCCATCAATGAGAAGTAAGTTCCATTCAAACAGCTTCTTCTTGCAAATCACTGCTCTGTGGAACCAACTACCGAGAATATGTTTTCCCAATCACTACAATGTTAACCTGTTCAAGTCTAGGGTTATCCATTATCTTCTCTTCCTAATAAATAGACTTTGAAATAAATAGGACACCTAAAGTAAAATGGAAAATTATAAATAGGACTAGAACTTGTAAAACTTGGGATGACCCATGCCCTTTGTGCCTCCATGAGAAACTGCACATTATTAAGTTTCTAAATAATAAAAATCTATTAAACAATAGACATGAGTTAACAGTTTTTTGCAGACATCATCAGATTTATGCCCTGAATAATTAGCTAAAAACAAGCATACAATAAAATAACTTTTATACTCTATAGCCCAAATAAATAGTTTAAATACCCTACAAAAAAAGATAACCCTTTATGAAGTCGTCAAAAAACAAATGTTACGGCAGTTTTTATATGCACAAATCCCTTTCATAAAGAAATAAAATAAAAAAATAAATAAATCTCCATAGGCGAAACATCTTCCATTTTAAATTTAGACACCCCCCCACCTTACCCTGACTTGACATCTATGAAGGTAACACTATACTGATACAAATTATTAACACTCAACACCCCTAACTATTTTAAACAATTCGCCCTGGCTGTTACCATGGAAATTTTGATTTCAATTGTGAATATACTATTAAAACATGTAAATTTCAGAAATAAGTTATTCCAAAAAAAATTTTGCTTGAAGATGGAATAGAGCTTACTTTAACTCAATTTAATTCAAATAATTATATTGAAGTTTTTGGCTCTTGTTTTGAAACATGAGACCTCTTATGTAGCGTGTTGGAATCATATTTTTAAATAAATAATTATATTTATGCTCTACTTTTGTATCAAGCACTATTTTTTAAAAATAATAAGAAAAATACTAAAGAACTTTGGATTATTTACCTAACCAGTTCTTTCCTATTTTCTATATATTTTCACATATATATATATATATATATATATATATATATATATATATATATATATATATATATATATTTGTGTATTTAGGCAGCAATCCTTCTTTCATGCACATTCCATTGAATACAACAGACAAGGTACTTTTATTTAATTTTTTATACAATTTCTCATGCGATGTAATAATTTTTTCTTTTCAAATGATAAATTATATAAAAACTGTCAAATGTTCTTTTTATCCGAGCACTTTCGGCTATACATTTAGCCATTTTCAAGAGTAAAATATTTTAACTGTTAAATAAGAAAAAGTTTGTTGCATGTATGTTTTATAAAATGTTTTCATTTTTCAAAACACGATATTGTGTCCATGTTCATAGTAAATATTATTAAGTGTTGGTTTTTTGTTTTTATCAATAAGGCTTCCATTATTTTAATATAATAGCATCATCTACATGCAAAAAAAGGCTGAATATGCATCATATGCTGACCATAAATGAAAGATGACAATGTTATGCATCATGCATGAAATTTATCAAGTTCATTAATATGGTCATTTCTGGTCTGAGACAGGAAATGAAAAGGTACACTGTGCTGATGGCACGAGCTGCCAACCTCAGTGATGTGCAGATAACTAACTTCTTAAAAGGGGCAAGATGAACAGTTCATATGATTATGTTTATCTCCCCTTTCTTGTTTATATATAAATCAAAAGCTTGACCTAACACTCTAGGCCAATACTTGTGGACGCTTGCCATTCAAAGGTCTGCTACCACTCATATATTTTAATTCATATCAAGCTCTGGATTGAGGTACTGGCCAGGCAGAGGCCATATATAACAGCAGGACTCTGTGTCTCCTATGTGTTTCATTTGAACAAGGAGGAGCCGACTTAGAATTTCCATGATCCTCTCACCTCTAATATGTGGTCCCCAAATTCTCCTGATTGAAAACCCTTGAATGACTATATCTGGAATGTTATTGACTGCCTGCTGGTTTTGTTTAGCAACATATCAACCTCTATGGGTTATTTAATGCCGAAATCTAAATAATTTGAACACAATTTTATGGCTTAAACTAAATATATATTTGAACGCAATTGTATGCCTTCAACATTAGATAAAATGTATTGTTGGTCAATTTGCTTTAAAATGTGTTGTTGTTCATTTTACTATAAATATAATCATGCTTATTATAAAACCCAGGTTATGTGTGTGTGTGTGTGTGTGTGTCTGTACATTTATATATTGGATCGGATTTCCTACATTTTTCAAATGATTTCCACAAAACTTCACAGGACTACATAAAATTCCCTTGCGGTGGTTCTGATAGCGCCAGAAATTGGAAAAAAAACAATTGTGTTTGCATGAAATCAATTTGAAAACATGATTAAGAGGCATCGCGAGAATGAAAGGGGTAAAACTCATATCGAGTTATACTTATTATAAAACCCAGGTTGTTTGCGTGTGTGTGTGTGTGTGTTTGTTTATATATGGGATCGAATTTCCTACATTTTTCAACCGATTTCAACAAAACTTCACTTTTTTTTTGGCAGGTAGTGTTTCTTATTGTCTTGCACACTTTTTTCTTTATTTTTACATTCAGAATGCTTTAAAAATTCCATTTACAAGACAATTGTTTATAATAAAATTCTATTCAATCGGTAGACTCATAACGATTGAAAACAATGTTTTTGTTTGAGTTTGGGTTTGACCAATTCATAAATAAAAACAACAAAACAAAAACAAAACTAATTAAGACATGCGTGTCCGTCAACCTTAAACAATAATCTTTGTCAATTTTATTTTTCAGTCTTTCTGATGGTCAATACTTGATCTATCTCTTACTCTTAACATCCCCGGGCAATGCCGGGCTCTACTGCTAGTAATATATAAATGGTCCGTTTTTTATATAAAAATGTATTGCTACTATTTTTACTATAAAAATGTATTTTTATACTTTCATAGTGTTTTATTTAGGTGTTCACTATTTGCCCAGAGCTGTGACCCTAACAGGTGCTACCACCCTGTGTCAAGGTGAACCTGGAAACAACCAAAATAATGCATGGTGATTCCATGCTCCTCAAAAGCTTCAATCTCCTGATCAGAGGCTTTGCTGCATGATGTAGTTGGGATGTTATCGAGAAGAACAGCAGTCCAACTATATAATGGACTCACTGAAAGCCACCAACACAAACATGGTGACCAACATGAACAAGAAACAATTGATTTAGGAAGGCAGTCTTTTCTGAAGCTGCATTCATAAGTCTACTACCAATTGTCTATTTTCATCCATATTAAATAAAAAAAACAAAACATTTACACTATTTAAATCATTCACTGTTGTACTCATATTTATTGCCATATTCACAATGTTTCGTCCATTTTATGCTCTGACCTTCTTCAGGTGATATATGTTGGAATTTCAAACTGAAGCCTTTATTTAGTCCACAGGAGTAGATTGTTCTAGTTTTACATGCCATGCCTTTTTTTAATTATCTCAGTATCAGTTAATTCCCTGTGAACTGCTCAATCCTCACTTTCCAACCTTGAGTTCAAAATTGTCTATGTGATCTTGTGAATGATGAATTATTTTCCAACCTACAACCTACAACCTCTTTCTCTCATCCTGGGTATAATGATAAACTACATCCACATCCTGGGTAAGACAATAAAGTACCTCTGACAGCAAGGCCTTTGATCAGGAGGTTTTGAGGAGCATGGAACCACCTCTTAATTGCTTGTGTTCCCAGATCCACCCTGACCCAGGTTGGTAGCACTTGTCAGAGTTCAGCTATGGGCAGATAGTTAACCCACAAACTGGGGTCAAAATGACTAAAAATAGGTTTTAATACCAGCAATACATTTTTGTAAAAAAATTATTACTAGCAATACATTTTTGGCAAAAATACAAAAAATATTACCAGCAATAAAAATCTTGTTGGCATTAAATAATCCATTGAGAGTGATACGCCATAAAACAAAACAAACCAAACCAAACGACCTTTTTCTCACAATGTTGCAGGTTTCTCCTTATTCTATTTCTATTTTCATAACAAATGTTTTGACAAGCTAAATTCCTTAGTTCCACCAGATCAGACCTAATCAGCTAATAACCACCCTGCCACATACACAGGGTCGACTCATCCTCATTCCCTTTGTATTTCATTGGTAAGGGAAGAAATTCCATTTGGACGGCTTCTTCCCAAGAACCGCTACTTTGTGGAACATATTCCTAAGAGGATGCTTCCCCAATCACTACAATCTTAACCTTGTCAACTATTATCTTCTTTCAACAACCTCATTCAGTAACACTCTACCTTGAATAACTCTTTGGTCTTAAATTGGGTGAACAGTAGAACAAGACAAAGAAGATCCTGCAATGTTTTGTCTACCAAGCATTTTGCCAAAGACTGTCATATAAAAGATGTTAATGCTATTATGGAATCAAAATTAAATATAAAACTATTCAACTTTGAAGCACCTTATCAAATTCTGTTTCAAGAAACACCTGTTTGATAATGAAGATATTTTGACTAACAATATAAAAATGTTTACATTTGAGAAAATTGGTCTGTTAGTATTGGACTCTGCATTTACTCAGACTATTGTCAGAGAATTCTGGTTAGAAGTGTTTCTGGATATACTGAATAACAATAATAATATATGTGAAAGAATATATATTACAAGAATTTAACATGTTTTTTCAGACTAACAGAACTGCCAAAAAGCTCTCAGTAGATAACTGGAGGTATAATATTCCATAAATTATCTGGTTCACTGACTCAAGATTTCCACATCAAAATACTCATCAAAAATTTGTAATAATAAGGAAATTATATATGTAGAAAAAAATTAACTGGTTCTAAATAAACCTTGTGATGTTTATAATGAAACTCTAGCATGTTAAGAATTTCAAATTTGAAATTTTGTGTTCTTTCACTCAAAAAGAGTAGAAACATGGGCTCTGATGATAAGTTCAAAAGATTTGTCAAAAATCTGGCCCTAATATCTGTCTATATCTCTGAGATGAAGTGTTATGATTACTTGCATTATTTACATTATTCAGACTGTTATCCTCATCTTCATTGCTATATTCACAATGTTTTGGCCATTGTACACTCTGGCCTTCTTCAGGTGACTGTAATTTCAAACCAAACCCTTTATTTAATCTACTGGGGTATATTGTTCTAGTTCCACATAAAATGCCTATTCCCCAGTGGATGAAATAAAGGGTTCAGTTTGTAATTCCAATCATCTGAAGAAGGCCAGAGCACACAACGGCTGAAACATTGTGAATATGGTAATAAAGATGTGTATAACAGTCTGAATAATGTAAATTATGCAAATAATCATAATATCATGAGTTCACAAGATAGGAACCAAACAGATTTCTTTGCACTGTTGATTTACTACAACAAAATTGTTTAGAAAGTGTTTTAATTGCAAGATCATCCACAATAAATTTGCATCCAGATTCTTACATTTCTCTGTTCTTGACAGATTTTCTATTATTGCAATGTGGGATATTTAACACCAAAAGTGATGGAAATGTAAAAAAGAATCTCTATGAAATAAGATAGATTATATACCAAAAACACATTTAAAAAAAAATTCTTTCACATATAAAATTATCAGTATCTCTCTTTCATTCATGCATGTGTTGTTACATCAACATAAATATAAACTTAGTCCAATGTAGTCACAAGAAAACTTTTCCACTTTGTCATACTAAAATTATTCATGATATATAAAAAATTTATATATTCTTATCCCATACATACATACATATATATATATATATATATATTATTAATAGAAATCTTATAAATATAAGAAACTATACTCGTTCAGAAAACCTTCAGTGTCTTGATTTGCAAATAATCAAACCAATACCAAAGGGAAAAAAAGGTATAAAAAAAGAACGAACCAAGAACATGTACATTAGCCGAAAATAATCGTCCAGCATGCAAGTCCGAGGCCCAAAGAAAAAAAAAATGATGAGTATACAAAATAACTAAATAAAGTGCTCAATACAGTGAGTAGGGCAGACATAGTTAAACCAGGCCTTCCCTGATGATCCATTTAGGTGAAACCTTGGTAGGGTTGTCTGGCTATCTAGGTTTAACTATATATATATATATATATATATATATATATATCTACATACATATAAATTTCCAAGAAGATAGAATCCAGGTAGAACTCTGTCCAGGACAGAGCAAGAATATAATATAAAAGGCTCAAACATTAATATTCCATAATTATAATTTATTACATTGGAATCGTAATCATGATCCAATTCATCAGACGTACAAATTCAAAAAAAATTTTTTTTAATTTGTAGGTCTGATGAATTGGATTGTGATTACGATTCAATGTAATAAATTATAACCATGGAATATTAGTGTTGTGTGCCTTTTACATATATATATATATATGTGTGTGTGTGTGTGCATGTGTGTGTGTGGACAGTAACCCTTTTTTTATACATTTCATTGAATTAGTTGGGGAAGGAAAATTTTTTATAACTTTTTTATTCAATTTTTCTGGTGTTCTTCCAATTTTTCTTTATATACATACTATATGGCAAAAGTTTGGGACTACTTTTCCACCCTCTGTAGTTTATAATTAAAACATTTCAAACCTTCTTTGTTTTACTAACTCCTACTATGCTAGGAAGCTGAAACTATTGAAACCATTATGTATGGTGTTCATTTTGTTTAGAGAGGGGTTAGCTAAAATTTAAAATCTGCTACTCCTGATGTAACCATTAACCAGCAAAGTAGATTAGGCAAAAAGAGCTAAAATTTTAAGGAATTTGCAGTAATGGGTTCATTTTTTTTAAATTTTTTTTTTATTATTATTATTATTACTACTGCTACAGCAGCAGCAAACAAAATGTTTTTAGCATATTAGGTGAGACTGTTTTGGGGGTATTTTGGGAGTCACTAAATTCAAGGAGAACATTGGTTTTGTCCAATTGCCTCTAGTTTTTAAGACATTGCTGAAACGTGTTTTAATGATACTAATTGGATTACTGTGTTAGTGGTTCATGACTATTTCAACATAAGCGCATTTATTATGCTATTTAGCATATTAATTGGTAATCAAACAATGTTGAATAAATGTATCACTTTTATTTAAGTTTCCTGATTGTATATGAATAGTTAAAATATGATATTTACTTACAAAATTCTACTGTTTTAACAATGAAAAAAGAACAGTCAGAACATTTCCCAATAGTATCCTCATTTATTACAAGAGATTCAGTACAGATTCAGCAACCCAGATTTACCCTAAAACCATTCCAATACCCTGTGCTTTTTCAAGAAAAATAAAAAAATGTTGTTCTTTTTTATATAAGACCCTTCAGGAAGAGAATGCCAGTGGCCTGAAATGAGTTAGTAAATTAACTTTGAAAAAGGCACATAACCTTCAATTTTTAGATGATTCTTCAAAATCCAGAGGATGGCTCCAAACTTTTAACTTTAAACTTGTTTTTAACACTTTTCACAGAGTGCCTAGAGACTCTAATCTGAGGCAAAAGTACCAATCAGTATGTAAGTAATTTGATTATTTTTATGGGTACTCTTCTATCAGATCAACAAAAAGTACATTCTAGTGACTGAAAGTAAATAGGGAAATAACATTTGTAAAAAAAATTCTTTTTAAATTTAAAAATTAACAAAGATTTAATTGTTGTGTGTAGAATCATTCAAATGGCAAACATTGGTAAAATTCAGACAAGAATTCAGAAGACGTTGATTTTGATTAAGGAAACAGCAAACAAAATAAACAAAATAGTGTGCTAAAACTGTTTTGTTTGTTGCCTTTTTTTAATCTAGAAGAAAAATATGGCGGATGGTAAATAAAGCAAAGGAAAAGTTAATTTTAAAGATTTGTTTTTTTTATTTTAGCTTTAAGAAATGAGGAGGTGAAAGGGACGAAATTGGAGACAGTGGCAAAAGGAGACGAGAGAAAGACAAAAAAAAAATAGGAGCAGAGATGGCAGAACAAAAAATAGGAATCTCAGCTAAAGATTGACACTTGTTAGAAAATACCACCAACTACACCCAACATGGCTAATTCCTACATTTGATTGGGTTTTTTTTTTAGTAAGAGGAAATAAAAAAGATAAAGAAAATAGAAAATACAAAGAAAGAATAAAATAAAAAGTAAATATATCAGAAATTGAAAGAATTTAACAAACCAAATTTGTAAAGTTAGAATTCCACAATGAAATGAGAAAAAAGTACAAGAGAAAGCAGCAAACAACAGATAAAAAGAATTTTCTAGAAAACATTTAAAAATTGAAGGAAAAGTTGGGAAAAGGTGAAGAACCTTCTAGAAATAATGTCTGACACTTTGTGAAGTTGACATAAAAACCTGATATAACCAAAGAATGCTGAAGAAATCTTTCAAAGAAATGAGACATGAAGTTTTGGAAGGAAAGATAAAAATAACTTTCATGTCACAAGAATAAAAGAATCTCTTACAGGAAAATGAAAATGCAGGCAACATGTCTTTTCTAAAAGATTAGCACCATTAAAGATATCATTTTATTTGCTATAAAGAATTTGTACATGTGATTTAATTATAACAGGACATAATTCTTTTTCAATTTTAGATTTTCGTCTGTATGACATGTCCATTCAGGATGTGGGAGATCATGGTTCTCCACAACTTCTTAGCCTTTGTAACCCTTAACAGGGTTTGTGTTTTTCTTACACATCCCACTTCACTGTCTCCTCATTATGTGTCCCAGAAATTTTAACTCTTTCTGATTTTAAATTCAAATGTCCTTCCCATTCCCATTTTCCTTGAAGCTTTTTTTATTGATCACATGCTCTGTCCATGGTATTTTCAAAATCCTTCTTTAGAACCATATCTCTGTTGTCTCAAATCTTCTCTGCATCTGTTGCATTAGCACACTGTTTCTGATATGAACTCAACTAAATTCTTCCTCTACATCTCTTATGGCATATCAACCACTGTGGGTTATTTAATGCCAAATCCAGTTTATATATATATGCCAAATATATGAATTTTAAATGCCTATTTTGTATGGAACATGTTTAGCAAGCTAGAGCTCATTTGCTTGTGCACTGCAAAATAATCCTAGGTATTTTTGTTTAAGTCAAGAATTTCCATTTGATAAGGACAATTTATTTGCAAAATGGTAAAAGGTAGGATATGTTGTTTACACATCAGTCTACATCTTTGATAAGAGACCAATTCTTTTTAGAAAATCCAATATAATTTTTGGTTCAGTTTTTGCAAATAATTTCTTCATGTTCTTGATTGATTGATTAATTGTTTTGTTTAACGGCATCTCAAACTTAGTGGTCACTTTATGCCGAAAATGATTTTGAGTGACTTTAAAAGTCAAAAGTCAATAGCTGGCAACATTATGGTTTCAAAAACGTATAGCTGGCAACATTATTGTTTCAAAAACGTATACCTGGCAACATTATTGTTTCAAAAACAAACGTGTAGCTGGCAACATTATTGTTTCCAAAACAAACGTATAGCTGGCAACATTATTGTTTCAAAAACAAACGTGTAGCTGGCAGCATTATTGTTTCAAAAACAAACGTATAGCTGGCAACATTATTGTTTTAAAAATGCATAGCTGGCAACATTATTGTTCCAAAAACGGATAGCTGGCAACATTATGGTTTCAAAACGTATAGCTGGCAACACCACTGTTTCAAAAACGTATAGCTGGCAACATTATGGTTTTAAAAAAAAAAGAAAAAAAAAAAAAAAGAAACGTATAGCTGGCAACACTATTGTTTCAAAAACTTATAGCTGGCAACATTATTGTTTCAAAAAAAGTATAGCTGGCAACATTATTTTTCCAAAAACATTATCTGAGGCCTTGCTGTTGGATGTATTTTATCGCCATACCCAGGATGCGGATGTAGTTTATCGCCATACCCAGGACGTTTGTTTCTAAGTGTAGATAAGTATAGATAAGGCCAATAGTGTGAGATACTCAGTAAGGATCAATTTCACTATGCAGGACTAATGATCTGCAAGACCAGCTTGTTAATCATTACATGGAAAGGGCACCATTTGTAAGAATTCATTTTCCAGTTAAATATATACATATTAAGAAAAATAGTTGACTGGGATGAATATTTCAATACTGTTTATTGGTTGTACTGAATGTCTTCTCATTTTTAATAACAACATCAAAAGAATTAAATTATTATTAATCTTCACTAATATTTACTTTCATCTTAATTTTTAGTTGCTTTTTATTACAACTTTATCCAGGCTGCTATGGCAATGACATCACAGCATAAATTGGAAATAAGAGAGAGAATTTCTTCATGAGAATTGAATTCCTGTTTCTTTTATCTTATTCACGTCTGGTTAAGCGCCTTGATTGCTTTAAATGCTGAACAGCTTTGTGAGCTCAAATCTCACTTTTAAACTCTCTTTTCATTCCACAATCTCTCTCACTGTTATTTAGTTTTAGTTTTTGCATTAGTTCAATTAATAACAGCTGTATTATCTTTTATTTCACTAGATGAAGCATTGTCAGCCATTATTATTTATTTTTGACTAGTATTTATTTTCATCATCATTTTTTATTAGTTGAAGTATTGGCAACCATTATTATTAATTGTCAACTATTATTATTGGTTTTTGACTAGTATCTACTTTCATCTTTGTGGTATAAAAAAAGTATCAACTGTAGTCAGGATCATCAAGTCAATGTGAACAATCCTTTCCTTAGCTGCATAAGTAGTTTTGAATTCAGAGTTTTCCTTCTCCTAGACTGGTTGCTACCCAAGGCTATAGAACCCAGTCTGTCCTACTATTTACCCATAGTTGGATGTGATGTGGCTGTGAAAAGTAAGTAAGTGTGGCTTAGTTGCAAAAGCAAATCCATGTGTGACCTAGTCACTAGAAGTGAATCTAGGTGTGGTTTAGTCATGAGAAGCAAGTTCCAGTTGTGGCTTAGAAGAAATGAATAAGTCCAAGTTGTGTAAGAAAAAGTGTAAATGTGGTTTAGTTGCAAGAATCAGGTCTGTGTACGGCTTAGTCGCAAGAAGCAAATCCAGGTGTGGCTTAGTTGTGAGAAGCAAGTGTGGTTTAGTCATGATAAGGAAGTTTGGGTTCTGGCTTAGTTGCATGAAGCAAGTCAGGGTATGGCTTAGTTGTGAGAAGTCAGGTTCAGTCACAAGAATCAGCTACAGATGTGGCTTAATCATTATAGACACCCAGGCATTTCTAAAAGATAAACTTACAATAAGAATTGCAGATTTACCTTCAAGTTTCCCTAACAAAAGATATAAAATCAAAAACAAATATCTTGGCCAATTATGGCAAGTATAAAACTATTAAGCAGATGTAAATGTTTCCAGCATTTCTTATTTTAAAAAAAGTGTCTTTGTGTTTTGTATTCAGTCTCAAGTTAAAAATCTGTGCTGGAGAATTACCTCGGAGGTCCAAGAAAGCTACAGTAACATAGTCTAAATGTGTGTACAGGATGAGCGAATTGCTAGTGAGGCAAACCATCTGAGCATCTGTGCTGGAATGAGGAGCCATATGCGTTATTGATTCAGATTGAGGATGGCAGCATGCTAAATATACAAATTCACTGGCTTGGCAAGAACATATAAAAAAGGTGAATGTTTGTTGAGAAGTGAGAAGTCTTTAGCGCTCAACGCAGGTCATGTCAGTGCGTACTGAACCAGAATCCATTTTGAGTGTCTTTCCAGTGTCTGTGCTACAGAATCCCAGATTTCCTGCTACAAAATCATTATCCTGTTTTGTAAATCTTTGCAGCCTTATAACTTATTTTGCTGAGCTGACTGTAACTTCGATACAAATCATTTGAGGATTTGCAACAGAGATTGTTGTGACTAGAATTCCAAATGCAGATAAGTGGTCCCTGATGAAAAGGTTTATGACTTGCCTTTCATCCTCTTGGCTCTGAAAAGCTGGCCATATTGACTTCTTCAGGACTTGATATGGACATAGTTAAGGAATCAGTGTCTTATAGCAAACATTTCAAACTCATCACTCCAATACATATTTAGAATTTTTCAACTGCAAGTGTGACCCAAGCAGAACAGATAAACTTAACATCTCAACCACTTAAAGAGATGACAACTTGTTGATATGTGATCTTTTGGATATAGGAACTTTGTGAATAGAGGAATTGGCTTTCAGAAAGAACAGTGAATGACATATGCAAAGATAAAGATGTTGGAAACTCTGAAATTCTTTTTATCTGATGAATAATTCATACAACTATCACATCAACTATGCCATTTCAGTCTTTTGAATTAGGAGGAACCAGCTCTAGAGCAACGATTATTTCAGTTGTTTTGGGATTGATCTTCACTGAGTACCCCAAAAAATGTAATCTAGTGATTGAATATGTTGTTCTTAATAACCATTTAGGGCACCAGTCAGAGTATGTTAATAGTAGTATTAGCTGTTTCCCTCCAAGGAAACATTTGGCATTCATCGATTAAGCAGCCAGTGCTGCTTTCAGTTGAAATTTGTAAAATCTTTCTCTTAAAACAATTTTTTAGGAAAATAGGTTTCTCAAGTCCAGTAGCTGTTATTGCTCTTTCCAGTATTGATGAGGGTTTCTTTTCTAACCTTTTGTTTGAAGTAGTGTGAAATGTCAACATCTTGATTATGGCATTATTTTCTTTTTGAGTTGCATGTGCTATCCATTTTAGTTGTTGCTACTGTTGGTAGTCCTCAAATGATGTTGTCTGTTATTTGGTACAGTTCTTTAGTCCACAATGTTCAAAGAAGAATGATCTTTGCCAAAACCCTCAGGCTTTACTCACCCAAAGCCCTTTTTAACCATTCATTTTAGAAAGTGGTTGTATATGGCTGAGAGTTTAGATATTTCTGAACAGGTTTGGTGCTATACATGACATCCATATGAAAGTTTCAATCTGATGAGGCTATTTAAGTTTTCAGGTTAATGTTTTGGTTTTGCAGCAATTTGTGGTGTTGTGTGAAACTACCTCTGACACAGCCTATTCTATGTTCAGTTTTATTTTCTCTTCTACTAAATTTGTTATAACTGATCCATACACCAAGGTATCTAGAGTGTTTAGTAGTTATTAATTCCACATCCTGAATTTTTATGATGGATTCAGGGTGTAAATGTCATTACCGTTTTCATTCCCATTCCAGAGCATAGTTTCTGTTTTGGAAATGTTTATCTTGTGTCCTATTTGTTGGAACACATGGTAGAAGTTGAGTTTCTGTTTAAGATCATTCTTATTCCATCTATGAATATTTGTGTCATCAGTATAGCCACCCCCCTTATCAGGAAGGCAAGCAGGATCATTATGTTCTATTGGTAGATTAATTTGGGATGTGGTACGAAGTGCTTACATGGTCAGTGCCCATCTTATCCTATCTGTATTTGTAAATATGCAGAGCATGGTCTAGGAAAAGATTGAATAGATTAGAGCTCTCATTTTTTCCTTATATTCCTGCTGAAGTTTGAAATATTTCTATATTGTGGTCCTCACCAGACGTATAAAATTCAGTAGACCGATACAGTTCCTCTTTTAGATCAATGCATTCAGTGGATTCAGAACTTGGAAGGCAGATTCTAACAGATGAGAAGAGGAAATCTCTAATGATGTGGTCATATTCTGCTGTGAGATTGACAAAACAGGTATAAAGTTTCCTATTAGATAGGTAAGCAGTTTATTGGAGTTGTTTGATAACATATATGCCATCATGTTATTCCTTACCTGAATAAAAATCAAAGTGGGTTGTGAGGAATTGACATCCAGAAAACAATGAGAGCCTAGTTAATATAATGTTCATTAATATTAGGTTGGCCATTGTTCATTTCATAATATATATATATATATATATATATATATATATATATATATATATATTAGGTTGGTGCAAAAATAATGACGTAATAATGTCGTTTTTTTGACGTCTTTTTTAACGTCAAAAAACGACTTTATTACGTCATTATTTTTGCACCAACCTAATACTTTCACCATGATGGATCCAATTGAGGTATGTCTGTATGTATAATAGTCTTAAGGGTTGCCTTTTTGTTTCCATAATGCATTAATGCCTGATAAATCCCACATTTTGAAGTTCAGCCTCAATGTCGAATGATGCTTTATTATTCTTTAGTTTTCTTTAATAGATTTCTTAATTTCCTCATCAGTAGGTCCAATATTATTGTTTATGTTTAGAAATGGACTTTGTAATGATTGGATGAATATTGGTATATGTTCTATTTCTGCAGATACCTGAAGTTTCTCATCTCCTAATAGAGATGGAACCCAGCATAATAGCTTTTATTTTTATAATAAAAAAAAGTGTTTGGTCAGATTTTAGGAAGGGGGTTGGGTTGTGGACTTTTTAGCGCCCCCTTTTTGTAGCAAGTGAATGATAATATTTTTTTGGAATTCAGG
>OZ010580.1:92092951-92332951 GCA_963932145.1 Acanthosepion lycidas
AATCAAAATTTAATTGCTATTAAGTATACAACTATAAAATTACTGAGGAGAAAAGAAGAAATATATATGTTATTCAATTTATTTCTTCATTGAAGTTACTTTAGCTAATTTTATATCCGGTCCTTTGACAATGTATACATTTTAATCCTAAGAGTGTGTGAATGGGGTCCTAAACTCACGCGTAAAACAAACGCAATCAGATTCTAATATATAAGCACCCAGACATATTTATATATATATATATATATATATATACACACACAAAAAGAGACGAGACAGAGAACATCTCCACGGTCGTGGAAGGAAGTGGGGGGGGAGGGAAATCAACACACACGTACATACATACACAATTAATAGTGAATGCACTTTCCATGCACATAGACAACCATAAATACATGCACACACATCCACAGACATTGACCCAGACAATCGGATACCGCAACCAATAAATATTTAAAATATTTATGTCCGATTTTATATTTACATATACTATTTTAATATATTAAATAATATTATTTTTAATCATTTTTATCTTTGTATATTTGCTCGCTTAAGTTATATTTCAATAAGTGGTTAGCATTTGTGTAATGACACTTTCAGTCTTAAATATTTATTGGTTGTGGTATCCGATTGTCTGGGTCAATGTCTGTGGATGTGTGTGCATGTATTTATGGTTGTCTATGTGCATGGAAAGTGCATTCACTATTAATTGTGTATGTATGTACGTGTGTATTGGTTTCCCTCTCCCCCCCACTTCCTTTATTTTTTTTTTTTTTCATGAACGACCGTGGAGATGTTCTCTGTCTCGTTACTTTTTGTGTATGTATATATATATATATATATATATATATATATATATATATATATATATATAAATATGTCTGGGTGCTTATATATTATAATCTGATTGCGTTTGTTTTACGCGTGAGTTTAGGACCCCATTCACACACTCTTAGGATTAAAATGTATACATTGTCAAAGGACCGGATATAAAATTAGCTAAAGTAACTTCAATGAAGAAATAAATTGAATAACATATATATTTCTTCTTTTCTCCTCAGTAATTTTATAGTTGTATACTTAATAGCAATTAAATTTTGATTTTGAAATTAGCAGTTTTTAATTTTAATATTAAATTTTATCATATAATTTAGTAATTATTGGTTAGAATAAATTCTCTTTTAATACTACCCATATTTTAAACATCTGAATAGATATTATAACATGACTTCGTTGTCAAGCTTTTTGAATTTTCCTATACTTGTATTTTGATTGGTCCATCTAGCTTTTGTAACAACGTTTTCCCCTTGCGAAGGATTGTTAATTAATTTGAAACTTTTAAAACCATTTATTTTACATTCAGCATCATCACTTGATAAGACACCGAGGATGTTGAAACAAAATGGCTATTTTTGTAGTGATTTTATAACATATTTATGCTATAAATTTTTTTAAAATAAATAATTATATCTGCTCTACTTTGTATTGAGCACTCTTTTAAGAATAGTAATTGTTGGTTATTGGAATTCATTCCATATACACCAATCATATACTTGTATATATATATATATATATATATATATATACATACACTACAGTTCAAAAGTTTAAAGTCACCCCCAGAATTAGCATGGGATGAATTTGACAGAAGAATTAAAAAAAGATGAAAAATAGCTCTTAGATTCATTGAAAAAAAGAATGGAATCAATTATCAAACTTATACTTTGAGAAACTTTTACAATGGAGGCTAAAAATTTGTGCTGCAGTAATCAAGTTTAAAAGAGGATATTTTGATGAGAGCAAAATTTAATCATAAAATGCTTTTTTCTTTTTGTCCTAATAAAAGTTATAATGAAAAATTATTTCTCTTTTTTTTTTAACCTTGTATGATAATTTTCTCTTACTTAAAGTACAAAACAACTACTTTTTGGTTCAATTTAAAAATTACCAGGGGTAGTTGCAAACTTTTGAACTGTACAGTATAAAAAAATATATGAATAATTAAATAAAATAAAATTAATAAACTGTCAATAATAAAAATAATTATCACTGTACACTATTTCAAGCTGCCACATTCCAAAGAATATGAGGACATAGACAAAATAATTCTAAATACCACACAGGTACCACATTGGTTCTTGAAAATTGACTGTAATGTTTGAAAATACTTTAACAAAATATTAGCTTTGAACTTGGACAACTTTGAGTGCAATATACAACACCTTATTTGAAAATTGGAAAAATACAATAAAAAAATTCAACATATATATGAACTTTCCTCTATGGTATCTAGACTGAGTCAATTTCAGCACAGTGCTAGATTGGTAGCAAGGTCTTTACAGTTGAAATGGCTGCTAGAAAGTTCTATGCAAACAGTTTCTTCTCTTGCACTTCTTACTTGTAGAACTCTCTTCTGGCTTCTTGCTACATGTTGAACTGAATCTATCCTGGAAAACAGCACCCTCCAAAAAACAAGCAACTCTGTGGCTATCCACATCTCACAAGTCATTTGTAAGAGAACAACAAAATTTGCAGAACTTTCATTGAGAAGGATGAGTTTTTTTGTGGACACCAAAGTATAGATGGCCCATCTAAAACAAAGTTTCAGCAAATATGGGAAGATGCAGAATGTCAACCTGAAGAGCCACCAGGCACAATGGATAATCATAAAAAATGGAAAGAAAGAACCCCAGACTTAATTTTCACTAATATAAAAAAATTCATCAACTTTATCCAGACTGTAGATTTCAACACTACTTATTATCACCAGCTACTCTTAGATTTATGTTAGGACGTTATTCTGCTTAAATTTCCTCCCAAACTGAAACTTATCTATCTATCTACCTACCTGTTTCAGTCTATTATTGATCTATTCATTATCTATTTGTCTCTATTTATTATCTATCTACCTACCTGCTTCAATTTTATTATCAATAGATCTGTCTTGATCTATTTAGTATCTACTTGTCTCTATTTATTATCTATCTACCTACCTGCTTCAATTTTATTATCAATAGATCTGTCTTGATCTATTCATTATCTACTTGTCTCTATTTATTATCTATCTACCTACCTGCTTCAATTTTATTATCAATAGATCTGTCTTGATCTATTCATTATCTATTTGTCTCTATTTATTATCTATCTACCTACCTGCTTCAATTTTATTATCAATAGATGTGTCTTGATCTATTCATTATCTACTTGTCTCTATTTATTATCTATCTAGCTACCTGCTTCAATTTTATTATCAATAGATCTGTCTTGATCTATTCATTATCTATTTGTCTCTATTTATTATCTATCTACCTACCTGCTTCAATTTTATTATCAATAGATCTGTCTTGATCTATTCATTATCTACTTGTCTCTGTTTATTATCTATCTACCTACCTGCTTCAATTTTATTATCAATAGATCTGTCTTGATCTATTCATTATCTATTTGTCTCTATTTATTATCTATCTACCTACCTGCTTCAATTTTATTATCAATAGATCTGTCTTGATCTATTCATTATCTACTTGTCTCTATTTATTATCTATCTACCTACCTGCTTCAATTTTATTATCAATAGATCTGTCTTGATCTATTCATTATCTATTTGTCTCTATTTATTATCTATCTACCTACCTGCTTCAATTTTATTATCAATAGATCTGTCTTGATCTATTCATTATCTACTTGTCTCTATTTATTATCTATCTACCTACCTGCTTCAATTTTATTATCAATAGATCTGTCTTGATCTATTCATTATCTATTTGTCTCTATTTATTATCTATCTACCTACCTGCTTCAATTTTATTATCAATAGATCTGTCTTGATCTATTCATTATCTACTTGTCTCTATTTATTATCTATCTAGCTACCTGCTTCAATTTTATTATCAATAGATCTGTCTTGATCTATTCATTATCTATTTGTCTCTGTTTATTATCTATCTACCTACCTGCTTCAATTTTATTATCAATAGATCTGTCTTGATCTATTCATTATCTACTTGTCTCTGTTTATTATCTATCTACCTACCTGCTTCAATTTTATTATCAATAGATCTGTCTTGATCTATTCATTATCTATTTGTCTCTATTTATTATCTATTTGTCTTTCTGTCTTGGTCTGTTATTGCGCAGAAAAAATCCACTTACCTGCAAATAGGGTGAGGGTGTGTACCTGCCAATGCTACTGGCTCCATGACACAAAGAAAAACCGGGGAAGACACATTCCATTGTTTATAATAGAAAATGGTTTGTGGAATAGCCCAGATGTGGTGTCTATGAGATTGATGGAATAACCCAAATCTTCTGACTATGGATTAGCTTACCTGCTTTGGAACACATATGAAGTCAGTAGCAGTGAACAGGAAGGGGGAAAAGAAAGCTGATTGCTGGAAGAGTGCATTTGCGACGCTTTGTGCCTGCCTTTTGGTCTTTTCTTCTTTCTTAGTTTGGAAGATTTTTCTTGTCTAAGGTTTTGCTTTTTTGATTTTTTATATTTTTTGGCTGCTAGTCTGTTGGTCACACTGACATTTGTGATTTGTCTGTGTGTATACAGGGTGTACCAAGAATACTTTTACAAACTTGGGTGTGAGGTCCTCCTACCAAAACAATGACAAAAGTCAATAGAAACAAATGTCCATGAATCCTTTGTTTTTGAGTTATTAAGTTTACAGAAAGTTTACAGTAGATGGTGCTGTGTTGTCATGTAGATTAAGTTACATTTGTCATTCATGTACATTTGTAGCTAGTCTGTCTTCAACGTTTAATGTGAGTTAACTGCAACGTATTCCTTTTAAGATTGGCAGGATATTCATATTGTGAGAAGGTAGATATGATTTTTATATATGGCCACGCAAATGGTAATATTTTGGTGTGAAGAGCCCCCCCCCCACCAAATTTGTAAAAGTATTTCTAATACACTCTCTCTCTCTCTCTCTCTCTCTCTATATATATATATATATATATATATATATATATATATATATATATAGGAAATAGGAGTTGTTTAAACAACTCAAAAACACGAAAGCAAAATGTAAAATTTTAACAAAAAGTGTTACTAAATTTTACTATTTTGTACTATATTCAAGAATTCTACCAATTTAGTTACATTAACATTTTCTTTTTTGTTTATACAACCCATGCATAAAAACCTTAAGCACCGATTTAAGCAAATTAAGTACTAATTAATTGAATAATTGTAGCACAAAAATTAAATAACCCCAACTACTCATCAAAATTCTTAAGTTCCTTAGACAAAAAAAAAATGTGACTGATATAATAATAGATCAATATTATTTGCAGACTAAAATGTGGTCATTAACTGATTTTTGATCTAAATTCTTCTTTGTATAATGTTCAACATTGGATTAACTGAATGATGACAAAGAAGATGATTTTGAAAAATAAATTTTGTTGTTGTATAATTGCTTTTTTCATCATTAGGCTATATCTGCTCTGATGATCTAAACAAATTTCTTAGAAATCAAAAGTAAATGTTGCTTATTTAATTTTCAGCCTAATCCCATTAGTAAGAGGAGCTTATGGTGACATCATGTTAAATCACTGGTTTCTGTATGATCACTAAAGTTAAGCAACATCAAGCCTGGCCAGTACATAGATGGGCAACTGCTTGAAAATACCAGGTGCTGTAAGCTTGGGTATGCAGGTGGCATAAAGACCTTATGGCCACATCATGTTGAAGCACAGGTTCCTGTATGATCACAGGTTAAGTAACATTGAGCCTGATCAGTAACTAGATGAGTAACCACTTGGGAATACTAGGTGTTGTAAGCTTGGGTATGCAGGTGGTGTAATGTATAATGACTCGGAATTGTTAATCTGAGAACCAAGTTCCAATTCCAGTTGGGTTCATTACATTTACTTATGTACAAATATCCTTGGGAAATGTATCAATCACCCTCTTCATCCTCCAGCTATGGGTTAATTAATAAGACTTGTATCACTAAAAGCATTATTATCTCCAAATAAAAAAAAATTGTCTTCAAAATATTTAGATCTTGGTATTAAATAACCCATAGAGGTGTTGATATACTGCTAATCAAAGACAACCAACCAACAAATTTCTTAGAAAGGTAAAGTAGACATTGCTTATTTAATTTTGATATGTATCCCATTGGTAAAAAATCAAAATCAGTTTCATTTATATTTTGTAAATCCAGAGTAAAATAATATTTTGAGTTTGCTCAACACTTAATATCTTCTCTTTTCATTCTTTTTTATTTTTTATTTTAAGCTTTTATCACTTTTGCTATCAACATACCTCGAAAGGAAAATAGTTACTTAAGACAATGACATTGCAAATGCAAATTTGAAATTTGTAAACATTTCTGTCAGGAGCATTTTAATTTACTTTATAAGTAAATTAAAAATTTATTAAAAATTTTAGAAGCTTTTCTTTTTTTAAAAATAAAAGAGAACAAATGGAGATAACAGTAAGTAATAGCCAAATATGGAATTATATTTAAATAGCAGAGCAAACTTCTTCCACTCCTAAAAGCCAAGAAACCATCAATGACCTTGACTCTCATTGCCATTTGTTGTAAATCTTGGCTTAGGTTTGAAAATATATTTTTCTCAAATTTTGAAATATAGTTTGAATCCCAACCCCAACCAGTTCATATAGATTTATTATTATTATTATTAGTAGTAGTAGTAGTAGTAGTAGTAGTATTATAGTCAAATGTTAAAATTTGATCAGTTAAAATTAAATTACTCAAAAAAAAAAGAAGATTTCTGAACATCTTGAAAGTCACTGTAAACCAATTAGGTGTTGGGGAAAGTCTCTGCAAAGAATTCAGATTCCTAATCAAATTCCAAGAGTCTTAACCAATCATTGACTGCCTGCTTTTACCATGAATCTTCTGTCTCCTGCTTCTTGTATCAAATCTCTGTTGGGAATATAGAAAAAATAAACTTTATTTTTATACAAGGGCGCATTAATAAGTCTATAGCCTGATATATTCTTCTTTTATGTACCATGTCATTTCAAGATCATGGCTCTCCACGACTTCCTATCATAGTTCTAAGTAATATTTGCTCCTTACTTTTCTTCTCTGTTCCTGTTCAACCATCTATTTACACAAGCAACATTTGGTAGGTTACTTACTGTTTCCCTGTTTCAAATAATATGTCAAATTTTCCAAGCTCATTTTCTCATTATCTATCCCAGAAATTTCAATTGTGTCTTTCTAATCCTTTCTCTCAAGTGTTCTTTTCGTTTCCATTTTCCTAAAAGCTTCCTTGTTGCTCACATGCTCTGTCCATGATATTTTTATTATCCAAATCCATGTTTCTGCTGTCACAAGTTTCCTCTTCATCTATGGAGATATTGTCCAGGATTGACTGCCAGAGTGGAGAATTGATATTATAGCAGTTCAGCTCTTTTTACTTTGTTTCTAACAAAATATTCCTGTTTCTTTATACTTTATTTAGCTTTTAGAAGGCATCTTTCCCTATTCCAATATGCTTTGGATTTCTGTGTCACGTTTTCAGTCATCTCATAAAATTCAATGAATTTTGATCTGAAATTGTCTCTGTATAATGTTTGCTGTATGTGATCAATATTCACCACTGAATTAAGTGCATTGACAATGAAGGAAAATGAATACTATGTCCATTGCAAATAAGATAAAAGTTTATGAGGGTGACCTGAAAAATTTGTAGGCTGACTATGAAGGAGTGAAGCTAGAGCTGTGAAATCTTGAATGCATTAATTTCAACTTTTCTTATTAGAGACTTCATTGTTTATTTCCAGGTAAACTGACATCTGACTGTTCAAAGAAGACTGTTCTTCCTGTTGGTCAAAAAATCATCAACAGCAGTTATGGCATCATCACTGAGATACTGATTCCAACCAAGTGATATTTCAGAAGATGGTCAAATTAGGTGAATAGGGAGGGTGATCGATCAGTTCAAAGCCACAGTCATGCACCACAGCCTTTTAAACCAAAGAATTGTGTGCTGGATCATTAGCCTGGTGAAACAAGATCTCTTTTCATCAGTATTTCCGGGCATTTGATCTTGATAGCCTTTCATAACTGCCTCAACAAGTTGCAATAGTACTTTCCATTGATGATATGGCCCATTTGAAGATAGTCAATTAAAAAAAATGTCTTTTGAATATTAAGAAACCAAGACCATCATCATCCTGCAGATGAAACAAACTTTGCCTTCTTTAGCAGGTTTACCTCATCTTTTGCAGTTTCTCTTCATCTTTTCCTGTTTCTCCTCATCTTTTGAAGTTTCTCTTCATCTTTTGTGATTTCTCCTCATCTTTTGGAGTTTCTCTTCATTTTTTTTTATTTCTCCTCATCTTTTGCTGTTTCTCTTCATCTTTTGTGGGTTTTTTTTCATCTTTTGCAGTTTCTCCTCATCTTTTGCTGTTTCTCCTCATCTTTTGCTGTTTCTCCTCATCTTTTGTAGTTTCTTCTCATCTTTTGTAGTTTCTTCTCATCTTTTGAGGTTTCTTTTCATCTTTTGCAGTTTCTCTTCATCTTTTGTTGTTTCTCCTCATCTTTTGCTGTTTCTCATCTTTTGCGGTTTCTCTCATTTTTTTTCAAGGACACCAAATGACAAGAAATTCTCCACAATTTTTAAAAAACATTCCCTTTCAATTTTATTTCATAGAATTTGTTCAAATGAATTATTGCTGCCCCATCTTTTTCAAGTAAAAAACATAAATTCCTTGAAAATCACCAATGATGCTTGAAACATAAAAATAATTTCACTAAGTTGTTTTACTTGCTTCCTCTTTTTCACCTGACAAAAAACTATATATTCAATGCCATGAGAAACTCCCTAAAATGCTTAACAGGCATCCCTTTTTCAATTCTATTTTAGAGAATATATTCAAATGAATTATTACTGCCTGAATGTTGATTCAGCTTTTACTACAGAGCACCTTAACTCATTGTTTCAGATTAGTACATAACCACTGATTTTGACATAATTCAAAGTAAATATTGTGTGTGTGAGATGCTACACTCTTAGTGACAATCTGTAAATAAATAATCCTGACATTTTCTTATGTGCAGATATTAGTCTTGTGTAGTATTAGAGAAATAAATAGCAACAAGAAGACAAAAATTTCACCATCTCTAAAAATAGATGGATAATCAGAATTGCCAGGCCATAAAACAAGGGACCAAAATTTCATAATATCAAAAACATGTTCAAAATCACCAGGCCACAAAGCCATAGTTCAACCAACCAATCAGAATGCTTTCATAACCAACATATAAGGCCATGAGTCTCAAAGCAGCATTTTCGAAACAGACTATAGATGTATATATAACCAGATGGAAAATCGACCAACACCAGAATCAGCAAATAAATTTGTTCCATTCATAACATAACCAGAACTGAAATAGGACATTTGTACAATTAGCTGGCAACATGAGATAGCTACACCATCCTACTACATTAAAAACATATATCCTTTCTTTCACCATCTTTTTAAGCAGCCTGCAGCTTTAGTTGAATATAAACATACCTTCCTTTTTTATTATAAATAGGCAGATACTATATTTGCATACATACATAATTGCATTCTTTCTCTCATTCTTTCCCGTATGCTTCCACAAAACCAGCACCCATAACTGAAATAAAAACTATACTATTTTTTGAATTGCCAGACATCTTTTGTATCATTTGTCCAAAAGTGGCAAGTGCTTGACTATTAGGTTATTCTTCATATAAACTTAAATCTGTAATGAAACTCTTAAATAATTATAGGAATATCAAAGAATATATAATCATTTTTTTTTATCTAGGTTCCTTTTCATTCTTACCTAAAAAAAATAATATTCTCGTAATCAAGGGAAGTAAGTTGTGCTTTGTAATTTAGAGTTCTTTCCCTTTCGTCTAAAAAATAGGTGGGAAAGAATGTTTCTTTTTTTTTTAATCTTTCAAAAGAAAAACAATTCTTTCAAGTGTAATGTCCTGTGAGTCGGTGATCATGAATAGAGAAATATTTGTTTATTTTCACTACTTAAAAATATTAGACTGTAGAATATGATAGAAGTTTATTTGATAACAAGAACTCAACTTGAAAAAATAATTATTTTAACTGTAGCCAAAAAAGAAAAAACTATTTTTTGTAAAATTCAAAACACACCGAAGTGCAAATACTTAGATAAATGAAAGCTTATAAACAAACAATATAGATTGTGTTTATTTCTTATAAGAATTCAGTCACTAATGTCTGCAGAAAAAAAATCTAAATAAAAAGCATACAAAAAGGTATGAATGAAGGTGTGTATGTAACTGTAGTAGGATTAGGTAGTAATAAAACCATACGAAAATATACGCTTTCCTATTTACTAAGTGAGTGACAAAAAAAAAACTCTCTCTCCCTCTCTTCTATATATTATCTTTCCTTTCCTTCCTTCTATTGTTCCTATCCTCGGTAACGGACATGAACCCAGACTTAGTTTATGTGGGTCAGTGAACGTCATAAAAAAATCAACCAACATATGAAAGCTCAGAATTGCCACCCCACCAAAAATCAAACAGGAAACACAGATGTGTCAGCCCCAATAAAAAGAAGGAAACTACGTACGAGACTAGATATGCGGCAGTGGAGGGGAACTTGATTCAAAGTAGCAGTTCAAAACACAATGGTTGGTGATTCATCGGCTGTGAGATTGACCTGATGTACGACTCTAGAAGAGAAAAAGAAGATGAAAAGATGAAATGCAATGAATCAATTTCTGTCAACCAGAAGGAACACAACAATCCTGTATGAATTTTCAAATCACAGAAAAAAGAACTATGACAATAGTCAACTATTTTAAACACTGTAACCAAATGGAGTCAACAATAAATGGTACTATAGACAGTAAATTTGGCCTTTACTTCATCTCTATATACCATATAAAAATGTCCTTATCGTATATGTATGTGAAGTTTCTATGAAGACGTGTTAAAAGCTTAGAGTTCTTTATTTGTTGGTTTAGTGGAATTATTAGATTGGTTTCATTATAGTCAAGTAGTTTTGGGCAGTTGTTTGCTGTGTATTAGTGTGTAGTGTGTTCAATTCAACATGAAGTTTACTGGAGGCTAAAAGATCCCCCAGAGGGGAATGAGATATTTTAACTCTAAGAGAATCTGTGAGTAAAGAAATCCTCTTCTCACAGTTGTTACCATAAGTTTTTTATCAGACAAGTGCGATAATTTCATGATTATATCAATTTTTCATTAATGCTGATTTTCACTGTCTTTTGTTTCTCTGTCACTTAAGCATGGTCTTCTTACTGATTTGTTAAAAAAGCAAGAATAATGAGTACATAAAGAATCATTTCAGCTACCCAATATCTGTAGCTACAAAGTGATTGTTATATCCATAGCATGCCTTAGTGTGAGAAAGTGGTTGCAAACCAGTCTCACAGATGATTACTTCTGAGTACTTTAACCTCACCAGGTGTCCCATAATTGTGGCCTTGTAGCAAACTAATCCATACTGAGTAAAATAACAATCTTGAAAAGATTATATATATATATATATATACATACCACATATAGCAATACCTAAGTTTTAAAATGCATTTTAAAAAATGAAAAATCTTTCTTGAAATTTTTATTTTAGTTTTAATTCTAAGCTAATAGATCAAATTTAAAATTTCCCATAAGCAAAATATTCTGCTGTATTTCAAACTGAATTGAAACTTATTGGAATCATTTTTTCTGATTTTCAGTAAAATCGATAAAATCAGCCATAATGACAAATTTGTCAGCACAACATAATTCTCTTTGTTAAAAATATTTCAAAAATAAAATGTACTTTTCTGAAACATTATTTGAGAAAAATTAGCTGATTTAAAGTTTAATTAATCTGAATTGAAACAAATATTACTTTTAGTTTAAAATATCACAGAAAAGCATTTTTAACATGGATGTTTTTGATGTTGAGAAATTTATCTAAGGAGGTGGTAATAGAATATAAAATTACATGATAAATGCAGCTTAAACACCTTTTATATAATGTTTTTAACTAATTACCCATTAATCATTAAAATTGAATATATTTTAAGCCATTTAATATTTTATTGAATTTTAGGTACTTTGTCGTTATAGTCTTACTTACAAAGAGGCTTGTTGAGGAAATAGAAAGTTACTAATAAATTTTAAATTTACTATAGTTACCTCTCTTCTTTTCTGAAAATGTCATATGTTGAGGTCCAAATTTATAAAAATCAGCTTGTTTATACACAAAAATTAAAAAAAATTTTTTTAAATACTGGGGATTGATGAATTGCAGAAAGCTTTTCAATTCATGATTAGTAAATACAGCTTTTATTAATAACAATATCACTTGACTCCTACAAATTAATGCAAAATATTAAAAAATTTTAAAATCTATAAATCATTCTATTTAAAATTTTTAAAAAATGAAAATTCTTGTAAAAATTTATTATTCATTGAAAAATATTTTTTTCATAACATAATAGTATCCATAATATATTTTATTCTTCAATGCTTTTCTAATTAAATAATATCTTAGTTTTATTGTTTTTTTTTATTTTACAATTCAGAGCAGATTTTCTCTAACTGGGTATCCACTTCGGCCAAAAAGAGTTGATGATTTAAATTCTCCAAGGACTTGTCCTTATAACTAATATCGACATTATATAAAGTTCATAAAATTAAATAAGTGGTGGGGGTATGTAATAGATGTAAAAAATATATTTTTACCAAGATTTTATAAAAAGAGAAACATTTTTAAAAAATTTGATTCATGAATAAGTCCTGAATGTTTAATGAAAATCTAACAAATTTTTTTATTTTTACAAGAATTTCTAAATCAATGTTTCTTGCTACAAAAAGACACCCAAATTTCACATACAAATTTATGGTCCCCTGTGGACACCAGAAACAAAATTTTTAACCAACATTTTGAAGATTATAAGAGGGATTAAAATATCCATTTATATATTAAAAAATCCTTTGGTCTTTCCTCTTAATATTAGGTTGGTGCAAAAATAATGACGTAATAATGTCGTTTTTTTACCTATTTTTAACGTCAAAAAACGACATTATTACGTCATTATTTTTGCACCAACCTAATAATAACATAAATAATTTGATGATAAAACTTTGTTTTTATTAAGTTTTATGCCTCTTTTCATTGTGTAGGCTCATTTTTTTTAATAAATCTTTGCATGTACCTATCTATCTATCTATCTATCTATATATATATATATATATATATATATATATATATATACACATAGGTACTTCATTTGTCTGGGCACAAAAACTGACCATTAGTTTCCTGTGGCTACTAAACCATAAGACCAATCAGTCTCTCAAGTTAAAAAAATCCAGTGAGACATTGTAAAAACCTTTGGATTGATTATAGATTCTGCTTATTTACAGTCAACAATTCTCACTAACCAGTCATCTATTCTTTATTAAAAAATAAAAATAAAAATCCTGCTATTTCAATTCCCTAAAAGTCAATTCAGAATAATTCCTGATAATTCAGAATTGGAATTTCACTATACATATTTCTATTTAATTTTTTTTTTTTTCATAAGAGGAATTTTTCAATTTACCATTCTCTAAGACAGATTTTTTACAAGGATACATTCTTACCTCACCTACCAGAATTTATCATCCTGCCTTCATAACTACACATCTCAAGATTAGTTATCAGGCTCTTGTACATAATACCAGCATATTGGTTACTGATGGTATGTGTTGACTCAGAAAAACCAGGAAGAGAACTTCAATCTGATGTTCATGATTTTTTAACAAATCCAAAAGAAACTATACTTTAATTTATTTAAGCCATTGTTCACATCTTGATCATTATGAGTATTATTACAGACGCAGCATTTCAACCAAATACCCTCTGGCCATCTTCAGGTGTTCATTGTTTTAGGTAATAAGGGTTATGTGAGGCCAGTTCTTATTCATTTATGATGAACCTTTTTTTTTACTGTCAGAACCAAGGATTGAACTTATGACAACTACATGACAGTAATACGTGCATGCCTATATTTGTTACTGAAGAACATCAATGGTATATTTTGGGAGCCTTTTATATTCAGTGTTGGAAGGTTTCAATATTTTTGGTTATCATGGTAAATTTGTCTCTTTTTGACAATTTTTGTATTTCATTTTTGACATGAGTAAATGTCAAGTTACTTTAATTTATCCAAGCAATTGTTCTTATCTTAACTGATGATGGCCAAAGAGTAATTGGCCAAAGTGTTGTGTCTATAATAACATCCATAATAATCAAGATGAAAACAATGTTTTAAATAAATTAATATGTATTGACAACTACTCATCTGAAAAATGAAATATTAAGTTGAATCGTAAGTAATTTCCATTTTTAGGAACCAATTACCTCCTCCCCTTCTTTGTCAGTTGTTTCTGTTTACCGTGCAGGTGCGGAAGCATCATCCATATCAATGCCCCCCCACTCCCACCAGGTAAGTGGCTAGCTGCATGCATTGCAGTTCTCACTCAACATAAGATTTGTTGATGAGCTTGACGTAATACTAGTGGAACAAAAATTTTTGATGGGATCGCCTGTCCTGGGTGTCATCTCGACTCAGACTTTAATAGCAACCAGGGATTCTGATAAACCAAAAAAAATTATTTAGGAATCAAACTAATAGAAAATTTCAAAAAGAAAATGTTTATAATAATCAAACTCTCTTGGTTCCAAACATTTCAGACAACAAGTTCTAATTAATAATAATTCCATTTCAGTAAATTTTATTTGCTGGTTAGTTTTGTTTAGTGGCATATCTCTGGGTTATTTAATGCCGAAATCTAAATATTTTGTATGCAATTTTATATTTTGGGGGGAAATATTAATGGTTTTTGTGATACAAGTCCTACTAATTAACCTATAGCTGGGGGAGAAGAAGTGGCTTCATACCTTTTCCAAAGGTATTTGCATGTAAGGGAATATAACAAACTTAACTAAAATTGGAACTCAGCTTTCCCATTAACAATTCTGAGCCATTATCCATTACACCACCCATATATCCAAGCTTACAGCACCTGGTGTTTCTAAGTGGTCACCCATCTAGATACTGACCAAGCTCGATATTTCTTAACTTTGATGATCATACAGGAACCGGCATTTCAACATGATGTGGCTGTAAGTCAGTAACTTTTGTATTAATTTATTATAATGTAAAAATTTGTTTAAAATAATAAATGTAAATCATTCCAAATTTTCTATCCTTTACTTACAGATGCAAGTTATTACTCTCATAAAGTTATTACTCTTGTAAAGATCCAGTTTCAAAAGGATCATAAGTAGTTTCTTGCATTTTTGAATAATTTAATTCCATGTTTTATAAAAGAGACCCTATGAACTCTTTAGATTCTATATGAACCTCGCAGTTTGAAATTACATGTACAGGTATTTTTCAAATTTTACTTTATATTTAAAAATTCCAGCTTTGAACTTGATGCCTGAAATTTTGATTTGTATTATTACATTTTTTCCCCCTCCAATTCTTAATCTCTTATGAATTCAAAAATTTTAACTAAGATCATATATTTACTTTTTACCTGATAGTAACTCCCAAATCAATATTTTCAACTTCCAATGTTTGAGAGTTATGAAATGTTTTTTATTTAGATAACTCTCCTGGTAGATAGCACTTTAAAACAAAGACATTTCTCTTTACTTTTGTTTTAAAGATAATATTTGAGTTACAGCTTTAAAAAAAAAATGTTTTTCTGGTATCAAGATTAAAATTTGTGATCAGGATTTTTGTTTTTATTCAGTTTTTTTAAGATAATCTTTTATCAATTCACATTTGCAGCAAAGACTTCTACTTTGAAGTTAAAATAACTGAAACAGCAGAAAAGAACTCTGAAACAATTTTAGTTTCTCCTTTTCTGTAAAAGATAGAGGCTATTCGGTGTAATTCGATATCGTCTTTGCAATTTCCAGCCCATCATTCAGTTATATGCTGTGTACAGTTACAAGAAAAACAAACAATGTATTGCCAATAAAATGAAAGGAAAAAAAGACATGTTAAATTAAAATTAACTGTATTATAACAGACATTATACGTTGTCTGTTGTCATTGTGGGAGGTGACACTTGTGAGTGAAGAAGTCAAGATCTAAAGATGGGTGTGCAGTTGTGTACTGTTCTCTCATTGAAGCAGGTGCTAAAGAGGTGGGGATTGTTACCGTAATCTCATGTCAGGCCGGTTGTCCAAAAGTCTGCTGAAACTTCCATGAACTGCTTGAGGATCACCAAGCGAGTCATTTTAAACACTCATGGTGGATACATGACGTTTTTTCATGCTTTAGTTTTAGCAGCATCGTTCGTGATTGCTTCTTTAACCTATGTTTAAATTTGGGGGTGGGGGGGTGAGCGAGATGCAATACCAGAATCCTATGTACAGAGAGCTACTTTTTTATTTTGATCTTGCTATCATAACACTCACATTCATATTCATCTGACAGGTTTTGATCTATGTTGAATCTGAAAGAGATCTAATTTGAAGTAGAGTATAATGTTCTTATATATATTTTCATTTTGATTAAGTGAAACAACACTCGTTTTTTTTTTCTTCTAAGCACTCAGTTTTAGCTCATTGTTTGAGCCTTACTTTGTGTCATAAGATTTAATTCTAAACATTTTATTGAACTTAAAGCAAAAAAAAAAATGTCTTGAATTTGAAATTGATATGTCCCAGAAGGGATATATTTGATCGAAGTAGCTAAGTGGTTTAGGCTACTGTAACCAAGTAGAACAATCTAGCAGGTAGCAATAATGGAACTGGTACTCATTGTAGTCACAGTCAATACGTGTAGGCAATACGCGTAGACCAAGAGGATAGCCAATGGTGTAGTCCAATGGGAGTCCTGTACCTCTACATCAACCTGAATTTATGGCTGACATTAGCCAATCATATTCCTGTGAGGGGGAACACAGGTGTATCCATATTCATTACATCAAAAATGAAGATCAGTTACCTCTCCAACCTCTTGCTTGCTCATTGTAAATTTTACAAGCACATAAGATCACTAACATACACACATAAAACTAGTCTGTTGGCCAATTTATCTAATATTTGGATTTGTATAAATCACTCATTTATAAAGACTGTAGCACATAAATATGCAAGTAGCCTAATGATTATTCGTGCAGATAGTGGAATCAGTGTGCCAAGTTCAAATTCTGGGCTAGTCACTTTTACACAAATACCCTTTGTTGTGTACACTGCTCGTTATTGGACTAAAAGCAGTAGCAAACAAAATTTATAGATGTAAACAACAGGTCACCATTTTTAGTAGAGGGGAAAGAAAATGGAATAAATTTCAGCAAGGTGATATTTTCATGTGTTTTATAAATGGCTAATAAATGATTAACAAGAAATAAAATATACTTGTATGCCAACAAAAACAGCTGAAAAGGAAGAAGACATTAAAATCTAGCTATTAGGAATTGTGTATCTGTAATGCGAACTTGTTTCTTATTGGTCAATACACACAAAAAAAAAACCCTTTCCATGCATTCAAAAAAATAAATCCAAAACACTTCAAACGATTTTCGTGGTTCACCACTTGAGCCTAAAACACCATAAAAAATGCACAAAATTTAACATACAAGCCATCTGGCCTTCAGAAGGATAAACATTTCTTAAAAACGTGTGTATATAAAAAAAAACAAAAAAAACAACCTAAGCCATTATACATAGATCTTTTAACATTTTTTGCAAATAATTAAAATAAAATTTTAAATTCTCTGCTCAAGAGAATGCACAATAAACAAATTTAGTTTATTGCAATTTTTTCTTTTTTATTTATTTATTTTTTATAGGAACAATACAAAGACATTTATTTAAGAAAATTTTATACAGGAAAGGGTATATTAATATTTTTTCAGTTTCAATTCTAAATATAAGAATCATCAAGATGGTGTTTCCTAACTTTCAGTGTAGCCTTTCTTTTAGGCCCTCCAGGTTTAAAGGTATTGGATACGGAATTTACGCCTTTCTTGCACACATTCGTTTCATTGTTAGTTGATGAATTAATTTTAGGAATATTCACCTCGCCCAAATCCTCTTGCTTTTCTGCCTCATCTAGGAGGGGGGTTGAGCATGCATTAAAGATACTTCTAAAGGGTATAAAGGTTTGAGAGAGTGCAACTGAATTGATTCATTTTCTTTTTTTTTATTTTCACTGAACGGATTTTATGATCTTCACCAGGAATAAGTTCAAGAACCCTTTCCACTAGCCAATAAGGTTTACTTGGATTTTTAATGAGGAATACATTTTTGTAATGTCAATGAACACTCATTGCTACTTTTGTGAGGCTAGCAAATACTCATTGTCACTTTTGTAATGTTTGTTGTAGCAGAGACTTTGTAATCGCAGATACAACTATAGTACACCGTTAAACAATGCTGGTGTTAGACGCCTTTGAATAGCATTCACACTTATAGTACTTGCTTGATAATACTCACTTGAAAAGTAACCACCATATAATGATCTGAATAGAGACATAGTATAGTGAATAGAGTAGAGAATAGCAGTCCATATAGTAATAGAGGATAGACTAGAAAAGGAGATCAATCAGATGTCACACTACCTCCTACTTATGCATTTTCTCTATGGTCATGTGGTCTACTTAATTCAATAATGGGATCACCTGTGTTTGCTCACTGGCAATCTATGTTCAAAATCAAGTGTCGGCAACAACACGTTTTTCCTATATAACATATATAATCAACTTTAATAACATTATTAAAATTATTTTCATAAAAGTCCCTACATTGTTCTCTTAAATTCAGTGAATACTCCTCATACCAAAGTTCATAAAAGTTGAGTAACATGGAATCACAAATTTCCATACTCTTAATATCTTTTCTGGAAGGAAGATCATTCATTTTGAATAAAAAGCCAGCATTAACATTAGAATGAAAAAAGCTGTTGGGTTTAATAATCTCCAAATTGGAGTCAGACAAGCATCTATAGGTAAGTGGTCTAGCATTTACTGCATTCTGAATATCTGACAGAATAGTGAGTAAGTAAAAATAATTTTTGAACATCCAATAGATTTATACAGATATGACTTTATTATTCTTATCAGGTACTCCCACATACTGCCCACCCATGCAGAATACAATGGTATTGTAAGGAGTTTGATGTTATAGGCATTAAACTTTGCAGCAAAAACATTAAAAGTAAAACCTTTTTCTAGAAGGTTACATCCAACACTAAAAGATTTAGCATTATAACTAAATACAAGAAGGCATACCATTAATGTTGGTAAACTGGATAAAGGCAAGAATGAAAGCATGAGTGCCCATGTCTTTGACAAGATCAATGTGTACAGTTTGTATATTCAAACATATAAAAAGAAGCAAATACATTTTACTTACACCTCTATTCTCCTTTACCCAAACATGTCCAGTACAATCAATACCCATATGAAGGAAGGGCTTGACCAGGTTCACTTGGTGTTTAGGAAATTAGCAACTTTAGGATATCTAAAGGAAAAGGCATTAAATTTCTTACATAAGTAGCATCCAGAAATAACCTTCTTCACTGTATGCCTGGCTTTAGGAAACCAGAATCCAGATAATCTCAATTTGTTTAAAGTGGCATCAATGCCTAAATGTTTACATTTGTCATGACAGTCACTGATTAAAAGTTAAGTCAAGTGAGTGTCTTTAGCAAGCAAAATAGCATAAATTATCTCATATTCAAATGCAGAGGTTTTACCTATTCTACCATCTAAATGGATAATTCCTTTTTTATCTAAAAGTAAATTTAAATTTTTAAGTCAGATGCATCTTTACCAAGAGGTTGTAAAAGATAATTAATTTCCTTTTCAAGGGACTGTTTTTGCATTACCTTTATCAAGTGTTGCTTAGCGTACTCGTTATGGTCTATATCCACATCTTTCAATCTGTTTATAAACTTATTTATCAGAGATGTCACTCTGATTAGTTTCATTAACTTTGAAAATTTCTTGAAATGAATAATAGAATTTTTAATATGTGCTGAGGCCATGTTATGAAGTGCCATAGAGTGAACAATTTCTTTGTTGTCAGAACTCAAATAATCCAAACTACTGACAGGCCAGGTCACATGCTGTTTTTCCAGACATTCATTTCCAGAAACCCAGAAATAGAAGTTTGGCTGGAATTTTTAAAAGGATATGCCTCTGGTAATTAAATCAGTGGAATTCTGCAGAGTACGTATATACTTGAAATTTAGAGCCATGGAATATTTACCAACTAATTCCTTAACTATTTTGCTAATATCTTTTATTCTGTTTTTAACAAATTGATTCTTGGTTTTAACACCTTCAGAAAGTAACCAAGACAATACTATCTGGGCATCAATAGTTACAAAGGTATTCTTGATAGAAATATTTGAAAGCATCTCCAAAATATTTCACAAACCCTTGATTGCTAAAAACACAGCAAGCAGTTTCAAAGTGGGTAAGGTCTGGGATTTTAAAGGGGTTACATTTGCCAAAGCAGACCTTCCATTTTGTACAATATAAGCCACAAACCCATAAGTTTTTTCTTTTTTTTTGGAGGCATCACAAAGTATGTATGTCTTCAGGATATGTTTCATCCACAGCATTTCAGGGAAAGTTTAATAAAATTAAGTTGAATTAAGTCTTTGGGTAAACTAGACCAAGAATTATGAGTTTCAGCAGAAATTACAGAGTCCCAATCCATTTTCCTGGTGCCATAACTCACTGACAAATATTCTCCCCTTTAATTGTGTTATAGACAAGCGTATGGTTGCAAGAAAGAAATACAACAACAGCAGAAATAGATTTACGTGGTTTATTTCAACAGGAACATGAGGGTTTGGGACAGCTCCCTTGTGGTATAGTTCATAAGCCGGCTTCGGATCTAGGTCGATCTCTCATAGTAGTTCACACATGTTGACGGTGGTTGATGCTCCCCTGCTGACAGCTACTGACCACTCGACCTGACCGTGACAGGTCTGTTCCCCCTGGCCACCTATGGACTGCCTGTTGAACTTCAGTGTGACCCCTTTTATAGCGTTTTTTTATGGCTTAAAAGGCTCGAAAAACGAAGCGAGTATAATTAGGAGGAAAGCATTTTTATTGGATGAAAAATAGAACACTTTAAATATTATTTTATTTTTCAACCGGAACTCGTGTGTCGGGAACATTTGTAAACAAAGATAATGGTCATTTTGTGATGGGGTTTTGTCCCGTTCACATCCGGCGCTCGCTCTTGAGTATTTGCCTGTAAATCAGCCGAGATATGTTTTATTTTATTTTATAACAATTGTAATAAAGCAAAAGGATCATATATGCCAGAAATGTGCGATAAAATGTTTCTTTTTGTTTTGGCATTCTCATCAATAGAACTATGAGCAAATTGTGTCATGTCCTTAGAAGGATTATATCTATAACCTAATGCCTTCTTTAACTCACAACCATGTTTGACAAAATTTTCATCTTTCATCATTTGAATATTCAACTCTTCACAATTACTATTGCAAGACGTCAAATCAAAGTTTTCTTCACTTATTCTTTCTATTGAGTCTTCATAAAGATACAATAGCTTTTCAGGAGAATTATCAGTTTTCACTTAATTATAAACATAAAAATTCCTCTTCAACATTTCAATGCATTCATCCTTGGGAAACTTATTGACATTATGTTTAAACGCATAATTCAATATAAATGAACTGGCCACAAATCCCAAAATTAAGGTTATATAATGGTAACAAACTAAACTTTATCCCTTTTTAGTAAAAAAGCAAAATCTATCTTCTTCTGCTTCAAGTTTTATTAGAAAAGCTGTCCTAATGTTGGCTAGTAGTACAAGTCTATTAGTACAGAACAACAACAATAATTCCAACATGTTTCCCTGAGGAATTTTTTTAATTCGTTTGCCTACCGTAGCCAGTTTCTCCAGTGCATAACATTGAAATTGTTCAAAAGTATAATCATCAATCTCTGAGTATTTCTATTAATATAGATATTATCTATTTTGTCTGTAATTGTCTCGATTGTCTCTAACCACTTATTAATTGCTTGCTACTTAGCAGAGTGATGAACTTTTAGGATATTTTCTTTGTCCTTTTAATGAGTTTATAGACCTCACGATCCTTTCTTTGATCCTATGTCTTCTTTTTAATAAACTAGAAACCTCCTCCTTTTAGGTAATCTTCCAAAGATATTTAAAGTTAAGCAAAAAAATTTTTTTGTTTATAAAAACAGAATTTTTGTTACTTCAATAAATACAATAATTTTTTTTTTTTTAATGAATAAATAGCAAATAGCATAAAATTTTCCTGGCTACATTAACATTAACATGATAACTCCAGTTATTAATAGTGGATATAAAAAATTTTCATTTAAAATAATCATTTTAGAAAAATAAAATACAGAATTTATGCATAATTCTGTAATCTGTATAGTTTTGTTGAAAAGGTAATGCCTGGTTAATGCATGTGGTTTAATTCAGTCACAATACTGAATGGATGCAAATTAATATATATTTTTTTTCCTTTTAAATCAATGGCAGAATTTTATTTTTGAAATTCTCTGATGACTTCAAAACAGAATTTTGAATCTGAGTTAACTGAAAGTTTTTGTGAGTTAAGTCTAAGAATCTATTTCTAGTTTTATCACACACGAGAAAAAGTTACCCAAATTCACACAGCAGAGTCTTGTAAAAACAAAAACAAATTTTGTTTTTTTCATTCAGGAATTAACAACATTTGTCAATATTTTTTGTTGAAGATGTAAAAATTTTGCTTTCCTACCAACTCCAAATTCTTGTGCCAGACACAAAACTTAGTTGGTAGAAGCAGCAACTTTAAAAAATAAGTGCAACTTAAGAAACAAGATGACCACTGCGTAAAATTTAAAAAGGAACAACACATTTATTTACAATTTATAAATTCAAAAAGTACAAAACAAGGGTTACACAAAAATTTCCTTTTGTGTGGCTCTTTGAGCTGAAAAACACTTTCCTGGAGGTAACAAAAAAGGAGATTACCCACAGTAAAGAAAAAATGTGAGACAATTTGTTAGATAAGAAATAGATTCACACACAAAAAAATTTCACAATTAGTTTAAGAAACAGATTCATGTACAAAAATGAATCCCTTCAAAAATAGAGAAAATAGGAGAAACTTGGAAAAAGGAATAACCAAGTGTGGCACAAGGCAGAAATTTTTCAAATAGCCACCATCTCTGTTCTCAACAGTATACACAAACAGGACATCTCAGCTCAAAGGAGTCTTTTTTTTTTTTTTTCAACATTTTTTCTCCAGAGTTCTTACAATTATGTCACACATTCACTTGTATCTTTGGTGTGAAATCTTGTGGTGTAGTAATCTGCCTTCTATCTGTCACATCTTATGTATGACCTATGGCTGGACCGTCCTTTGAAGTGCAGGTGCTATGCTCGGTCCGTTTTCATCAACAGCACATCCTTGTCTCCTGTCTGTTTTTCTTGTCCCATCTGCTAATAACTTGTTTTTTATTGAAAAAGTGACCGTGACATTGGCTCCAGACAAAATCTGACATTGGCCAGCAATCTTGTTTCTCATTGGCCAATATACGTAAAAAAAAATCCTCAAAGTATTCAAAAAATAAATCTGAAACACTCCAAACAATTTTGGCAGTTCACTGCTTGAGCCTAAAATGCCATAAAAAATGCACAAAATTTAACATACAAACCCATCTGGCCTTCAGAAGAATAAACCTTTCTCTAAAACGTATATATATAAAAAAAAAAAAAAACCTAGATGATTATATATAGATCATTAACATATTTTGCAAATAATAAAAATAAAATTTTTATAGTCTTGTGCATCTCTAGATCTCTATAGAGTTTTATAGATCTTTAATGACATAACTGAAATGTTGATGTTCCACACAACACTGACTGCTCAATCAATGAATGCCAAATGTTTCCTGATAAAGAAATGGTTAATATTACCATTACCATTAGTATAACCAAAAAAAGATTTAAAGAGAAAAGAATGTTTTCCACTGAACATTCCTATGAAGAGTTAGTATTTAAACGATGTAATATTTGTTAAAAGCATGCAGATAAACAATATTTGATTGTCAAATAAATGTTGTTAATTTTGGACACAGAATTAGTTATTTATTTACAAATTCCTTAAAACATGATTTTAATATTGGCATGGTTTTGTTATAGTTATAATAAACCTAATCTATCAACCCATTTGCATTAGACATATTAAAAAATGATACTATCAATAATGCTTGCATTAATTCCTGCTCACTGACAATTCATTTCTTCCTGATTTTCAATGTATTTCTAAATTAAAATCATTAGCAATGCATTTTATACATAGAGTAGCCCTTGTCCATAAGCAGTGTGAACATGGCAAATAGATAAAGAGTCTTACTTTTAATAATTTACAATAAGAATTTGAGCTACCAGAAAGACAGGTCTATATTTTTGGAGAAGACATATTCATATTTTCAAATAGGAATTCAAGTGAGCCGAATTTATCTTTTACATTTCTGATAAGGACATATTTCCCACTGGGAAAATGACACTACGGGCTGGTTTAGTTTTCCCATGCAAAAAAAGCAAATGTTTGTCCTGACTTGAGGAGTGCAGCTAAAGACTGGCCACTTTCAGCACTCTACGGATTAACATCACTAAGTGGATGTCATGTGACTCTCATGATGTCATCTTGACTAAAGGGAGATAACCACCTTTTGTATCTCTACAATATTATACCCATCATAACACCCAGTCATTATTACTATCTTCTTTTTTGCTTTCTGTTCAGTACAATCCCTGACCAGTTCCTTACATGTGACCTGGGTTAAGACAAGGCAGGAAATATATGTCTTCTGTTTGCCCAAATTCTGATGTTAAGTAATAATACTTAACATGTACAGTGTTTATATTTTCTTTACATTGATAAAATTCTCCTGTTTTTTTTTTCCTACAGTATGGTTCTCCCTATACAAGGCACAAGGAGGGGGGCACTCAAAGAAAGAAGATTATAAGGGGTAGTATATATGGATAAGAGGGGAAGATAAGACTCTAGACTTGAATTGGTTAAGATTGTAGTGATCAGGGAAATATCCTCTTGGGAGTCTCTTCCATAGGGTAGTTGTTCACGGGAATAAGCTGTTTGAGTAGAACGTCTCAACAATGAAATATGGGGGGAATGTGGGTAGTTTGCTACCATGTAAGTGGCATGGTGAGTCCTAGCTGTGAATGTCAGACCTAGTAGAACCAAGAAATGCATTTTGTCTGAGAACTTTCCATGGAAGTAGCAATAGAGTAGCAAGAGACTTGCCACATCCTTCCTGTGAGAGAGAGAAGGTTGGAGGATGGGAAATAATCTTTCTCCAACAAGGACTTGAAGACGCTTTTGAATTCTATCAAGACTGGAAAGTGAGGTCTGGACAGCTTCCACCCAAATATGGCAACAATACACTATTTTCAGCTTGATCTGGCTCTTATAAAGGTAGAGGATAGCATGAGGAGTCAGGTACTTAGCGAATTAGTACAGGGAGCTGATCATTTTACCTGCATCTTTAGCGATGGATTGTATATAGGTGTCTCACTTGAGGTGAGGTGTGAGTTTGAGGCCCAATATTCTCTCAAAGCACAAGGCCTCCTTATCATTTCTGGCAGTAGTTCAGAGTCTGATTGGTGATTATGGAATGTAACCAACCAGTTCTTTCCCCAATGAGAAGCTAGTGCTAGATTGGATGAAAGGTCATCTGCCAATCTCTGATCATCAAGAGTTTTAGAGGTGCACCCATATATTGTTGTACTCGCATAGAGATTTTTCTTAGGTAGATTATTTGTGTAAATCAGAAAGACAGTTGATCCAAGAAGTGACTCCTGGGGGATGCCTGCATTGACCAGGACCCTGGAGGACCGGTTGCTAATAACTACCTTCAGAGACCTGCATGTTAGAGTAGATTTTATAATCGAGAAAAAATCCTTCCAGTGATTCCATAGCTGAAGAGCTTGTGTAGCAAACCTTTGTGCCATACCTTGTCAAAGGCCTTGTCTACCTTGTCTGATGCTATGATCCTTGAAGTGTGTGTATCATCAAGGGTGTCACTAATTCTATGTGTAAGAGTAGTTAGGATATCAGCAGTGGATCGGGCTGATTGAAATGCATACTACTCGTCACACGTGAGGTTGTTCCTATCTAGGTGCTTGACGACTTTCTTGTTGATTAAGGCCTCAAAAAGCTTATTGATGATACTGAGAATACTAATGGGGGTTATACTGAGGGGAGGGGGGATCAGTCACCCACATTCTTGAAGACTGGCATACACTTGCAACCTTCCACAGGCTTAGGAAAGATTTTCTCCTTCAAGCAGTGGTTAAATAACTCTGCTAAAGTTGGAGATAATTCAGGGTTGATATTCTGAAGGATGATCACTGAAATTTTGTTTGGACCAGTGACTTTTTGGTGGGGGCTGATGCTTTTGATAAGTCTAGAAAATTCTCTTACTGAAATGAGTATATGACTGAGATTGTGTTCGGTGAGATGTGGGAAGGGGATGGCCTTTGTCATCTAACATTAAGTTTGAAACAAAGATCGAGGTGAAAAGCTTCGCTTTGTCTGTTGAGGAGGATATTAACTTGGGACTATTTATAATAGTGGGCACAGCCACTTTGCCTCTGTTCATAATTTGATTGGTGATCTTCTAGAATTCATGAGATCCAATTTGTTTCTTTTCAACATTGGCCTGGACAGTTTGCATGTAGCTTCACTTGGCATTTTCCAGAACTCTCTTACAGTGATTGTGGACAGTCCTGAAAGAAGTAAAGACCAGATTATATTGCTCCTTGCATTAGATTTTGAAGTGAGCTATGGCTGCAGCACATTTAAAGGTGAACCAGGACTGACTGTTTGGCTTTTTCTGGTGTGAAAGGGTAATAGCACCGACATATTTAATTATCCAAATATATATATCTACATGAATATGTATTATGTAATATGTGTTCAAATAGAGGAGACTGTGCTGAAAAGTTTTTGACAAACCAAAAAGGGATTTAAAAAAAAGAAAAATTCTGATATTTGATCATATGGTCAGATTTGGGGAAGTAGGTTAGGCCAAAAACCTTTTAGTGCACTTTCATATATTCTTGTAACAAGAGTGCCCAAATGTTGGTTTTTAAATAGGTTTTATGGTAACTCATTGAAATTTACTTGACTTGGAAAGTATAAATTTCTTTCTGATTTTTTTTAAAGTAAAATTTTTTTTGTTTCAAACAGTTCTTTGCTCTAATGTATATTTACAGCTCATGACAATATTTTTTCCCCTACAAATATTTATTCCTCATGTTGTTAGTTTTGTAATTCAACTCTAAGAAACACCTCAACACAGCTGAAGCGATATCAGCCAAATTTATGTTGGGTGGCCATGGGTAGTATCTGGCCACTAAGAGCAGATAATTCTCCAAACATTTATAGTGGAAAAAAAAAAGAAAATAAGAGAGAAGACAGAAGAACCAGTCAAGTTTTTATTTTCTAGAAAGAGAACATGCTAACAAAGTATAGAAATGTTACATGCCTTCGCTCCAACCCTGAAAAGGAAAGTTACAAAAGTCTGTCTTTACTCACAAGTCTGACACATTATGTTGCAAAAAGTTCTCTCAATCCATGCATCTTCTTTGATTGACCCTTAAGTGTCACATTACCAAATAAATGTGGTGTCTACTAATTGGGATAGAGGAAAGAAGGTCATCCTAACATATATAAAATTGTAAAGCACATTAATTTCACTTAAGAACAAAAAGTAACTCCTTTAAAACTGATCTCCTGCAGTAAAAATAAATTACATATTTCTGAATACTTGAAAGTAAATCTTTCTATTATGTTCACCAATGACATCAGAAGTGGATGGTGGTAGTATGACAGTAACAGTTCCACCTTCTCACAATTAGACTATAATTTTTTTACCTTGTTACAGATAAGTTAAATTTTTGGTTTAATCATTTCACCCAAAGCAAGGTAATAAAGCCACTAAGATGCAAGGGATTACTGAGTGTTAGAGACTATGAGAAAAATATACTGTTAAAGAGAGAAGACAATAAAAGAACAATAATTAAGAAAACAGAAGATAACAATTGACATTCGAGTTGTTAACAAGGCTCTGTGGACTCTTCCACAAAAAAGCCAGTTAACCCCTGCTAGGAAATGCACTATTCCTGTTGTAATTTTCACCATCACAATCTTACAAAATATATAACAAGCATTCATTGGTTAATCACCTTAAACTAGCTCGCTGATTGGTCAGTTCCGACCAATCAAACCACCTGCACGCGACAAATCTGTTTTCCCACTCAATATGCTCGAAGCCTCCCATGTGATACACTACATTATATAAACAGAACATGTGTAAACTCCCTTGTAGTTTCTTTTCATCTCTCTCACGTCTCATTTGCCAAGATGTAATCTTCAAAAACTCCTGTCTTAACTAATGCAGTCAGATGTAAAAGACAATTATCAACATTCACACAAGTACGAACTCTGAAATCTCTTCTGAACTTTTACCAACTTGTACAATACACAATTTCAAAAATGATAAAGAAACTTTATTCTTCTAAACTACAGTTTAATAATTACTTTCACTTTATGAACTTAGGTACAAATATTACCTAATCTAAGAGACACAACTCTGTCTAGCCTTTTCATTGAGTATTCATGCATGTATATCAAATATTAATAAATTCAATTGTTACATTTTGAAACAAGATGTTTATGAATCTTTTTTCTCTATCTTGTATTAATTGTTGTGGATGGAAGATTATTGAACACACACAATTTTAAGCCTTCTGATAATTCAAACCTTCTACTCCTCTCCAATACACATCACACATCTGCAACAGCTCTATATTGAGGATATAACATCAGTGCTGCATACCTGTTGTCTTAGATGGTTTGGTCACATCCAACAAGCTTCATCATGCATCAGGACTGTCTCAGAGTTCAGGGTTCTTGGTCACAGAGGTTGAGGTACATCTCAGAACACATGGAAGGACTGCATTGAAAAATTGATGGACTGGAGTGCAGCAATGCCCGCATTAGCCCACTTGACAGGTATGCTTGGAAAGAAGAAGTGAGAGCTAGCCGACTGCTGTCTACCCCAGTCACTGGGAAACCCACAGCAGTATAATCAAAGCTCCGGATTTTGACTTCACTTGACTGAATTTAAAATATTTGAAGATCAAATTTAACAGGGAAGCAAAATGTGGGAAGAGAGTTCCACAAATGAGAAGTGCAATAGAAGAAACTGTTAACATAGAACTTACAGTTATTTCTTGCCATTTCCAGAATGATGAGACCTTGATACCAATGGAAATATTTATAGAAAAGTCACAGGGAAGCAGTGGGAAATTGACTGAAGCTGAGGTGTCAGGTCAGGGCCAATAATATTGCTGATTCTTCTTTGGATTTTATCAAGGATCTCTAGATATATAGCAGGAACACTAGACCATATGTGGCAGCAATGGTAGACTTATAAATATGGAAAATAGATTCTATTATAAAAAAATTGTTTAGCTGAAAGTATTTACAGAAAAGGTATAGTGACTACTACATTACAGTGGTAGGAAAGTGCCAGATCAGGATAAATAATATTTTTCTTTAGATTTTATCAAGAATATTTAAATATATAGCTGAAACATGGGACCAGTGTGGCAGCAATATACAAAGCATGGGTGAATCATAGACTTATAAATATGTAAGATAGATTCTGGTGGGAAAAATTGTCTAGCATGACACAGTGAACCAACTTTCCTAGCTGCAGACTTAGCAATTGATTCAAGTGGAAGACTTTTAAATTAGTATCTAACATGAAAGTATGTCACTGAATTCCTTTGTACCAAGAAATTGCACTCATTTGCATTAATTGATGCTTGCTGATTGTTTATGGAGACCAAACACTAGATGTGAACATAAGTTGGAGGTAATACATTTCAGCAGTAGCAACAACAGGTATGTGCAACAAGCCACATTCCAGAGCTGTCAATCCACTAAATGATACATGCCTCAAGAATGCATAGTCACTGGTGTCAACTATTTTGAAAAATGAGGTTTTATAGCTGAAAACTTTCTCTATCCAGTGTTATTGTACTCCCCTGTATCTACTGTAGTTTCTATGGAAACAAATTTTAGGTTGAATCATAAGTAATTTCCATTTTTGTTTTATCAACAATCCACATTGTTCTTTTTGCGAAGAGCATGTGGAACTCAAATGCCCAGCTTGCAGAATTTCCCTATCTTTTCTAAGTGTTGGCATATGGTAGATTCTGATGTGTTTAACATCTTTGCTAATTCCTAAGTACTTTTGCCATAGATTGCATTTCACTAATGGCATTAGAGCTTCAATATCAAAGTCTGACAAACACCTTTGATTTGGCTTCATCTTCCAACATTTCTCCAAAACAAAACTTTGCAAATCAGTTTCATACTTATCGGTCATTTATGTCTCTTTGAGTTTGGAACTAAGCTCAGTTCTTGCTGTCTGCTGATCTAAATTACTGTTTGGATCTGAGTCCTTGAGTGCTGTTTGCTTTGTTAATCTTACTACTCTGTCTAATTTCTAGAGGCATTGAGCATTTTAATTGTTTGTGGATGTGGGTGTCTGTCTTTTTCTTTTGGTGATTTCTTTACCATTTTTTTTTTTTTTGTCTTTTCATGTTTTTTCCTTTGACAGGAATAATGTTGGAAGCGTTGGTCTTTGATGTTTTACCAATAGCTTGGTTTTAGTCATATACGTATTTCTAAAGATTTAATGGATTTACTTTTAACCCAACATTATTTTTACTTCAAATGTTTGAAACAGATACCCATTTTTTTTTAATTTATTTTAAACTGTGTATCTTACATCTACCCGCCTGAGTACTTGAGAAAAGAAATGTCCTCTTTGGCAGGGTTCAAATTTGCATCCCCCTTTGGTAGGACAAACCGCCTTCTGATCCAGCATGATTTACTGTTCAGCTACAAAGAGCATCACAGCCCAGAAATGTTCTATTTACCTTTTTAAGTAATGCACACGTCCTCTGTCAGATTTTCTTGAAAGCTCATAGCATGACCATCTATTAAAATAATGGTTGAAATAATAAAAAAGGTCAGATTTAAAAAAATAAAATCTATTAACTCTAGAAATTGCTTTATGTTTCAAATATGAAAGCGAACAAATATAGGCTTTCAAGAAAAGGGAATATAGAACTTTGCTGGACCAAGTAGTCTAAAGCACATTGGATCAAAAATTGGCTTTGCCTACAAAGGGGGACACTGGTTGAAACCCTGCTGGAGAGCACATTTTCTTTATTAACTTTTCAACTCTTTTGACCAGTAGACGTAATACACACTGTTTAAAATAATAAAACAAAAACTGCACATCTATTTCAAATACAGGTATCCACTAAAAATAAAATTTGAAGTAATATTATATATATTTAGTATAACACCTTACACCTTGTTTTATAAGCATATTCATTATTGAAATCAAAATTTCTATGGTAACGGCTAGAGCAATTGTCTAAAGAAAAGGGGCGTAAGGTGTTAATAATTATTTTTTTTTATTTGTCTTTTATGTTTTTAAATCTATAAATAAGATCTGAGTTTTTGTGTGTGAGGAAGTAATTGTGCTGAGTAGTCAGATTAAAATTTTGGCTCATATGTTGGATGCTACCAATTTCTGATATAATGACCTCATTGGAATACCTCTTTTATGAACTTTAGTAATCCTTAAAGGGTTTTAAAGTGATTTTCTATTTATTATCATCATTATTATTATTATTCTAAGGAGATCTTATTAATAGATGAAAAGTTCTTGAAAGTGAAATGATTAAATCATACCACAATATTAACTTATGGCCTGGATTTTTCAAACATGTCCTTTCTTAAAAGAAACATTCTTTTCTCAAGTCAACATATTTATACCTGACCATAAAAAAACTTTCAAAATTAAAAGAAAATGCTTAACTCCTGACCTGTATAAAAAAAATAAAAAAATAAATCATATAAGCAATGTAAAATAAAAGATCAATAATTACGTAATGTCACTTTCATTTAATATTTCAAAAACTTGCATCACTGAGCATTCTTCAGTACATAATAGCACTTACAAAATGCTACAAAGGACAGGAACTTGTGGAGAGCCGTGATTGCCCACGTCCTAAAGGGATTATGGAACATAGAAGATCCTATCAACAACTTGGTGTTAAAATCATTTGTTACTCAGACTGGCTACTTGATACATTGTCTTTTATTTAAACATGGTTTGCAGACATATTGTTTTAATTGGCTAACCTCCAGGAGAATGCCCCTCCATTGCACTTTCTCAGGTTAATGTTTTCCCCTGACATGAAGTGGAAAGATTATATTTGCTAGTAAAGTTGATTCACTGTGCCATGATAGATTCTGATGAGAAAAATTGTCTGTCTTTCGCATAAGTCTACCATTCGCCCACTCATTGAATATTGCTGTCACATCTAATCTTGTGCTTCTTTTATACTTTTAGAGAAGAATCTGTAATGTTATTGGTCCTGACCTGGCATCTCAGCTTCAATCTTCATGTTTCCCACTGCCATAACATAGCTTCCCTGTACCTTTTCTAAAAATACTTTCATGATAATTATTCTGAGGAGCTTTCCTCATTAGTATTGTAATCATTGTAAATATTTACTGGGGTTTCATTCTTAAATGTTATTTTTATTATCCCCTAACCCTGGTGTGAAACAAATTGTACAGATGGGAACTAGTTAGGACTACAAAGAGAGCTTGAGGTATTATGGTGACTGTTGTAAGAATAGTAAGAAAGAATGTGTTATTTTGGTGTAAGGAATATTGTGGTATGTTTGGCTCAGTAATTGTGGCTTGCTAAGTTTAAGATAAGACAAAATAAAGACCAGCCTACCTTTAACCCACCTTTTGGCCTTGTGAAACAGTTTTGTATTTGCAAAGTAAATATTGCTTTCCTCTGTAGTACCATGACTTTAGGAATTTAAGTGCAGTACTTGATTGGCAGCAAAGGCTCATCATTTTACCATTGAAATGGCAATATCTAACCATAAGTTCTTTTGTGCAATAGATTTGAAGATATTTTAGAGTGTTCTCTAATCGAGAATTTAAATGTTTAATGTTATCACATCATTTGTGATGGTTTCCATCTCTACTTCATAGGTACCTCCACTAATTTGCTGAAAAAACAGCATTACATGATGAAGAAAAAGGCCCGAAACTTAACAAAAACAAAGTTTTATTATCAAAATGTTTATGTTATTATTAAGCAGAAAAAGTATTTTTCATTATTTTATTAAATTTTTTAATCCTTCCTAGCATGTTTTGAAATTTTGGTTAAAAATCTTTTCTTTTTTTGTTATTTCCAATTAGAGTTTTAGTGCCTTTTTTTCAGGCGAAAAACATTGAGAAATTCTTGCAAAAATCAAATAAGTGTAAGATTTTAATGAAACTTTCAGGGCTTACTCACAAATGAATGAAATTATTTTTTAAGTTTTTTTAAGAAAAGCATGGTAAAAATATATATATTTTTTTTTTTTTTTATTTTACATGTTACGCTACACTTACTTAATTTCATCAAATTTTGAGAATTTGAATTTTCATTAGTTAATTGCAGGACTCCTTGGAGAATGTAAAACAATTTTTTTTTTCAAACTACAACTCATTTCCCAAAAATCTGCTCCCAATCATAAAATAAAAAAATGCAATAAAACTATGAAATTATTTAATTAGCAAAATTTTTAATTGCTTTTATAAATAAGATATATTAAAGAAACTATTGTCTTAAGAATCTTAAAATCTGTATTAATTTCATCCTTTTAGATGATATCATTATTAAGTAAAAACTATATTTACTAAAAGCTTAGTACAAATCATCAAATACTAATATTTTAAAAAGAATTTTGAATTTTATTTTGCATAATTGTACTTATTTTTTTTTGATACAGATGACCATACACAACATTATCAGAAATTAAGAACAATGGCTATAGTAAATTTAAAAACAAAATTTCTAAAATTGTATAAAACATTAGATTACAGAGAATATTTTCCTAAATTTTTAAGATTGCTGAATATTTAAAATGATATAATAAAGATGGTCACTTCATTTTCTTCAATTGTTTTTTAGATAAAGTCTCCATAAAACAACATTAGATCTGTCATCATATCAACACCTTAAATAAACAGCTACTGTGGGGTTAAAAAATGCATTTCTGCAATATTTTAAACTTAAAGTAAATAACATTTATTTCAAATCAGATTAATTATACTTTAAATCAACTAATATTCCTCAAATAAAGTTTCAAAAAAGTATATTTTATTTTTGGAAGATTTTTTAATAAAAAGAATTGCATTGCAATGAAAGATGACTGAAGATTGTTAATCAGATATTTTAGCAAAAAAAAAAAAAATCCTTCTAGTTAATTTAAATTAGTTTTGAAATACAGCAAAGTATTTTGCTTATTGGAAATATTAGATTTATCTATTAGCTTGAAATTAAAAATAAAATGAAAGCTTCAAGAAAAGTTTTTCATTTTTAAAAATTCATTTTAATCCTTCAGTAACACATTTTCTATGGAGATACCTAGATTATATTGTATCAATTGCAAGGTCTACTCCTAGAAAGTTGGTTCACTGCATCATACCAGACAATTTTTCTCATCAGAATCCATATTGCACATTTATAAATCTACCATCTGTCCATGCATTGAATGCTCTTGTCATATCTGGTGCTCCTGCTGTATATCTCAAGATTCTTGACAAAATCTAAAGAAGGATCTGTAATGTAATTGACTGTAGTCATTTTCTCACCATTGTGATGTGGCTTACCTGTATTTTCTATATTTTCATGGCAATTGTTCTGATGAGCTTTACTAAACATTTTGAAATCACTACACAAAAGCTTTCATGTTTCAATACTTTGTAATTTTTCAGATGATGGTAAATAACTGGTGATTAAATGATTTTTAAGGAAATTCAAAAACAAAGTGTTACCTCTTTTCCAAAAGTTAAAGAGTGGGGACATAAGGTCAGGATTAAAAATTAAATAAACTTGTAAGTATGTCTTGATTAACCAATTAAATGTCAGATTTACACTAAATAAGGTCAGTGGGTGTAGGTGGGCGATTTATTATTTCATGTCACGATAAACCAGGACCTTACTTTTCTATTTAGCATAGATCTGACATTTAATTGGTTAGTCAAGATATACCCACAAGTCTATTTTTAATTGTGAGCTTATGTGTCCCCACCCTCTTTAACTTTCGGAAAAGAAATGACAATTTGTTTTTAAATTTCCTTAAAAATAATTTAATCACCATCTCTTGAAGAAGTACAATCATAATATTGAAACATGAAAGCTTTTGTGTAGTGATTTCAAAATGTTTTTATTATAATCTCTTATAATAAAAATCTAACAATAATATATTGCTCTACTCTATTGAGTATTATTAAAAAATGTAATACAAACAGTGGAATTTTGCTCCATCTGTTCTTTCTCTCATTTTGGATATGTACTTATTTCTCTATTTGATGTCTGGTCATTTCTGCTGAGGAACAAAATTTTAATTTTAAGGGAGCTAACTTTCAGTTAATACATCGTGCTTACCTCCCTTTACTAGAGTAGCATTAAAACTTTATATCAGCAGTTTTCATTTTTTTTTTTTTCCTTTGTGTTCTTTGACAACAAAATACTTTTTATGCATTTTAGAATTTTTCATCCTTTATTTGCTCCATTTGTCTCATTGCAACAAATGACTTGACCCACATATTTTGGTTTATATTTATATATAAACCAAAAAATTATGTTGTCATTTGTAACAAATGATTTGATTTGGAACTGATCTGTTTTGATTTATCAATAATCTTATTCTTCATAAATTAATCTTTCTTTCTCTACATCTTAAGTATTGACTGATTGATTGATTGATTGATACTTTTTATACAAACACTATTATTTTTTAAGTGGTGGATCAGTTTCATAAAACCCTAGGGGAAAGTGGGGGGGGAGGCTAATTTGTTTTGAAATTGTCCCTTTTAGGCAATCCATATGTGCTTTGAAAGTGAAAATAAAGAAAGATTCAATTACCCACTTTAAAAAATGTACATCTCACATTGAGTTTCAAGGCACGATCTTATAAGCTAACTTTATTTTCATATATAAAACATAAACAAAGCCATTTTCAATCCAATATTCTTTCTTATTACAATCAATGTAGTGGGTACACATTAAAACTTGCTTTATCATGCAAATACTCTTGAGAAAAAGTATGAATCTATCATCACCCCACCCCCAAGTTAAATAGTAGAACTTGGGCCTGGAAAGATCGTTATTCTTAAAAAGTTATTCTTGCAATCCAAAATAAGCCATATAAAAGATAAAATTAAAAACAAACAATATCTGCTTAAGAAACAGTGATGTCAACCCACACACACATACCCAGCCTCTTCATATAACATTATTTCTGATAAATGGCAGATTTAAAAAATTCATTAATTGCTTACAAGTTACTCCTCGCCCCCATAGTGTATGTTTTGCACATGTAGAATGTCATGATTATTTGTCCTTTTCTTGTTATTTTTTCCCCACACACTTTGTGTGTGTGCAGGATGTATATCTGAAATGAAAGTGATGATGATGAGAAAAAAAAAAAAAAAATTTCCACTTTATCAAAGGCACATTTCTATGTTCTCTTTGGCTTCTTCAGTTTGTTTTTTGTCTTTCTTTCATTATCATTGAGGAAAAAAATGTCTTGTGATCTCTTAGAAGTGGGTACCATAGATCAAATTTATTGCTCCATCTTATCACCTTATGATTTAGACTTGAAGAGAGTTTGTCTGCTGGGCTTGTTTGTTTTATCTGTATTACAGCTGTTTGGTATTGTTGGATTTTAGATCAGGAACTTATTCTTTTTTTTTTTTTTTTTTAATACATACACACATATATATATATATATATATATATATAGTGTTTATTTTGGCAGCAAGTTTTCATTGAGGCAAGTTTTGCCTGCTTATTTTCAATACGATCTGTTCATATTCTCAGATGAGCTTTTTGGTGGCAGTATTAAGAGAGAAAATTACTGTGTTGATACATATTGCTTTATTCCAAAGACTTGATATAAAAACACACTCTGAGGATGGCATGTTAAAGACAAAAATGTAGTGTTCATTATTTCCAAAGAAAAAATTGCCATGTTCATGTGAAAGTTATAATTTTATGTCTAGAGTGAGGACTGTTAGTTTTTGTGCCATGCGTTGTATGTTAGGTTCTAGGGGAGGTAACTAATTATGATGTGTGAAGAGTTCTTTTTCAAAAAGAAAATAGTATGAGAAACTATTAATATAGACCTTGATATCTTAGTCCATCTATTGTAAACATTCTAGAACATTTGTGCAGTATTCATAATTAAATTTTTAAGGCTTGGTTTCAATTTTTTTAACTCCCCACAAAAAAATTTATAACTTTAAGGGGAAACTTAGCAATTTTGTCTTTGGAAATAATGAACACTACATTTTTGTCTTAAAAACACACTCTGAGGATGACATTGTGTTAATGTCGAAAGTATTTGGAATAAAACAATATGTATCAACATGGTAATTCCCTCTCTTAATACTGACCCCAGAAAATTCATCTGAGAATATGTAACAGATCCTGTTGAAAATAAGCAAAGAAAACTTTTCTAAATTATTTAATGAAACTGGGCTCAATATATATATATATATATACTCCTGCATGTGTATCCACATCTACATACACGCAGAGACATGTATTTTTTGTCTTACTTGTACACATATCTACTGTCTTCCTTACCCTTTCTGCTCATAATTAATGTTTCTGTTCCTAATTCTTTCACACCCAGTAACCACTTGTGTCTTATCAATATATAGCCATGCATCCATACATGTTATAGAGGCTTTTTTTTTTGTATGTATACCTGTACACACCCAGATATGCACATGAAGCCATATATGAGCCAATTTTTTTTTTTATCTAAAGACAAATTACAGCTGTTGAGGTCTGTAGCTTTTTAAACAAATTCTCCAATAAATTGTATTTTTTCTCCAGTCACTGACCTCGTGATTTTATTTGTTTTCATTAAAGTTGGTTTCCCCAACTTCTTCCACGTATGCAAATTTATGATAGATAGGTCGGAACCAGTGTCGAGTTGCAATTCTTATTTTTTTATTACTTATTTTGACGGTAACAAATTTTCTGGTTATTCCATCGTTCACCTCGTCGGACTTTAATTTTCTTATTTTATTGTCTTTATTTTTTGACCTGCAGTGTGAGCATTTATGACCCACTCTTTTACAGTTGAAACATTTTTTTATTCCTAAAATTGCAATATCTGTACCAGTGTAGTTCACCGCAAGCAAAACATGGCTTCAGGAGTTTTTGTTTATTTTTCTCTGGTATTTCACTTTTTGTTTGATAATCCGCAATGTTAGAATTCTTTTTGGTAGACTGACGTTTTTTGTAGCTTATTTTCCTTACATGCAAAACACCAGACTGTTCCATCTTTTTCGAATCTTTCTTTACACTAACATATCTTGTGCAGTCTTCTGTCAACCTCTGTATCATAATCAATGGATGGTTTTCCAATTTTGTCAGTACTAATTTCCTCAACTCTGCGTCTCTTTCCGATACCAGCCCTTGAACAAACACTAAGCACTTAAAATTGTCAGCGCTTAACTCTGCTAGCTTGAATTCTTCACAATGCTTATTCACATTGGCTGTGTACGTTATATAATCTTGTTCATCTTTCATCAGATTCAAGCATTTCCACCTCTTGTGAAACAAAGATGTCTTTTTACTAAATAATTCACTTAATATATTTACCGCTTCGGTAAAAGTCAACTCACTAGTTTTTTTTTTTTGGTAAAATGTAGTTTACCAATATGTTATGCTCAGCAGTTCCTAATTTGCTTAAAAGAAGTCTAACCTTCTTTCCTTCAGACCATGAGTGGCAGTCCTTGTTATACATGTCTGTATATTTTTTATAATACTGCTCAAAAGTTATCTCTTCATTCGGACTGTACGTGAATATTTCAATTGAATTCCATATTATATTCTCTGGGAAAGAATCATTTTGTAGATTTTTTTTCTTTCCTCTTCTCAGTTATTTCCAGAATTTTGTTTTGAAACTATGCATCTGTTCCATTTTTCGTTGAAATTGCATGTCTATTAAAAGTTTCCTCCTGTAGTTGCATCTGGAATGTTTTCTGTTGCTCCAATATTGTCATCTGTTGTTCCGTCTGGAACTTAAAAAATTCTTGGAATATATTTTTGCATTCCTCCATCTTCACAAAAAGTTTACACAATGCTTAAATATTTTAGAGGGGGGTCCAAAACGAATTTGCAATTCGTGACCTTATTTCAGCAAACTGTCTTACCGAGAAAAAAAAAAAAATTCTCTCATTTGAGAATACGACTGATTTTTTTCTGCATAACAACAATGCAAATGCACTGTGCTTCACTGTAATACATTTGACCACAGTTTTGATTTTTTTTAAAAAATGACAGTCAATCTTGTTCTCTGATCAGACTGAGAAGAAAATGCACTGAATCTAAGATCAGGATCATACTTTATTTCACCAATCATCACAAAAACAATATCACAATGCGGTATACAAGTGTTATAATGGAACACACCTATTCTATAGTTAATAGACTCTCCCACCTATAAGTAGGAGTAGTAGCAGTCGCTGAGTTGGCAGAGTGTTAGTCAGTTGATGTCGGACGACCGTTAGTCGGATATTGAAGTATCAGCCACTCTATAATTTTTCTTTTTAATCCTCTAATACAAGGGTGTGGCAGAAAGACCCTCCCACATAATGGTAAGACATTAGCTAGAGAAGACAGTTACATTGGAGGTATTTCTGCTTACTTTGTTCTGTTCATAAATTCTAAGAATTTACACATACAAGAATTATTTATATTTATGAAAATAACTTTTGTCACACATTAATATCAGATTTTATCATTGGTATTAAGACTGGATTTGTCTTTTTTCTTTTAAATAATAACAAACTATACTAGAGATTAAGGAGTAAATCCTCCAAAATCAATTTTAGAAAAGTTTCAAGATTAATAATAATCTCATCGGGAATTCTCAATTCAACAAATAATGTTCAGGTTTTTTTTGGTTTTTTTTTTTTTTTTTTTGTCAGACTAAACAAAAGTTCAAACCAATGTGTGTCTAATACAAGAATCTTGAGATTTATTGTTGGTATTTAATTCAAACTCTGGTAAAATGAAGCACAAATCTAAGATGTTGGTACATTCAGGAATGTTAGTTTGTTGTTTTCTCTGCATTGTGAACTGTATTGATGATCTTATTCAGTTCACATGGTCCAATGATAGCCAGAGCATGAAGGTATCATCTATGTATCTCAACCATAGAGTCAGCTTTAGTAAAGTATATGTTAACAAGTGCTGGTGATAAGGGCAAGCCTATTGCTAAGCCTTCATCCTGCTGATATAGATCTGATCCCATTGTGTTGTTTGTGTACAGAAACTAAAATCTTGAACAGTGCATGGGTTCAAGACATCCGTATACTGCAAGTCAACATTCACCGGACAATACCTTAGCTTTAACAACCATCACCCATAGAAAGGGATGTGATCAGTATAAGCAGTACCCTACAATGTAACAACTACCTTGGATACATGGCAACAGACCCAGCAAACTGGGATAGATGGGTACAAGAGGATAACTTTCATGGTAGACTGACTGAAGCCGTTTTCTATGTGAAGGGATTATCGGAAAAAATACAAAAGATCTGTGGTCCATATAACATCAGGACAACCCTCAAAAGTGATTCAACACTCTGCAGACACCTCTTCCGAAAAAGACCTCCACTAGAGGAGAATATGATTAAGGACTGTGTACACCACCCCATGCAGGTGTGGTAAGAAATATAAAGGAGAAACAGGCTGCCCTCTTAAGATAACATTGCAGGAACAGTGTAAAGCTGTAACAAGAGGGGAAATAGAAAAAAAAAAAAAAAAAAAAAATCAGGCCTAACTTACCACATGGATCATCCTGTAGAATGAGGTTGAAATAATAGAGAACAAAACTTAAGGAATGAGTACATATGCTAGGCCACCAAAATCTAAACTGACCAAGCAAAGAAATGAATACAATATGGGAACCAATAATATGGAGTACTACAGAAAAAATAAAAATGTAATAGGAGCTCTAGTAAAAAAAAATAAAGAGAATACTAAGACATTTGGTTTTTAAGTCACAAAAATTCATATACTGATGTCCTCAAGGACACATGGCACAGTGGATAAACTTTACCAAAAGAGTTGTGAGTTGTGAGTTCAATAACTGGCTACAGGTGAACAAAAAAAAAAAAAAAAAAAAAAAAAACTTTGAGAGTTGAGTTAAAGAGAGATTACTGAGACATCCGGAACATCTACGTTTAAAATCCCACTCGCCAGAGGAAAAGCCAAAATGTTGGACATTTTCACAAAACAAATTTATGAATTAGTTGTATTTAATATTTACACTACGGTTTTCCTGTAATTAAACACTGAAAAAAATCTTGCCTGGTCAAGAAAATGAAAAGTTGAAGAGATTTAATTTTGATTGAAAAGAATGCACCCAACAAAGATGAAATAATATCATCACACTCCTTTAATAACTGATTTTTCTATACGAGTTACAGATTGAAAGTTAAAGAAAATGATGCAATACAGTGTAACCCGGATATAAGAGTTGTCGCGACCGGAGAAGAAGTCTCTTATATCCGGGTTTGGTCTATTATATATACATTAACACAGGCTCTAATTTGGGACCAGAGAAAAATCTCTCATATCCGGGTTACACTATAAAAATACTAAGCAAAATTTAATGCCTACTTATGATCTGGACAGAAAAATTAATTTAAAATGTAGTACAGAGTCCTTTGAATATTGCATCTACATTGATGGGAGGGAAATCTAAACAGGTATTGCAGTCTAACCAATTGCCAAGTTCAAGTTCTGGGCTCGTCTATTGTGTTCACTTTTGCGTAAATAAATCCGCGTCTTATCCTAAGTAGCAAGTTCAACTGGGCTCTCTAACTTTGGGTGACAACCAGTCTAAGAGAAGGAGAACTGAATTCCAAATTGTGGAGAAGACAACAGAAAATAATTCCACTATCATTCCAAAATTCCCAGATAATAAGGGAAGGGATATGGTATTAAAAAAATAAATAAATAAAAAGCAGCAAGAAAGAAGATTGCCAATATTATTTTGTTCCATATAAACCAATTTACCCATATTTGATGATATCGTATTTTTTTTTTTTTTTTCTCTCTCCTTTGGCTAAAGACCCAATTTCTATAATGGCATTCAACAAAGATAACATTATTTATATTTGGACTAATGTCTATATTGGTACCTGAATCTGGGATTGATCTCAGACTCAATGAAAATGGAGCTGTCAATAATTGAGCAGTGCAAGAAATCAATCAACTAATCCACCCTTGGACATGGACAGAGAAATGAAAACATGTTACCCCCTTAAATTAAATAAGAAGTTCAATTACCTGTAAGAACAACAAAGACAAGCATATAAATAATATCTCCTCATTCCAAAATTTACAAAAATAAGAAATAGAAAAAAGATTGCTTAGAAAATAAATGTGTTCGATTACATGCCTACAGAACATGTCCTTCAAAGAACTAAAAGATTGCTGAAAAACAAAATGAAAGCAACAACAATAAATCAAAGAAATGATGGCATTGACCAAAACCAATATTTGCTCATTTAAAATATTTTAGAAGCATTTAATGAGATTACACATTTTCTTAAAAAAAAATAAAAAAATAAAAAAAAAATAAATAAAAAAATAAATGAAAAAAAAAATCTATCCCTGCTTGCATTATTATAAGATAACAAAATACAATAAATATAAAACAGACACTTTTAAGGTTTGTAAATGATTTAGTAGTCACTGTAATACATTTGTTTTTGTTCAAAGTTTGCCAATATGACTATTTCAATACATACAGAGATAGGTAGATTGATAGGTAGGTCATGGGGAAGGGGAGAAAGAAAAACTCAGACATCCTCATATGTTTGTATACTTACACACACTCTCAAAAACTCACACATAAAATCTTGGCAAGTCAGTATTTACATTTTTACTTTTGTTTCCTTTTTAATAAATAAGAAAACCAGGCTAAAGAAAAAAAAAAAAAAAAAAAAAAAAAAAATTTTGATTTTTTTAATATATAAATAAAGGTTAATGTTTGAATATTGTCAGATGCAGTATTTTTTTTTTTTTTAATCTATTTTCATCATGCATTGGAACAAAGCGTCAAAAATTAAAGATAATTACAAAATTTTAGTTTAAAAAGAAAGAAAAAATAAAAAAAGAAGCTATTAATAGAATTACAACAGTCATCCATGTAAAGAATTTCAAAAGCTAAAATGTTGAAGACCATTAAAATATATAAATAAAATTACAGATTTATTTCCCCCCCCCCAATTCAACTTATTTTTTCTTAGTGTCACCAACAGATTATTTGATGCCCAGCACCAATAAATGATCCAGAAAAGGCTGCTCTCTGAATTGCTTAGTGTGACACCCAATCTCTATAGTAGATGCTAAGAAATATTATTGTTGTTTACACTAGTGAAATGGAGAGAGGTTTTCAATTAAGGAAAATAACTACTTTAGCAACCTAGAACAACTATTGCCAGTTTTTTTGTTTTTTTTCTGGTTAAAATAAATGACTCACATTATCTTGCTAATAAAATATCAAGAAAGAAAAATTAAAAAAAAAAAAAAAATCTTAAGTGACCTGTTGTGAAATATTAAAGGAAATTTCAAGCAATGCTGAGGCTCAGTGTGAGAGGATCAAAGTAAATACAAAAAAGAAAAAAAACACAAACTCAAAATCTGAATAATAGTTACTTTGATTGACACTTTACTTATTAATCACTCAACATTTCACCAGTACTAACACACTAGTTTGTTTTTAAATTATCTATCTTCCGAGTTATTATTTCAAATAGAATTCCTTATGGCTTTGCAGGTTATTTGTCCGTTTGCAACCCTAAAATTTCTATTTGATGTTAGAAACTGAAAAACGTAAGTTAGATTATTAATTCTTTTTAATGGCACATGTTTGTAAGTAGATAATATTTTGTGACATTTATTTCGTATACACGTCTTAAACGTTTAAAGAGAAAAAAAAAAGACGGCAGTGAAGAAAATGTTTTGATAACCTTTTTGTGCTCACAGTAAAAACAAGGGACATAACAGCAGTTATGCGGAAATCTGTAACAGATTTATCTCCCTTGAACATCAAAATTCGCCGGTTTTCCTGTATGGATGGAACTTCCTATAAACTATACGAGAAGGTTTCTAGAATTCTTCAGTGACCTCCACTCCCTCCCGTTTCATATAAACAACAGTTCACTCTTATTCAAGTAAACAAGTTGATCCTATTTCGAGATGCAGACTCTACTTAAATGTGAACAGATTCTTTTTAGAGACTGTTTCATATTTTAAGACTTCAACAAGTACAAGGCTCCACATATCACATCAAGAGAAGAACACTGAACACTGCAATTATTATGCAGGAAACTCACTCTTGAGGCACCCAGTAAGGATCAAACGCTAGCAATAGACTATTTTTCTTATGCTAGGTTTAAGAAGGTAAAGAGAAATCAAACCTCATTCAATGGCTTGTAAGATTAGCTAGCAGTAATAAAGCCTGGTTTGGGAAAGAAAGTAATATTTTCTGGAACTTTCACATTCAAATTTTTTCTTTTGCTATGTTTCTGATCTTGAATTATTAAAGCATTACTAGCCTCTAATATATTAAACATAGTGGAATAGTACAAGTCTCGTGTCCTGGTCTAAAAGCAAAAACAAGCAACAAAAAAAAAAAAAAAAAAAAAAAAAGTTCATTTGTGGCCTAAAGAGCAAGAATTTGCCTTAAATAAACCAGAACACGGATTTTGACATTTCTTTATTTTAAAAGATAGCTTGCATAGTTTATTACTAAGACGAGGGCTAATAGAACTAGATATTTTTTTTTTCAAATTATAGATCTGAAAAAATGAAAAAAAAATATTGCCATTCTTCTGGAGTTATAAAACTACCAAAGGGGAAAATCAATCACATCTATATTGCACTCAGTCTTACACAAGCTCTTTAAAGAAAGAAAACAAAAATTGTCACTCTGTAAAACATTTTTAAAAAATACAGTTTGTTTTTTTTTCAGCAATCTCTAACAAATGCTCAGGTTCCATTTCTTTTTTTTCTCCTTTTAAAATAAAATAGAATATTGGGTATTATTTTTTTTAAGCTGCAAGAAGAGGGAAGAAGGAAGAAGTCTTAATTTTACTGATCAGCCAAATGGGAACATATTTATAATGTCCCCTAGTAATAAAATCCTTTTATTTAAGAATTGTCGCCTACCCATCCAACCACCTACCCACAATACCCACCCTCCCCCAGATTTTTTTTTTTTTTTTTTGTTAACCAGACCACATGACTGAACAGGTCAATGACCAAGTCTCGAGCAATTCAGTGGATCTGGAGAACGTCTTGTTCTGGTCCCCATTGTGCTGCAAAAAAAGCACAAGAAAGTTAGGTTTTACATTTTTTTTTCTTTTCTTCCCATTTCATTTTGTTGTCTCTACTTTTAGTCTCTCAGATAATTGCTTGGCCAGTTCCAAAAATGACATAGACAATCCAGCCAACAATACACACTACGGCCGTTTGACTGAATACTGCTCCCCAGCTCTTGGTGGCCTCTAATATATGTCCTGCAATGTACACTCCAACAAAGCCTGAAGAGTAGAAAATAGACAATGTGAACAACATTCACTCTGAATAGTCAATAAATACAAACAAAACTCAGATTTTATTTCATTTTTCACTTACCTGGTATAGCACCAGCCATGTTCATAATGCCTGGGGGGGAAAAGAAAAAGAAAAACTGTAGTAAGAAGTAAAAAACAACCAAGTCTTTAAAGTCTTCAGCCACCTTGCTACATAATCATAGCATCCTGCATGCATAGTAAGGTTCAGTATAGTAAAAGCAAGTGTCATACAACAGAGATGTGCAGGTTTTGTGTTCAGATTGCATGTTCGATAATTACTGCACATTCACTGTAATATCAGTGGTGAAAGGAACATTCCTACACTTGTAGACCAGGTTCTGGAAGGCTACAGTATAAATGCTCATCAAGATTAATGCATTGTGAGGACAGCTCACTATTAAATCAAATGTGAGCCCACAAGTGTCAATATAGACTGATGGGGGAATCATTTTCATGCAGCAGTACGTACTGGCATGCATGTCTCCACAATACTATCACACACATCTGCTGGGGTGATGAGAGCATGTTCTGCATACACCTGGAGAGCAATAAAAATATTGAGTAAGAAGCCTGTACAAGGAAGGTGATATGCTGTTTGTCCAGGATGATGCCCAAGTTAGTCAATTTGAAAAGATTTACGCCATGAAGAAGCGACCTTTCATTTAATGTATTACCTAGATTCAGAATATTACAATTTTTATTTTCCATCATTGTATATCTATATGGGATGCTGAAAGGGTTTGAGATCAAACCCACTTACCAATTTTTTTTTATTTTTAAATACCGTTTTTGAGGTTGTTAGACATGTGTGTGTGTGTGATTATATATATATATATATATATATATATATATATATATATATAAAATAAAAATAGAGTGCTCTATTTTGAAAAAAAGAAAAATGATGAGTATGTAATAGTGCTGTAATTTGGCAAATAGAACAAAGCTTGTGTGTGGATGGGAGGTAAGACAATTTTTATATTTTGCTGTTATCCCTCTTCAGATGCCTGTCCTGAGAAATTGGGAATTTATTGTTCAAGAGCACTGTTTGTATTTGCAAGTGAATATTGCATTAATATTTTATATTAAAAAGAGGATTTTTTTTTCCAGATACGCATTACTAGACCCATAGCTGGAGGGAGAAGAGCTGAATTCATACATTTCCCAAAGGTATTTGTTATGTAAGTCAATGTAACGAAGTGAACTGAAAGTTGAACTCTGCTCTCAGATTTCTGTCATCCATTACACCACCCACACATCCATTTAGTTGCTGAAGCCAAGGAATTTATGAGAGCCATGAGACCTGATTTACAGAGTATTTTTTGTTTTTTTTTAATCATGTTCTCATCTAATGGAACTGTTGAAGAGAAGGGGGCAATGAATAAAATTATTTTTTAATTCTGTCCTGATGCAGGGATGGACAGAGACTTCAGTAAATATTTTGCTGCATGTTTCCAATGCATGATCATTTGCTCTGATTCAATAGAACAAGCAGTGACATATTTAAAAATTCTCAGTGTTTTCAAATCTGTATGACAAGTAGCTAAAAGCCAAGCAAATTGAATAAATTGGTCCCTACAAAAGAAGATTATTTTCTTAGGAAAATAAAAGAAGGATTTAAATGAACATACCAAATACTGATCCTGCATGTTTCGGTGCAATGTCCTGTGGGTTTATGAGAATGCCACTGCCATGGAAACCACAGCAAGCCACAGCACAAGCCAGGCAAAATAGGGATGCTTCATAACTGGATGTATAACTAATCAGCATGAGAAATAATGCACTACCACATAAAGCTATTGTCTGAAAGAAAAAGAAAAGAAAATTCAAATACATGAATATCAATGAAAAGTAAGCAATTTCCAATTTAATTTGGAATCAAAAAAAATAACTTACTTCCATAAATTTTCTTACAAATGTAACTGTATAACCTGAAAAAGTAGAAGAAAATGATTAAGCAAAAAAATTGTAAATTTCAACTCCTAAATCTTGAACTGACTGAAACACAAATATCACAATGAATGAGAAAAAAAAGTTACAGGAAGAGAAACATTCAATTTTACAGATGGAAAGCAAATCAAAGTTAATTTAAAATATTAACATTGTTCTGATGAACTTTATGAATTTAAGCATAGTAATAGATTGGTGGCAAGGTCTCATTATCTTACAGTTGAAATGACAAGATATAACCACGACTTCTATGCTAACTGTTTCTTCTCTTGCATTTCTCGCTTGTGGAGCTTTCTTCTGGCTTTTTCCTTCCCAGTCAACTTTGATCTTCAAAAATCTTATTTATGTCAATTGTTATCTTGTCTTCTTAATTCCTGTTCCTTTATTGTCCTCTCACCTTAATCTGTTTTTTTTCCCTCATATTCTCTAACATTCAGTAACTTCTTGCATTTTAGTGGCTTTATTGCCTTGCTTGGGGATGAAATAATTAAAAAAAAAAAAAAAAAAAAAAAAAAAAAAAAAAAAAAAACTTGGAAAACCATTTTAGAAATAATGCTGGCACTCCTGACTTGGACTGTGACTTGGGTTTGAAGTATAACTTCAATCAATACAAAATATTTTTATACAGGCAAATAAACTCAAATGAGTGTGTGTGTATATATATTACACACACACTTTATATTAACACAGTGGGGAAAAAAAAAGTCTAAACACAAGACTGCACATCAAAATAAAACAACATATGTAAACTTACCTTTGCATATCATAATATCTGCTAGCCAACCACTGAAAATAGAACTCGGTATTGTTACCACCCAGGGGACAACATTGAATACCCAGCCCTGAAAATAAATTAGTATATACATTGACTTTAATATCTGAAAAGGTTTCTAAAGAATAATAAGATATTCTAAATATTGAACAATATACTCGTATAAATGTAATAGGCATAAAAAAAGAAAAGAGCAACATTTACATCTGGAACAACATTTTGCCCCAAGGCTTTATATATCTGTGCCCTGAAAAATATTTCATACAAAAATATCTCTAGACTGTTTTTTTTTATAAATGTACACTTAGTCCCTAATAGATTGGGGGGGGGGGGATTTTTATTGCATTTTTTTTTATTGCAGAAAACCTGTTAAAATCATACCATTTATTAATTTTGCACTTTCTGACCTCTTGAATGATTTTCTGATCTCCACTATAATAAAACGATTATCCTACTCCCTGTTTATTGAATACTAAGAAAAATTATCCTACTGAAGTAGGATATAGAGATTGAACTCATAACCACCAAACTGCATACATTTAACAAACACTTATCTATTCAAACACACAATTACAGTTGGTGTTAAACCTAATAGCTGTTTTTTCTGAACAAAGACTCCCTATATGGTGTTTGATTTTATGCTAGGCCTACTGAGGAGATTGAATATTAAAAACAAAACTCTTTAGTTACCTATCTTAAATATAACAAAGATTTTTGAAAATTTCAGACTAGAATCATATATTCAAACCACTAAAATTACAGTAACAACACTAAACAGTTTTGATTTTCAGCTGATATATTAGGTTGGTGCAAAAATAATGACGTTTCCTCGCATAGTAACACATGTTAGAAAACGTCATTATTTTTGCACCAACCTAATAAATTGATTATTTATTGTATAACTTCCTGTAATTTTTATAAATGCAATAAAAATTTAATTCTGGCTTCTTGTTTTGTTTCACAGAAACTTCTTGAGATCTCCCACAAAGTTGATGGTCTGCATACATACAAACCATTTATAAATTTTATATTGAGAGCATTAGCACAAAGTTCCTCAGAATTCAAGAAAATATGAAGACTATATCCTATTTAGAACTGGATGTAAATATAGCTTGGGAACCAAGAAGGTTAATGAATATGACACATGAAAGTAATGCCTTGTCCATAGAGAAAAGACTGGGGGAGGGGTGGGGGTGAAAAGTGTTCAGGTTCAGACTCTCAAATTTGTTTGCAATCAGTTTTATAGACAGGAATTTCAGAAGTTTTTCTTTACCTTTGCAGATGGGAAACTTTCATGAAAATATGTTGGCATCCAAGACAGAAGCACAAAAAATGCATTGTTTTCACAAAAATGGCCAACTATGAGAGACCTGAAAATTAAAACAAATATAGATTAGAATTTTAACAAAATTTTAAGAGATATTCAAAACATTAAAAGAAAAAAATACTTTTATATAATATATAATTATTTTAAATGGAATACATTTTTCTGTCTATATTTGGACTATTGTCCTCATCTTTGTCGCCATATTTATTACAACGTTTTGGCCGTTGTACACTCCAGCCTTCTTCAGGTGGTTGGAATGTCAAACTGAACCCTTTATTTCACTAACTTAAGGAATCAGCACATATCCTAGGCCACAAAAATCTCCTGAGCCAACCAAGTATAGAAATGAATACAATATGGGAACCAGTAATAAGGAGTGCCAGAGAAAAGCGATAACAACAACAAAAATTGCAATATGAGCTCTGGTAAAAAAAAAAAAAAAAAAAAAAAAAAAAAAAAGGATTGTTGAAGACATTAGGCTTATAATACCCAGAAATTCATACACAGATGTCCTCAAGGACACATTTAAATCCAGTGACAGGACCCAAACAGTGTTAGTTCAATAACCAGTTAAGACAGTGAAGAACTTGGAGAGGGGAATTAACAGGAGATAACCGACATCCATTAAAAACATGGCATGTGGAACTAGAGTGAAATAAAGGGTTCAGTTCGACATTCCAACCACCTGAAGAAGGCTTGTGCGTACAACGGCTGAAACATTGTAATAAATATGGAAACAAAGAGGACAATAGTCCGAATAATGTAAATAGTTTACTCATCCAGATTAAGAAACCATTAAGCTAGTGAAAAAAGTCAAAATGCTTTAACAAAAAAAAAAAAAAAAAAAAAAAAAAAAAAAAACAACAACAACACAATTAATTTCAAACATTTCACAACAACTGCATTTAAAAAAATGTGAGATTATTCAAAGAAACTTGATAGGTATTTCTTTTCTTTAACTGAATTGCCATTTTGGCAAACATAATGGAGATGTTTCCCTATCACCTTCTCTACAGTTTGGAATTCTTTCTCTTAGACTGGTTGCTATCCAAAATTAAAGAGCTCAGTCAAACCTGCTATTTAATCCATAGCTGGAAGGAGAAAGCATTTGTGCAAAAGTGAACACAACAAACCAAGCTAAAATTTGAACTCTGTTCCACACCATTATCCCTCACAGATCCCACTACAGGGATCAAGCCAATTATCTAACCAATCCAAAGTTTTATCCATAGAATTTTTTTTTTTTATTTCCTTATTTAAAAAAGAAAAAATTAAAAAAAAAAGAAAATTAAAATTCATTTTGTGAAAAGGATTGAAACATCAATTCTGTTTTCACATTTTTCTTGAATATGAAACATGAAAACAGATTAATCAGAAAAAAATCCTTAGTTTTTTTGTTTTTTTTTTATAATGCTTCCTTTACAGAAAAACAAAGAAAGTTGCTTGTCCATCACTATAGGATTCTAGGTCTTAAAGATTATACAGTTAAAAGTCAATTGTATTAATTTACTGTTGTATATTTTCAGTTTTATTGCTAAAAACAAGATGTAAAAACTCCAAGTAACCGAAAATTTGTGTTTGTTTTTAACATAACCTTCAAGAAATGTAAAAACAAACTAATGGATGGCAATCCCACAATAATGTCTAATGAAATAAACCAAGTTTAACAAAATTACCACCGTCACACACACAAAAAAAAAAAAAAAAAAAAAAAAAAAAAAAAAAAAAAAATTATGGTCTACTTACCAAAATGCACACTTAGTAAATAAAGTTAACCAAGGTACTGAAGATGTATCTTTTGGAACTGTCTTCCCTGGTGCCACAACATTATCTGCCAAAGACACCACCACATATTTTTCTCGATGTTTCGAAATTAGACAATAGCGTAAAAGTAGTAGCCATATTATTCCACATATTCCTGAGGAAAAAAAGCAGTAAAATCATAAAACTATGTCTGTTGGATATTTTTTTTTTTTTTTTTTTTTTTTTTTTTTTTTTTTTTAGAAACTAACAATTAACCAACCAAATTCACTACATTCATTAAGCATTCCAATGATTAGAAATAAAATCAAACAAGTCACTAATTTACTACCACTACATTTGATTCAATGACAATTTACATCAATAATCTCAAGTAACATAAGTTTTCTGTACACTGATATTTTCTAATAAACACCTGCCTCTATTTTATGATATAAATTTGTAAAACAATAATTAAAAAAAATATTTCAAATCATTTTAAAACTTCACAAATTCTCACCTAAATACACATACAAGCATTGTGATCAGCTTAAATAAAAAGACGATAAATACAGCAACACTAACACACAAGCCCTTTTCTTTAATTCTTCCTTGATAACAAACTGAATTCAAATGTCTATGTGAACAAAATTTCAGGAACTTCATCTTATTAAATATTTTATGTATATCATGTTCAAATCCTGTTTTCAACCTGTGAGTCATGAAACAGAACACATTCATCCTTTAAGTTGTTATTGGAGAGAAACAGATCAATGAAGAGTTTCAATCAATTGATTTTTTTTATGGCTTACCAACAATTTGCAGATCATTTAAAGCCAAAACATATTTTGGGTTGCAAGAAATTTTTTTTTTGTGCAAGTGAATACATTAATAAATTTTGTGAGGATAACAATTTTTTTCCAGATACAAGCTCTCCTGTTTAACCCATAATTGAAGTGAGGAGATGAATTAATATTTTTCCCCCCCAAAGGTATTTGTTCATAAGTAAATGTAACAAATTTGACTGGAATTTGCTCTCTTATCATTCTGAACCACTATGCCATTACACATCCACTGGGTGGTTCAAATAAAGATAAATCTTCAAAATTTAATTATCATTCAGCCAAAATGTTGGCTATGGTTCACATGAAAAATTTCAGGACATAACTAAATTTTACAAATTCAAAACCTAATAGCCCAAATATAAATTATCCTGTACCAACTAAAATAAGTTTTTATAAAATTCAGCTTGCTTCTACAGAAACCTTAGTGGTTGATAATATTGTCACCAAAGTCTTCATATATCTATGCTTAGGAAGCAGTAATTTAAAGCGAAATCTGTTTTAAGACTGGCTTATATTGAATTTGTACAACTTGTTTGCAAATAGAACTTAAAAAGACTGACTTGCCTGTAAAATAGAATGCACTGTGCCATCCATAGTTATCTAACAGCAAAGAGCCTATACTCCCAGTGAACAGGGTGCTGTAAAAGAAATCAAGGAAAATATAGATTTAATTAATCCATAAACTATTTATTATTGATGGCATAAGAATTATTTATCCTTTTCAGGAATTTCTTTTTTTTTTAGCCGAGAAAAAAAAAATGCTTGAAACTCACCCAAGAAATGAGCCAGAAGATACAAAACTATATGTTAAGGATCGTTCTTGCTCAATCACTTTCCTTGATATGATACTTGTAAAACTAGGAAAATGAAAACCTGAAAAGATACAAGGGAATTCATTTTACAATTGGAAAAGAAATAATACTTCCTTTAGTTAAGCAGATTTCTTCTTTCTACCTGTCAACATACATGCATCAAGAATCATTTTCACCACTAAATTAGATAATTAAGATAAAACTCAATGAGTTGTGTCCCTTGTCTCAAAACAAGAAATAACTCAAGTAGGAGAGTGACATCGTTTATTGGAGCAAACTTTTTCTTTGTTCCTTTTTCAAGACAATTTGGTATATGTATTTCCCCAAAAGCAAAAATTATTCACCAAAATACACGATCATGCTGCAGCCCTATTCAATTACTGGTGAAGTAAGATTAAAAAGGTTTCGATTCTAACCAGTTATTGCAAATGGAAAGTTAGTGATCATGCTAAAACTACGCCTCAAGTTGAAAAACTGACTAGCCAATTCTTTTTTTTTTTTTTTTAAATATCAGCAACAGATTAAATCAAGTTTTTTTTCACCTCAATTTCAGAACAAAGACTGCTAGCAAAATGTTACAAGTTTTTAACTTTAAATAAATTTTTATCAACAAAGTATCATCTTAAAATAAATTTAACACTTCATATCAACATTGTTTTTTGTTTTGTTTTGTTTTTTTTTTCAAATGAAGTGGTCAGTTATTTTTAAATTCTATCATAAAAAGCTTGTAATATGACAAGAATTTGCAGTTGACTCAAATTTATTTTAATAACATCTCAAGATCATTTCATAACATTTAATGTTTTCAGTTACTTATTTACAGATGGGATTATTTTTAATTTTGGTGCTTATTTTGAGTAAGCTAAATTCATTTAGAAAATGATGTTCTATAAGGAATTAATCATCTATTATATTCAAAAGAGTCATTATCATCCCAAGTATTAAAGCTAATAAACTTAATATAATTAATTTCTTCCCCATTGAGCAAAAATGAAAACTTTGTCCACTTTCTCCTGAAAAAGGTTAGTAATATTAACTTTTGTATGCAAATTTATAATTGTAAAGACAATTATAAAAACTATTGTACAAACCAATCACACACCAAACAAGTGACTACCAAGTACACTAGTTTCAAATAGAGTGGCTGGAATAAATGGGGTAAGCAGAATTTTATTTTTAATAATTACAGTAATTGTGATAGAATGCTCAGTCTAAATTAAGGGATGGAAGAAAAAAAATTCTCTTTGGATTTTTCTCAAAAAAAACAATCATTCCAGCCTGTTTTATTCGAAACAAAAGAAGAGCAAAAAGATTTCTAGAAGGCATTATTTGTACTGACCTTGAAATATTCCCAGTAAAACCCGGGATAAAACTAAAATATTGAGTGTGACTTGTTTGTCTTTGCTTATATAAATAAGCTGAGGTGTCCAAAACGTAATGAGTGACCAAAATGCAGCAGCAATAGGAAGAACGACATCTCCCCCAATGCGATCACTCAGGTAACCACCAATGAACTGAGTCATAGTATAACCCCAAAAGAACGAAGATAAAACAGTGCCCTGGAAATAAGGAAGGGGGGAAAAAAAAAAAAAAAAAAGATAAGCATTTTAGACAGTTTAAGTTTCTGTTAAACAAAATTCAGAAAAATCCATTTATACGGACAGGTACATTAGAATTCAGATGAGATTGCGAGTTCACCAACAACTACAGTTGAAAAATTAGTTCAAGATCAATATTTTATATTAACATTACAAATATTAAAGGAATTCTTCAACTTTATCACACTGAAGAGATTGTTACTGACATTAAGTCTTTATCACATTCAAGACTCTTTTTCGTTTCTCAATGGGTTTTATAAATAAACTCTCAGATTCCTTAAATAAGTCTCTGCAGAGTTCAAGAGTTAGAAATCTTGCAGTTTTAATTACATTATAGAAATATAGAATGACAAATGATTTATACAAGTACTGACAATTGTTAAGGCCTATTTTGAAATTGAAACAAAAAAAAAAAAAAAAAAAAAAAAAAAATTTAAGAGGTTCTTCACGTCCTGCAGTCAGAAAAGTAAAGAAAATAAATACTACAAACCGATTCTGTTTTATCCCAATGTAATTCTTTGGCCAGTGAGACCACACACAATGGCATGACTGTGCGGCACGCATATAACATGGCACCTCCACAGAATAACCCACACCCCCATTGGCGCTTCTCTTGTCTAAAAAGAGAAAAAAAAAAGTTAAATTAGAAATAACAGAAAATTTAACAGAAAGATGTTTTTTGTTTTGTTTTAAATTATATGTTATAAGCAATAAATTGCAAAAAACTCAAATTTTGTTTGTTTATTATTACTTTTGGGCGATTTTCTGTGATTAAATGAACAATTAAATACTTTGATTTTTTTTTTTTTTTTTTTTAAACCACAGGTAAAATAACATGTAAAGTTGACAATCTGTTGAAGTTGGTCAATCTGTAGTCAGTTATTTCTTGCTTCTTTGTCAAATGTACTTTAATAAACAAGACAGCCATGAAATTTACATTTACCAAAATTATTACTCCAGTACAGCTGAAAAGATCTTTATTACACAGTTTTTTTTATATATATATATATATATATATATATATAAAATTATCTGAGTCACATGAGAAATCATTTTTAATTTTGATCCATCTTTGAAATGAAAATTGTGGCCCTGTAATAGGTACCTGCAATACTCCACAAAGGGGTCAGTTGCCTTTTTTCACTTGAGGGTCTTTCTGTTTTGTACTTGTCAGTATCTTTTTTTTTTAGTGATTTTAGTTGTTTACTTTTTATGATTGAGCATTTTGTAATAAGTTTTTCATTTTTTTTGTCTTTTGGTAGGATTGGTAGATTTAGTTCCATGTGTGTGTGTGTGTGTGTGTGTGTGTGCGCGTGTAGATTTGTGTTCTTTGGGTTGAAAGTGGAGATATAAGGATGACCTTTTTCTTTTTTTCCTTTTGTTTCTCGGAGTGTGTGGATGTTAATTTGTTTTGCTTTTCCAATAGTGTTGTTGATCAAACTTTGAGGGCATTTTCTCTTGATGTTTGTGGTCTCTCGTGGTTGTGTTTGAGACTGTTGTACATATCCGCTTGGTTGAGTGGGATGTTGGTACAAATGCGTTTCGGTTGGGAAGATGTAAAAAGGAGATATTGTCAAGAGTCAATAAGTTTAAAATACATGTCGGTTTCTAATTTAGTGTTTGTTTTTTGTTAATATACCGGGAAAAAAAAAAAAAAAAAAAAAAAAAGGGAAGGTTTTTTGTTGCTTTACTCCATAGTGAATTGGATGCTAGGATTTATATTATTAATGCAAGTTTGGAATGTCTTTAGTTTATTCAGACTTTCATTCCACAATGAAAGAGCCATCTAGATATCTTTTCCAGCTTTGCTTTTATGTTGCAACTGAAGTCATTCCAATAGATTTCAGAGGTTCTTTCAGAGGTTTTTAGTTCATGCTATCCCATGACTAGGTTGGCATATGTTGGTGCAATCTTTGTCCCCATGGCTGTTCATGATTTTTGTCGGTAGGTTGTTCCGTTGAACATGAAATAGTGTTTTTTTTTTGTTTTTTAAGATGAATTCAAGGCTTTCTATGATGAAATTTCCTTTGATATGATTTGATAGTTCATGGGAAAACGATTCTAGCCAGTATTTTATGGCCTCTATTCCAGAGTCATGTGGAATGTTGCTATTTAAGTTCACAACATCCATTGAAACCATATAAGTATTATGGTTTATCTCATGGGAAAGATGATTCAGAAAATCTAGATCATCTTGGATGAAGCTCCAAACATGTTTGATAAAAAAGTTTCCACAGGATGTCTAGAAAATTGCTTAGACAGTGCATCTCACAAATTGGGCCTGCTATTATAGGTCTTAGTTTTAGGTTGGTTGGTGTGGGTATATTCATGCAACCAGTTTTTGTAGTATCGCAGGTTTCGTTAACTAGCTTACTTTTGTGTATTTTAGGTAGTCCTTAAAATTTTTTTTTTTTTTTTTTTTTTTTATATCTAAAGTTTGTAAGGCAGGCATGTTCCTTAGAAGTGAAACAGCCTCAGTATGGGTGTATTAAATTGATGCATTTTTTTTCATCATTTTGTTAAGTTGGTATTCTCTGGATTCTTCTTAATAGGTATCATCCTGTAGCATATTTTGTATGATACCCTTGTATACTGTTCCGTCTCCATAACAACTGTGCCTCCTTTCATCTGCTTCTTTTATAACAATATTTTTTTTGTCCAATTTTAGGTCATTTAGTTGATTTCATTGCTGTCTGGCGAAGTTGGACTTTGTGGTATTTCTAGTTTGTCAAATGGGAAGGTGTGTCCGTGTGCCCGAGTCATTAGAACGTTTGCTTTCTGACCACAAGTCCCGGGTTCAAATCTCACCAGTGTTGATTTGTCAGGAAGGTAATTTCTGGATATCATCAGTCTGGAGGCAGCGATCCCAGTGTGCAGCACCTTTAAAAAGCACCTGAAAACCATACCACAGGTTAATCCAAGCCTTGTGAGTGAAATTGGGTACACTGTGCAAGCATGAAATCACAAGTCATTGTGACTGAAAGTTTGAGCACGCTAGCCTTGCTCAGACTGTTGATCACACACTCTCTCCCACAAACTGCAACTAAAGCCTGCTCAGTATAGTTTTAGTATAAACCACAGGTGGGCGCTCTGGGTGTTGAACAAACACAAATGTGCCCAATTAGATGTCTGCAATGGGGATTAGCTAGCCGTCCCAGTAGACAGGCATCCTCAGATACAAGTGGCTAGCCACTGTGTGTGTGTGTGTGTGTGTGTGTGTATATATATATATATATATATATATATAGAGAGAGAGAGAGAGAGAGAGAGAGAGATAGCAAGAATTAATTCAAACATGGTTTTCCCCAGTTTTCAAATAATGACATGCATGTGCATCAAAATTATGGATAAATTGTCAAATGTACTTTTTTTTGTTCAAGTACCTTTGACTGCCTCAGTCATTATCAAGAACTGGGTGTTGTCAGACATGAATTTCTTGGCTGCACCCAGATATTTATTTTTGGTTTGAACACCAAGATTCAAATTAACCCAAAGTGATGTCATGTAAAAAGGGTTGCACAGAGATAAAAAGCACTGAAGAAGAATGCACTAGATACTTACACATTTTCTATGTCTATTAAATATTTTATACACACTTCAAGATAATGTCTGTCATGAAAGATATTTAATATGCATCATTTCATTTGTACATAATGATTTCTAGAATTTCTAGTATTTTCTTGCAGTGCTGTATTTTGTTAGTAATATACTACACAAAAATTGCCTCAAATATTACTTCCTTCCATCTTTGGGATTTGGATCAAACAAAAATATTCCAATTTTCTTTTTAAATGCAAGCTGCTAGGAGAGCTATTCCAGCAGAATCAAAAGTGACCTTTTTGAATGAAAAAAAAAAAAAAAACTCTCCTAATGCCATCCAACAACATCTAAAATTTAGATATTCAAACAAGGTCAACCTTTTAATATTTGTGGATCCAAAATGCTAAACTATTACTAAATAATGTTGCAACTGACAAGTGTTTTAGATATTCTGCCAGAAATGGCATTACTTAATCTATTATAATAATAATGATAACAACAACAGTAAAAAGGTGCAGATGTGCATGTAAATACCTCCATCAAAACAGATATATATGAAAACATGTACAAAAATTAGACATTCACAAGTAAACGGAAAATAAAAACAAATAGAATTTAAAACAAACATGACCTTCAAACATTTGGGAATAGGGAAATAAATATCAACAATTGGAAATTTACTGAGAGCCTCTAGCATATAGTGATGATTGTGAATTATTATTAGCATGTTCAATTTTTATCAGGTAATATGCTATTAGAGTATAATTTCAATTAAACTTGGCAAATATCTACTCCTGTACTTGTAACATTCCTTTATATAATTGATATTAAAGACAAATTGTTATTTTTTAATAATATGTAAAAGATAAAATTCCATGAAAAATTTTACAAACATCTTACTGAATCTTGCTAATATTTTTTTTTTAAGTTGTAAGGATCTCTTCAGTTATAAAAGGAAGACTGAGACACTGACTGGTTGTTAAATTCATTGGTTGATAGATGTTTTATTAATCACTAAAATATTTACACTTTGAGTAGATAAATTTACAACAATTGCAGTGTTTATTCAATGTCAGCTACTGTTATCTCAAATATACATCTAGGAGGTAGGTATGAATAGGAATTGTGGTTAAAATATATCAATCTATAGATTAAGCACACAAAAATCATAATCAAAACCATAAAAATAGTTGATAGCACTTTTGAGGTAACAATGGCAATAAAATAGGCAAGAAATTCAGATATTAAAAATATAAAGAGATAAAAGGTATTATTTCATCAATAAGTATAAACTGAAGTATTTCAGGTCTGATTTTGAAATCCTTTGAAAGCTTAGTGTTACTGCTAAAAGCAACTATAGCTTCACTAATCAAAAATTAAAATGAAGCTAACACTGGTCAAAAATTAATATTAAATGGTTGAAAATGCTTCATATAATAAAATCTAAGGTTAAAGTAGACGCAAATTAAAAATTAACAATGCTTAACCTCAAAATCATTAATGTTTAGTATATGATTCACACCAGGAAATCTCACATTGTCTTAAATCAATATAGAACTTTTTTTCTAAGAGAAGTTGATATACAATGACCCCAATATGTATTGGGCTCACCCTAGTAAATACCAAAATAGAGTTTGCATTTAATGTTACACCAGAGCATAGGAGCATTGCATATAGGAGAGCCTGCTATCTCTGAGTTGAGTGGATCTAGAGGACATACCTTGGTGCACGTACACACAAAAATAGCATCCCAAAGAGAGGACCTGACAGTTTTCGTTGGCATCTCCTTTACCTTAAGCCCACCTTGGCATCGGGCAGTCTCCAACATTTAAGTGAAGTTCTGGTTGATGTTGCAGCTCTTTTGGACCGCAGGTCATATTGTGTCTACCTTGCCACTGGAATTTGGTCCTCTAGAGTAAAGTTACTGAGGATAATGGTCTGTGCAACCTCTTCTTCCCCCTAATCTCCTCATGTGCAGGATTCTGTTCCATTCCTCTTTCTCGTCTTTCTTCTTACCAAATTCCAGAGTCCCACAGCAACACCAGAGAAGCCAGGTGCATCAAATGGGATAACCTGGAAGGTGACCTCATAGGATGTCAGTGACTGCACCTAACATGTAAGCAGGTGGTTGACCCAGCTGCAGTCAGAATGTGCATACATGGGACAACTAGATGACAAGATATACAAGCAACCCACCAGAGATGAAAAAAAAAAAAAAAGTAAAAGAAAGAAGTCTCTCACATCTACATAAGAAACACCCACTTGATGATATTAATTGATGGAGTCCAAAGGTGAACAATTTCCTGTATGAGAGTTTGTACAATGGTAACGTTGAAAAGTTTAATTGCTTAAGAACAACAGGCAATTAAAGTCATTCCAGACAATATTAGCAAATATAAGTAAAGACCCATCAGTATTTTTCATATATATTTCTAAACGATGGATTTATTTTTAACCTGACATTTTTATTACTTCAAACATTATTGTAGTTGATACCAATCCTTGAAATAGACATTTTTATTTTAAACAGTCACTTGAGAAATTTTAAAGAAAAAGTGCTCTTCAACATTGTCTTTGTTAAGATTTCTATAGTGTATATAGGCTGATAGATGTAATGCACTCTGCTTAAAATAAAAATGGTGATCTACTTCAAACATGGGTAACCACTAGAAATAATGTTTACTGTAATAAAAAAAAAAAAAGTTGGATTAAAAATAAATCCATTAATTCTTTAGAAATTGTTTCATTTATGTTTCAGATAAAACTGAGTAGATACAAGCTTCCAAGAAAAATCTGTACAGTGAAGTGTGCATTCCTTAAAAGGGAAAATAAAATCTTGCTGGGTTATGATGCTCTCCATGGCTGAGTGGTCTAAAGTACACCAGATAAAATGGTTTCTCCTACAAAAGGGGGAAGCAAGTTCAAACATTGCCAGAGAGCACATTTTCTTTAAGATTTCTTCTGTGCACACTGATAGACACAATATACACTGTTTAAAATAAAAATGGGGCATCTATTTCAAACATGAGTATCCACTAAAAACATAACATTTGCTATATATATATATATATATATATAAAATGCACTATAGAAACAAAAAAATAGTTTTCAAGACCATCATTTACAGAGGTATATCAATTGAATTCATTATAGTGAAAGTATTAAAGAATATCGTATTAAATAGGATCTCAGCATTTTATGAAAGAAAACTAATAACCCAATTTGATCTTTATTCTGGTAAATGGTGTAATGATAGCATCTAGATCAAACAACTTCAGCATATTGCCTACCTGTCCAAACTATCTTCCAAGTTCTGACTCCGATAGAGGAACTATATCTGTCCCCCAAATTGTACATGCTTGGAGAAGATCCCAATACCCAATCATTCTGATATTCATGCAAGGTTATCATCATGGCAAGAGGTAAAAAATTGACAAATTTGCAAAAAGCTCTGGAAAGAAGGTAAAGTTACAAGAAAAACTCAGACAACCTGAATATTCTATTTACTACCATTAGTTCATTCATTGCAAGGTATAAAAAAAAACTGTTGAAAACCAAAGAACAGGTGCTCCATCGAAGATTTGTTCAAGATCTTCAAGGAAATTAATGTGTCAAACAAAATCCAATGGTTACTCAAAGAGTTGCAGGATGATTTGCTTTCATCAGGAATCTGTGTCACTAAATGAAGACTAAGTAATGAAATCGATAGGTACACTTTAAAGTCATGCTACCCCTGGAAAACTCCATTGCTATTGAAAAGAGAGAATATAAGGATAAGGAAAAATCATATTGAGAAAGAGAAATATGGACAGACAAAACCAAAATGGAGTTGTTTGGAGGTATTTCTAGAAATCATGTATGGAGGAAAGTTGGTGATGTCTTCAAACAAAAGAACACAGTTCCAACAGTGAAACTTGGTGGTGGCAGTATCATGGTTTGGGGATGCTTTTCTGCAAAAGGTACTGGCAACATATCAGTAATGGATAGTAGAACAAATACCACAGCATATCAAAATATTTTGGAAGCAAATTTAATGATTTCGGTTGAAAATCTTGAACTTCCACCTGATTGGCTCATCCAACAAGATAATGATCCTAAGCACACTGCAAAATCTACAAAGAAATAGTTTGCTGTAAATAATGTAAATATCTTGAAATGGCCAAGTCAGTCCCCAGATTTAAACCCAATCGAGAATCTGTGGTGTTATTTGAAAATCCAAATCTAATAGAAAGCTCAAAAAAAAAAAAAAAACAAAAAAAAAAAAAAAAAACAAAAAAAAAAAAACATCATGGATTTGAAGACCATATACAAAGAAGAATGGAGCAAAATACCAACTAAAACTTGCAAATCATTAATTGAGAACTACAAGAAGAGGTTGGTTGCTGTAAAAGTGAATAATGGCTATTCTACAAAGTATTAAATGAAGATTATGTATTTTTTTTGTATTGTATGAATACTTTTTTCATCCATTAAAATGGATATGTGGGATTTTTTTTGTTTTCTATGCATATTTAGTTTTTATTTTTAGTTGGAATAGTTAATTATTAGTTGGAAATACAATAGATTAAAAATTTGTATGTGTACGAATATTTGTTTCCCCACTCACTGTATATTTCATGAATTTAATGGAAAAAATTTCATGAACAAAATCACACTTTGGGGATTTTCCCAGGGTATATTTTCCATGATTTATGAATTTAAAAAAAAAAAAAAAAAAAAAAAAAATTCAAATAAGTAATCTCCCCCATATTTGCAACACCAAATTGAGTGATACAAATAAACATGTTATGTTTTTCAGAGTGCACAGATATTACACTCTGAAGCTGGAAAAAAATGCTTATATATATATATATATATATATATAGGATCGCCTTTTCAGCGGTACTATCTGCATTAAATAGCTTTCTTCTGCTTGTATTAGTATAATTAACAGGATTGTTATACCAACAACATTTTGGCTATTGTACTCCCTGACCTTCTTCAGGTGTTTCTCATACTCAGTATCTTTCTTGGAATGTTTGAACCAAACCATTATTCAATCCACAGGCATAGACAGTTTTCATCCCACCTCCTCCAAGTATAAAAAGCAGAATGAGAACTATCTATCCCTGTGGATTGAATAAAGGGTTCAGTAATGAGTATATCAATCAAGAAAAGGATATTTGTTCAAATGGAAAGACATAATAATGGTAATTGCTCATCTAAAAAAATTCCAACACAAATTATAGGATTTTATGTTTGTAAAGTAATAAAATATATATGTATGCCCCATCAGTTTTTTTTTCTCTATATGAAAGTAGTAACCTTCTTGCTAATCCCTTTATCAATAGAGATGTAATCGTGGTAATAATTAGATTATAATTTATCAGTTTCTAACAGCCAACAAATTATTCAAACTGGGAAAATTTTTTTTTAAATAGGATTTATGAAATAACATTATTATGATACAGAAGTTTTAATTATATACAATGTTCTGACTCATTGACATCCCTATGGGCAATATGTATTGACAGTTTTTTTTCTTGTACAGTTTAGGATTGAGTGACATTAACCTCACCAACAATATTCTGAAATGAACAAGAATGGAGAAGGAAACCATAAAATGGCATAGTTAGTAATAATGCTACCACAGCTAACCAGCTCATCATTTCAAAGATGAATAGAAACCTAATACTGCAGATATTTGTCGAAAAAAAGGCAACTGTTGCAGGAGGTCAATTCTATGAAGCCACAAGTGAAAAAAGAAAAGAAAAAAATGGCTGACTGAAGTAAACATGGAACAGCTCCACCACTCAAAAATTAATTTCCTCTAACAGGCCTCAAATACAGCTTTATGCCAAATAGTAGCAGTCATTTAAAAGTTCATATGGTTGTCACATTCTCTAGTGTTTTATAATCAAAATGAAGAGTTCATTTATTATCCTCGCTTAAATGCTGCCTATGGTGGTCTCTCCTTAATGTTGTCACATTTTTTTAATAGAATTTGTATTATGTGCAAATGCTAATTAATAAAATATCATCATCAGTATCACATTATGCTGTCAGAATAGAGAGCAAAAAAAAAAAAAAAAAAAAAATCAAGGGAAACTACTATAATTTGCAATTAATAGAGCAGGAGTTATCTTAGACATCAATGACACTTGAAAACTGGTGGTCTGATTGAACCAGAAATACATTATACTCCCATGTTAGAGTAATTTAGTAGTATTGCATTAACAAAAATGCTATGTTACAATAACATAACAGAGACTGGATTGTTATAATACACATTTTTTCTTATTATACAATGTATTTATTACCTAGCATTAACACTGAAACACACAGACAAAAAAATTTATATATATATATATATATATATATATATATATATATATATATAACACATACACACAGGTAAGATGAGAACAAATAAGGTACAATTCCAACATTCATGACATTTAAAAGAGGGCTCAATACAAAGTAGAGCAATATTCTTTATTTTAGGATATTACATCAAAAACATGTTAAAATCACAACACAACTGAAGTCATGTTTCGATGCATATCAACGCATCTCATCAGGCAAAGTGAAATTACTGGTGAGTGAATGATATATTCAGATTTAAAAGCAAAATACAGCCTCTTTTTACAAAAAAAGAAAAAAAATTTAAAAAAATAAGTAAAAGAGGGAGTGAATATAAAGGTTTGTGGGCTTTATTCAAATGGAAGAAGCAAAAATTATTTTCCATAAATGGGCCATGACCAGTAGATCAATGGCAGCAACAGATGTTAAACAGGAGTGGATGTGAATGGATACATATTGTACTTTAGACAATGTCATTTCTTAAGAAAAATTAAGTGGTAATCTAACAAAATGCTAGACAAGTTATATGCTTTGTGAGTTTCCTACATAAAAAAAAATAATTATAGTTGATAAATAAATAGCTTCTTTAAGAAACCAGTAAATAATTTAAACATATAGACTTACTTGATAAATATGCAACTGTTGACTAAAGATTTTTTTTATATAAAGTGTTAATAAAAATAACTAAATCAGTTCAAAATGTCAAAATAACAATACATCCATACAAGATGTTACTAACACTACCAGGAGATTAATAGAAAATTATATTAAATCTGAATTAATCTTACCAACAGAAAGTAAATCATATACAGTGCAACACAGTTCAACTAAAATCTAAAAAAACTATTGTCAAATTCCAAGTCTAACTGAATTGTAAAGTAAAAAGGTAGACCATGTTTGCAATTTACCATTAACTCAAATCTTTGGCTTAATAAAGCATTTTTATCAAAGAACCCGATAATTTGCAATTTTTCATGTAAACACAGAAAACGGTTCATGTAAGGATTTTTTAAAATTTTCCAGTTCACCTTAGGAATTTTCTTATTGTCTTTCAAACTGCAAAAATATTTTGATATTTTTACTTATACAACATAAACGACCAAAATCAAGGAAAAAAAATATTTTTATGTTTATAGACGACTACATCCATGATTATATAGAGAAAATGTTCCTTTTCACTTGCTGACCAGAAAAACCTTGAATTAAAAACATGTAGAAACAAGTTTACATTCAGTTTAATATCAATTATAACAAGTGACATTTGGCATTGATTTTCAGTCGATACCCAGAAAGCCACTTGAGCTTTTCCATGCAAAAGCCTAGCACAGTGTGTATGTGTGTATACAGGGAGGGAGAAAGTCATCTATATGTCATGTCCCTTCGCACAACTTCCTGTCCTTGTTTGCCTTTTTGCTATCTCTCCTAATACCTGATCTATCAACCATTTATACAATCTCATTAGGTAGTTTATTTGCTGCTTTTCTTTGTCCTTCTTGTCTTCAATATGCCCTGTTAGTGTTAAATTCTTCAATACCTCTTTCCTCATTATGTGACTAATATTATAATGGTAGTTGTCCTATATGTTAACTTTAGTATCTTTGTTTACAGTGAAATTTTCCAATCAATGAAAATTATAATTTCAGTCAAATCAAATTTCTCTTAAAACAACTCTACAAGTTGGAGTCAAAATTAAAATTTAAAGCATCACTTGGCAATTTAAACTGACAGGTATAATTTAAATTTCCAAAAGTGTTAAAATCAGACTCACTTATAAACTTATTGACAATGCAATGCCTGGCAGATGAAAGAATGTCTCGAAAGAAAAAAAACAAAAAAACAAAAAGTAGTAATTTATTTATTGAGTTGCTCTTGAATTTTATAACAAATATATATTATTATTATTATTATTATAAATACATACATATTATTTGTTTTATAAATTTAACCTTCCACTTCCTAGTCATAGACATAGTGCAGGTTTATATATGTTGAAATCCACTGACAGAAAATAAAATTAACATCCTGAATGCATACTTCAATTTAATCAATATTAAACATACAGGTACTATTACTGGATTACAGTGTGTGTGTGTCTATATATATGTGTGTGTATATATATATATATATATAGATAGATATGTGTGTGTGTGTGTGTGTGTGCATGCATACATGATTGTCACTTCTTTACAGAAAGCAATCTCTTCATTTGGTAGCTTTTTTTTTTTTTTTTTTTGTGTATTTTTCATTTAGAATTTTCTTTATTTGCATTATTTATACACGAGCTAATGCTCTGCTATGGGCCCCATAAATGATTCTTAAGTTCAGCAACAAACTTACAAACATTGTCACAAAACTCACCTGCAGGTCTTTCTTGTAAGTTTGTACCTGACCTCTCTAGCATGATTACAGGTGACTGATTAAGCAAGCAGCAATCTGCCATCCTCCCTATATATCAGATAACGTGTCCCAGCACTTCTGATTACAGAGAAATAGTTTCTAAATGCTGGTTAAGTTTACATACTAAAGGACTTTTGTGTCTGGTTTACAAGACTGCCCATTGATGTCCAAGATTTGTTTCAGGCTCTGCTGGTAAAAACACTAAGGCCTTAATGTATCTTTGAAAAGTCGTCCATGCTTCAGAGGAATGTAAAACATACATGCATATACAAATTAATACAAGTATAGGTTCCAAAATAAAGGGTGTATCAACATTACTCAGAAAGGATATTAATTCTGTACATCTTCCTTCGGCAGTAAGTTGGGTTCATTACATTCACTTAAGTGCAAATACTCTTGGGAAAGGTAAGAATTCATTTCCCCACCATCTATGGGTTAAATAGTATAACTTGTAACCCAAGAATTTGTCTAATATTTTGCTGAACATATTGAATAGCATGAGCATTACGTGGACAGGCATCATCCAGCTGGAACAGCATATTTGTCTTCCTGTTGCAGGAATGACAGCTGAACAAGTTGACCAATGTTCTGGATATACACAACACAGATGTGGCAATATTACTTCCACAAATTGCCTTCAGTCTGTTGTTAACAGGGGAAAGAAATGACTTGTTAATTTTAACACCATTAACATTAAACTGTTCTCTTAAATCATCTTAGAGAATCTTTTTTTTTTTTTTTTTTAACCTTCCATCAGTGTGGCTGATGCTATGAATTCAAACAATTATATCAAATCAATTGCTAGATATTTTGCTTGGAAAATTGGTTCACCAGCTCATGCTAGATAATTTTTCTCACCAGAATCTCTCTTACATATTTATAAGTCTACCATTCATCTGTGCATTGAATAATGTTGCCACATCTAGTCTGGTGCATCTGCTATGTATCTAGTAATTCTTGAAAAATTCCAAAGAAGAATCTGCAATGTTATCAGTTCTGACCTGACACCTAGGCTTCAATCACGCACTAATTGTAGACATAACAGAGGTGAAAGCCGTGGAGAAGAGAATAGTGTCAGTCTTCATAGTAGGCAAGAAGCAAACTCAAATCAACAAAAGAATGCATCAGAGTATTGTGTTGTCAGATGTGGGAGTACAAGTTCAGCAGATCATTAAATGAAAGGCTTTCTCGATGTGGTACATATTCCTGAAGATTGCATGGCAGTCACAAAAAGAGATCTTCAAAATAAAGAGTGTGCCATATAAGTGGAATAAGAAGCACAAGGAAGAATAAGAGTGGTGGTTTATGAAGTCCCAAGTTTCATTATGGTCCAACAAGTTGGTGCCTTCTTTCAACAATATGGTGAAACTGTAGAATTAAACATGAACAGAAAAATGAGCAAATGGTAGAGATGTGCGGTTTAACTGAAAAACCAACTTTTTTCAGTTTCATCTTCACACCGTTTTGGTTTCATCTTTTATATCACTACTGAGTGACCATATCAAAGAAAAAAAAAAAAAAAAAAAAAAAAAAAAAACCTAACCCTAACTTAAGAGGGAAATTAACAAGACATCTTAAAAAAGAGGAAATTTGTTTTTGTGCAAATTAATGATATAAAGATAAAATTGCAAGTGGATACAGCATCTGATATCACTATCATAAATGAACAGACATGGAGAAAAATGGGTAAACTCAGTTTATTGATGTCTGATAAAGTTGCGCATGGAGTCTCAGAAAAGAGATTGAACTTTTCGGGGTGAATTCAGCTGTAATGTTTCTTTTGTGGGAAAAAAACCAAAAAAGCAGTGGGGTTTGTATTAAAGAATTCTGCTAATTTGATTGGAACAGACTGGATTGCATTATTTGATCTCTGGGACATTCCAATTAACTCTTTTTACAAGATAAATGTTGTTACAACTGGTATTAATATGATAACTGAAAAATTGAAAAATGAACTGAAAAGAGTTTTCCAGAAGTTTTCTCAGGTCTAAGGACATGCACAAAAACTAAAGCTAAGTTTGAGTTAAAGGAGAATGTAACACTGCCATTTAAGCCAAAAGGAAGCATACCTTTTGCAGCCTTAGATCCATTTAATAAATGAATTGGACAGACTAGAACAATTAGATCAAGAATTAGGTGAAGAATAATAAAATCCACATATGTGCTGATTTCTCAATGGGTTTAAATGAAAGTTTAAAACATAACTACCCGTTACCAAGTCCAGTGGAAATTTTTGCCAAACTGAATGTAGGTAATTTTTTTTCTCCTAAATTGGTCCTCTCAGACACTTATCTACAAGTACTAGTGTTCAAAACTATTAACAATTAAGGGTTATACAAATTCAACTGACTTAAAGGTAGCACCAAGCATATTCCAACAAATTATGGATACTATGCTTGCCGATTTACATTGTGCTCATGTATATTTGGATGACAGTTATTAAAAGACCCAAAAGCAACATGTAGAAGATGTAAAAAAAAAAAAAAAAAAAAAAAAATGTATTTGAGAGAATTAAGGAATATAGTTTTAAGATTAGCAAAGGAAAATGTGAATTGTTTATGTCCAGACTTAAATATTTAGGACAATTAATCAATGAAAACAGTAGATGACTGGATTCTTCAAAGATAACCACAATAAATGCCATGCCCACCTGAACAAATGTAACAAAGTTACAAGCATTTTGCTAATATATATATATATATATATATATATATATATATATAAAAACACACACACACCCCCCAAACATACACGAATTAAGAGCACCCTTGAATAACCTGCTAAAGAAAGATGTGAAATGGAATTGGACAGATAAATGTCAAAGTACTTTCGAAGACATCAAGAAAAAGTTTTATCAGATTTGTCATTGGCTTATTTTCACCCTAAGATTATGGTTGCATCAGATGCAAGTGATTCAGGTATCAGAGAAGTGATACTACACAAATATAAGGATGGAACAAATAAACCAATAGCTTATTCAAGATCATTAATTGCAGCTGAAAAGCTACAGCCAAATTGAAAAGGAAGCATTGGCAATCATATTTGATATGAAAAAGTTTCATAAATTCATACATGGTAGAGAATTCATACTACAGACTACCGTCCATTATTGCCAACATATGGAGAAAAAAAAAAAAAAAAAAAAAAAAAATAGTGTTCCGACTCGTACAGTGAATAGACTGCAGTGCTGGGGAACTATCCTACTGAACCATAATTATAAAATGGAGTTTCTACCATCCAAAAAATTAAGTCATGCAGACAGATTTTCTAAACTAATACCAAGATTCTGCAAACCACTTGAAGAGACAGTAATTGTGGCCATAAGGGCCAAAAATGAAATTAATAATGCATTATACACAATACTGTAAGAGATCTGCCCATAAAATTGGACGAAATAAGAATTAAGTCGGAGAAAGACGACTTTATAATGAAAATGATGCAATTAAGATTTAAGGGAAAAAATATTATGGCAAATTTTCATTGTGTAATAATGTACTTATATATGCAGAAAGAATTGTGATACCAGCATCATTTCAAAAACAAATGTTAAAAGGAATTTCTAGAATGAAATCCTTAATGAGGTGTTATACTTATTGGCCAAAAATGGATCAAGATACCGAAAATTTAGAGGTTGTGCTCTGACAGCAAAAATCACTACGTATCAAACTTCAACCTTGGCTGAAAACCCACATGCCACAGTTCAGACTCCATATAGACTTCACAGGACTGTTAAATGGAGCATACTATCTAGTGGTAGTTGATAGTTACACTAAATGACCACAAATATTGAAATGTAGAAGACTGACTACTGTGGTAATGATAAATTTCCTACATGAGATTTTTGCAAGGTTCAGTGTTCCTGACAATCATTTCAGATAACGGGACTCAATTCATTAAATTCACTAATTTAAGTTTTTTGTAGATCATTAGCAATAGAACCTATTACAACTCCTCCTAATCACCCAAAATGAAACGGATGAGCAGAGCAGAACAGTTTGTCGATACTTTTAAAAAGGCACTAAAAATATATATATATATATATACTGGAGGGAGACGATTCAGATGAAATAATGCTACAACAATTTTTGAGTATTTACAGAATAACACTAAACCCGAACACAGTGTCTGGAATATCACTTGCAGAGTTGTTGTTCACCAGGGAGAACAAGTCTGCATTTAACAAATTACTACAAGAACAGAAGACGAGGACATCAAGGAATCAAAATAATATAAATATTTTAAACCTGGTGATAGAGTTTTTTTTTAAATGTACTAACGTGGAAAGAATTCTGGGAAGATGGCGTTATAAAAAAACAAAATGAATCAGAAAAATGACATACATGATATAGGGACAAAAGGTGGGAGCATAAGCAACAACTTAATCAGTTAAGACGGAGATTCACTGATTTAGTAGGTCCACGAAAAGAGGTACCAATGGAAATATTGTATGACATGTTTGACATACCCATGCCATCAGAAATTAGTGAACCAAGGAGGTAGAGTAAAAGAAAAAGAACAACAGAACATTTGAATAGTGAATCAAAGCTGAAGAAATATAACTCCAGAGAAAGTCATCTCAAAGGGGAGGTGTTATATAAGAATATACTGTTGCTGCTGACACTGGAGTTTGAACATAGATTGCTAGTGAACAAACACAGGCATCTCATTATTGAATTAAGTAGACCACCTGACCATAGAGGAAATGCACATATAGGAAGTCGCCTAACATCTAGATTGATCGCTATTTCTAGTCTATACTATACGGATCATTATTTCTAGTCTATACTATACGGATCATTATTTCTAGTCTATACTATACGGATCATTATTTCTAGTCTATACTATACGGATCATTATTTCTAGTCTATACTATACGGATCATTATTTCTAGTCTATACTATACGGATCATTATTTCTAGTCTATACTATACGGATCATTATTTCTAGTCTATACTATACGGATCATTATTTCTAGTCTATACTATACGGATCATTATTTCTAGTCTATACTATACGGATCATTATTTCTAGTCTATACTATACGGATCATTATTTCTAGTCTATACTATACGGATCATTATTTCTAGTCTATACTATACGGATCATTATTTCTAGTCTATCCTCTATCACTATACAGACCGCTATTCACTACTCTATTCACTATACTATTTCTCTCTGGATCACTGTACAGAATACTATTCAAGCAAGTATTATTAGTGTGAGTGCTATTCAAAGGTGTCTAATACCAGTATTGTTCAATGGCATACTATAGTTGTATCTGTGATTACAAAGTTTTCCACAATGAGCATTACAAAAGTGACAACGAGTATTCATTGGCATCACAACAGTGTCAACGAGTGTTTTTTGACATCACAAAACCAAGTCACTGATATTACATCTCTGTCAAGTTCCAAGGCAGAAATGATTCTTTATTTATGGCCTTTGTTGGATGATATTGCATACATGACATCAAAATTTGTCATTAGTTATCACTTTGATATAATATCACTTTCAAGAGATGATAGGATATGGAGTGTTCCAGAAATATTGAATATAGCAGCAGATGCCTATAAATAAATTCAGACTGCAAATTGTCATTAGAAAAAGAAATACAAGAAGACATTGAAGGTTTGACCAGTGATTCTGTTCATGAAACAAATTTCTAAGTTCTGTATTTATCACTGTCTGTAAGTTAATTTTCTCAAAATTAGATATATCTAAAAAGGTAGAGAAAAGAACCATTTTGTTGAATTCCTCAAAATTCGTAAAGTTTCAGGCATAGTATGGATACTTTTTTATTGCAAGTTCAAGATGGTATACTTTTTACCTGTTTTTGCACTACTGTCAAATTGCACCTCTGGCTGATTTTACTTGGAATAAATAGGAGTTTTTATTGATGTAAGACTGAAAACAAAATAGCTTCACATGTTGCAAATCATAGCAAGAAGTTGTAAGGCATTAATTGTTGAAATAGAATTTATATGATCAGTCAGAATTGCCCTTCTGCATCACATTTTAACTATTTTATTTTTGAGAATGCAATTTTTCCCAACGTTTAGGCTGGTCTGATCAAACAATTATTGATTCCATTAGTATTATATTTCTTTTACTTCAAGATTTCCTGTATGACATTACATTTATAATGATTTCTAACTAGCTTGAAGCCTGCATCTTCAGTTATATACTTCTAAGATCAGCTTCTGTTTTGATAGCACATAAGATGGAAAATTCAATTTCGAATGTTCATAACTTCATTCATAATTGAGCCACCAATATAAATTTGGCACCATTTTTTTTATGATTGTCAAGCTCTCTATGCCTGTATGAAAAGTTTTTTTTGTTTTTTTTTAGATATATTGAAAATAAAGTTTTAGTTTGGGATACATATTTACAGAGCAATTAATGTTCCAATGAACATTGGCTCTCTGATTAACAACTTTAAATGGCCAGAGTCAAAAAAGGTTAGACTCACATGTAACCTTAAGCACCTTGGCATTGATATATATTGTATTCAAGAGACTCACCTTATTGCAAACAACTATGAAGGTATTCTTAAGAGGAGGTTCCGCCTCTTCTTAGCATATTGATAGGCATTCAACAGCTGTTTCTTAGCTAATAAGTCATTCTTTGAATGTAACCTGTCCACCTGTCTTTACACATCTGGCAGGTAAAGTGTACAGGCTGGATGTTACCATAAAGGAAAAAGCATTGTTTCATTGGGATTTATGCACCCAATGGCAGTAGGGAGCAGGAAGTCTCTTTGTATGATTGACCAAACATTTTGACAGATTGTTGATACATTTAGTTCTAGCAGCTGATTGGAATGGGGTCACACCCTTGATTCCAATTTAGACTGCAGGGAAGTTAGGAAAGGGTACTAACATTACTTCCAGTGTAAAAAAAAAAAAAAGAAAAAAAAAACACACACACTTTCATGAATTTGCTGCCAGACTTTATCAATAAATTTTGAAATGAACCCTTGAAGCAAGTAGAGTGGATTTAGGAGTGGCCCAGTTACAGTGCAGCAATCTAGCTACATCAACCAACTTTTAGTTAGGAAAATTGACATAAGGCTCTTAGATTGTCCAAGTTTCCAGTGTATATAGGTTGTCTGGGTCTGAATAAACTTAAATAAGGCTAAACCGCTAATGGCTGGCTCCTCATAATTCAAGATGTCTTTGGGAGATATGAAGGATTTTCAGGACTAACTAATATTAACCACACAGCAAGAACCAATAGATCTGTGTTTGAGAATAAGCGGTGGAGGTCATCTTAAAAGTACATTTGTCTTTTACTGCTGATTATAGCAGATGACTCAACCTAGATCAACTAGTGGTACTAAAGACTAGAGTAGAGAGTTCTGCTAAGAGATAGTGAGTGATAAGGTAGCCATAGAAATGGCCTCCATACTTAACAAGAACCGAGCTCAAGTAGTCAGGGTTAGGATAAATAGGATGTCTGCTAAGGCAATGTATATGGCCACAGTATTTCATGTGGAAGAACTCAGAAATGTTACTGATCAGGAAATTGTTAGAGTTACATCAATAGATAGGCAAAACCTTAACAACAGACAAGGGTATATGTGGGAAAATTTGGGATTACTTCCAGAAATTTACCACCAGGAAATCTGGTCAAAGTCTGATACAGTTTGACAACTATTTAGCTGAGTTTTCTCACCTCAAGGCAAATGAAATGGCTAGTTGCAAGGGTTGGATATCAGTGGAGGATATCTGGGAAGTGTCGAAGAAGGTTGGGAAGGATAAGACATGTCAGTATTTGGTTGGATTCGCAGCTTTGAGGAGCATGCACTCAGATGAGGAAGAGACCCGCTGTTAGATCCGAAATGAGTGCTCCTTTTACCACAAATACCAACTAGCTTTTTGAGTTCTTTCTGATTCAGGCTGGCCTCAGAGAGCTGCTCATGGTCTAGAAAGGCATTATATCATGTGTTAATCAGAGGAGGGGGCTGTTCACAATGAGTTAAAGCAGGAGTTCTACAAGGTGACACACTTTCTCCTTTTGTTCATAGTTGTTCTGGACTACATTCTGTGTATTTCTCTTAACATGGAAGAAAAAGGACTCATTTTGAAACCTTGCCAGAGTAGTTGGTGCTCTCCACATTATCTGACTGACCTTGACTTTGCCAATGATCTTGCATTAATTTCTCAATGTATCAAGGATGCAGAATCCTTGCTGCAACCACTTGAGCAAGCAATGAATCAGGTAAGTCTCCATTGCAACATGAGTAAGACAGAATATATCGCAACCTCCCTTGAACCATCCTTCCTTTTTGTTAGTTGACAGAAGGCATTGTTCTCTGGAGTACTCAATTGTTAAGCCATGAAGAGGGTCCCATACTAACACATCTTTTTCTTTGTATATAATTTTCATTCAAAACAATGTTTTTTTTTGTTTTTTTTTAATGATGTAAATAAAAATCATGTTCCCTTCTCCTCACTTGTTTGTAAATATGAGGTATTAGTTCAGAATTTCATGGAAAACATGCATTGGTTTGGTGATTATGGTACTATGGTGTGAGGAACATTAATGTTTGATTGGGTCAGTGAATGCCATTAGCTAAGTTAAAGTTTGGCATCCCACTTTTCAGCCAGGTGCCACATTTTGTATTATGTTTACAAATAAATATTCATTCCCAGAGATTATAACCGGCATTTATCAGCATGAGTGTGATTCATCTAAGATAAAAGTGTGGTATCTGAACACTGCTTTAAATCTTTGCAGTTCACAGACACAGTGGATATATCATTTGGCATGAAAGACATTCAAATCAGACAAGGATTCACTTGTTAATTTTATATTAACATTTATTTTAGCGTGACAAGTTACAAACAAAAAAAAAAAAAAAAAAAAAAAAAAAAAAAATGCAATATTGAATTAATTTTGTATTGGCTACATTTTCTGTAGAAATAACCTTGGCTTTTTATATTTGCAATTAATTCTATTGTTGCATATAAAGAAAAATGTCAAGTGACATCTGAAATCTTTTCCAAAATGTTCACTTGTTTTGCAAAGCAGATGGCAAAAAAAAAAATAAAAATAAAAATAAAATAAACTAATATTCCTAAACCAGATAAAATATACTAACAGAGTGATACATATAATATTTAGATATGCCTTGTATACTAAGCAATAAAAATATATACAAACAAAGGTGTTAAAAAGTTACTGTCCTCTACCTAATCAAGAGAAACAGTATTCTCAAGTTTGTGTTATATATATAAAAATAAAACCATGACATCCTACATGTGTGCATATATACACATGCATATATTTTTTTTTAACTTAATATAAATATAAACAAAAATGAGAGAATCAACAGACAGATTCTCAAAATCGTTATAATTAAGAGGAAAGACTAAAAAATTTTTTGATTAAATATTTTTTTTAATCTTTTTTAAAGCCTTCAAATTTCTGGCTAAATTTTTTTTCACCTCAGCAGGTAATCGAAAATTAGTATAGGAAATTTTGCATCATTGTTGAAGTAAAAATCACATGGATTTGTAAATTCTTGGAAAAAGAAATAAAAAAGTTTCTGATTTTAATGAAATTTTCAAGATTTATTCACAAATGAACGAATTTATTTTAGAATTTTTTAACATCTGTTACCCCACCTCCAAGAAAATAATTTTATGAAATTGAGACAATGTTTATAAAAGTTATAAGCATACATCCTTGGAGAAATTAATTATTTTTTTTTTTAAAGCAGGATGCCCAGTTACAGAAAATCTGCTTTGAATTGTAAAATAAAAAATGCATTCAAAATAACATTATTTAATTAGAAAAGCTTTTAATTGCTTTTATGAATAAGATGTATTAAGGACACTTGTCTTAAAAAAAAAAATTAAAAAAAATTCCAATGAATATTAAATTTTTATAAGAATTTTTTTCATTTAGAATGATATTTATAAAGTTTTTACATCTCTAAAAATCCTGTATTAATTTGTAGCAGTTAGGTGATATTAAGTAAAAATTATATTCACTAATTATTAATTGAAAATGCTTATTACAATTCTGCTACAGTCACCCAGTATTTCAAAAAGAATTAATTTTTTGTGCATGTATAAATGTGCCAATTTCTGTAAATACACATGCCCATACATGTCATAAGAAGATCATTTAAAACCAAAGTATTTAAAATTCAATAAAATATTAGAGACTACTTACAATATTTTCCTAAATTTTAAACAAGTTATATAAAAAAAAAAAAAAAAAAAAAAAAAAAAAAAAAAGCACTCATATTATATTCAAGTAATTTTTACAGTTATGTACCCTATAGAAAAATTCTCAAGCATAAGTCTCACAATAATTGTCAACACCGCATAAAAACGCCCACGTCCATTTTCAAAAATGTTTTTCTGCAATATTTTTTAAAAAAGTAATATTTGTTTCAAATCATATTAAGCTTTAGCCTTTAAACCAATTAATCTTCCTCAACATTTCAGAAAAGTATATTTTATTTTTGAAAGTCTTTTAAAGAAAATCGTGTTGATAAATTTCGCTGTTTTTTTTTTCTTTAGCAATTTTAACGATTTCATTCCAATCAATTTAAATTCGGTTTGAAATACAGCAAAATACAACTTTTTACTTATTGGAAATATTAAATTTAAAACTAAAAACTTGAAATAAGATTTTTCATTTTTAAAATTAGGTTTTCTTTGGAGATATCTACTTACTCAGTATTCATTTTTTTTAGCTTTTTGCAAACTAACAAATATGCTTGTCATGTTGCTTTAAAAATAATCAATTTCATTTATTATTTTTCATTTTAAAACAACCAGTATGTCAACATCACATTCATTCATCTTTTCTTTTTTTTCTTTTTTCTCATTATTCAGTTTAAAAGTTATTTCCGTTCCAAAACGCACTTTACAAAAAGTGCAACTTTTTTTTACAGTTTAATTAATAGGGTGACGTGTGAACTGCCTATTAACACAAACACGATAAGGCGAGATAAGAAAGTTTATTTTTCTGTAAAGGTGAGGGTGGAAATGTAAGAAAAGAAAGTGTTGGTTTGTTTGGGAGACATTCAACAAATGTCAAAATTGTCAACTCCGTAACAAAAAAAACAAAAAAAAAAAAAAAGATATACCTAATAAAATCTTTTCTAAACAGAAAATTATCTTTAAAATTCAAATTTAAAAACTATTTTTTGTGGTTTACCTTACGAATTTGCAACAAGGTCCTTAAGGTCAAAATCTTTAATTTTAAAATAGGTACCAACACGAAATCGCCGAAAAATGAGTATAGCAGGATAATAAAGTTCTTAAACTTGATGTAAAATGAACTTCGAAAACTAAAATACTTCGAGAAAGAATTTGAAATTATGAATATGTCAGTATTGTCTGCAAAAGTATTAATTTTCTTTTTAAAATAGCGACAGTAAATTTGACTGTTTCTATGTCTTTCTTTACATAGTTAAAAAAAAAAAAAAGCGCTAGCACTAGCTAAATTTTAACTTCGAAGTAGGGAAACAAACTTCAAAAAAGAAAGCGACATTGATAATCACGTGACGAGGCCTACGTAGGTTCGAGTTTTTGTGGTACGAACTTAGAAATCGATCAATTAGTTAGACTTAAAGAGTTTTACTTTAAAAAAAAAAAATTTCAAAAACTCCCTTTATTTTTATCCCTCACTTCCACTTTGAAAATGTTCAAAGGCTTTAAAAACAAAAAGACTTCCTTAAAAATACTAATTATAGCCAGATTAAAAAACAATCAACAGTTTTAATTTAAACAACTTAAAATAAAAACCTTTTTTAAAATACACACAAAAAATTAGTTGAATTCGTGTGAAAATGGAAATTAAGAAGAAAAAAAATGTCAGAAAAATCTAAGTAAATTAAAAAATGAATTCGGACAGAACAAAAATGCAACATTGTTGATATTTTCTTTCTTTTAGTTTTACTTTTAAAAAAGTTTTATAAAAATAAAAATCAGTTTCTATCTTACTCAGTAATTTTGTAAAAATTAAGGATCCGTTTTTGTTTGCTTTTTTTTTTCTTTACACTAGACTAGAGAGGGACATATGGAATGTTCACTTGTGGCAAAATGTTAGAGAGTCAGTAGAATATAAAATTGCTTATGTAAGCAAAAAATGGTCTGAAAAGAAGTAAAGAATTTACAAACCAAAACATTCGACTTTACATAAAGTTCGTTTTTTTGCTTAGTAGTTAATTTTATATATTAGGTTGGTACAAAAATAATGACGTGATAATGTCGTTTTTTGACGTTAAAAATACGTCAAAAAACGACATTATTACGTCATTATTTTTGCACCAACCTAATACTTTTTTTTTTTTATTCATTTTTGTTAAAATAGTTTTATGGTAATCAATAGGACTAAAAAAAAAATGCTAATTTCTTTATTTTTATTATTGATAATATTTTGAAATCAGGGAAACAATACAAAGCGACAAAAAGAAAATAAAAAGGAAGAGAAAAAAAAAGAAATCATTGAAGAGAGAAAAGTTAGATTTTTACGAAAAATCATAAAACACTGCCTTTTCTTCTTCCAGAACTGACATTAAATTAAGTTTCAAGTTTAAAACTTGTCAGAAAAATAATAATAATTTTGCAAAAATGAAACTGATCCAGGAACAAAAATAAAATTATCAAAGAAACAAACTTGCCACATGTAAATTACATGATGCAATAATCATCACAAAATAAAGATTTTTAGCAGTTTTTTTTTTTTATTATTATTTTTTATTATCTATTTTACTTTTTTTATAATTTATCTTAAAACTTTTAAAGGGAAAAATGAAAATTAATATCCACAGATGCGTGACAAGTGAATGAATAAAGAGATTATGTTAATTCAAATTGTTAATTAAATTTTATTTAGTTAAAAAAAATGAATTAGAATGTTTTTAAGATGTTTAAAAAATTAAAAATGATTAAAAAAAAAAAAAAAAAAAAAAAAACTTAAAAATAGGACGTATTTTAAACAGTTGTTTACTTGTTATGTTGTTTTTTTTTTAGGCAACAATAATTTAAGTCTTGTTTGTTGTGTAATAATTTTAATAATTCAGTATTAATTTTTAGCTATTTATACGAGAGATAAAAAAAAAATCCATTTGAAACGTTAATTTCTCAACAAGATGAATACACAATTTAAGTTGGAATTCGCTGTTAATTTCAACAAAATCAGCACATCTGACAAATTCTAAGGAAAATTTTTTTTAAAGTATTTCCATTTAGATTCGATAGAAACCTTTGCCATTTTTACGCAAAAGAAAAAACGAAATCAACTATTTTTTTTTTTTTTAGTACCGTTGCTTTTTCCCCCCCTTTTTATGGTGCGGGGGCAATAATTCACTTTAAATAAAAAATAAAAACAAGCTTTGTGTACATAAGGCGAAGAAGAAAATGTTAAGGGTTTGATCGATAAGAAATCTGGAGAAATATACGAAGATAAAATGAATCTGAGAAATAAAAAAAATATGACTAGATTAAAAAAAAACAAAAAAAAAAAACTTAAAATAAAATATGTACCTGCAAAAAAAAGGGAAAAATTAAATAGGTGATAATCATTTTTTTTAAGTGTAAACATTTATGACTGACTGGCCATCCGTAACGGAAAAAATAGGTCAATCTTGTTGGCTTCACTTAATTTCAATCTTCGTCAGAAAAAGAATCATCATCTCTATACATGTTAGGGAGAAAAATTGTAATTGCTAAAAACAACATCACAAGTGTCCAAAAATTGAGAGAAGAAGAAAGAAGAAAATAGATGATCTAGAAAGAAAATTCGTCTCAATTTAATAAAGTGTTTAATTTTGATTTAAAAAGAGAAGAAACGAAATGAAAGCGACTAGCGAGTCATGTCCAACCAAATATTTCATAGCAGTCTCAACTCTGATTCTTTTTTAGTAATTTGTTCATTTCACTAGTTTTTTATTTTTGACTAGCCTTATATCGCGAAAATGTCATAAACTGTGTCGTTTTTACTTTAATATTGTACATTACATGCTGATGTAAAGAATAATTAAAAAACAAAAACATTTTTATAGTTTATAAAAAACAGATTCATAGAAGAAAAAAAAACATTTTCTTTTGTTTTGCTTTAGTACGGGTTACGATAAAGTAGTCACATGATCAAACACGTTTCCTTAAAAACGTCACGAAAATCCGGGAACATGTTTCAACTGTTATTATTTTTCGAATTTCTTATTAAAGTTCAGTCTGTTTAATTTGCCATTTGTTTTCTTAAAACATCGGTGGGGGGGGGGGGTCATCAGATAAGTCATCTTTCTATGAACGACCGACCCTGGATACTGACAACAAGAAAAGCGTGAACACTAGCAAAAATTAAATAAAAACAACGATTTAGTGGAGTCTGACGTTTCTTTGGCAAAATAAGAAATAATAAAAAAAAAAAAAGTCAGGAAAAATACAGTATAAACAGAAATATAGAAAATAACAAAGCAAAACGAAAACGTCTATCTATATTTATTTTTAAAGACAATTCCATGAGAACGCAAAACGACTTTAAGAGCTATGTGGACTAACGACTGCGAATAGACAGTAAATAATAATAAATACAGTGAAATCGTTGGTAATAATCATTTATATCGGGTAAAATAAATATAAACTTTTAAAAAGCCTAAAGGAAGAATTCATCTAATAAGCTTAACCAACAACCGTAGAAGAAGCAAAAAAAAAAAAAATTTGATATGTGTGGTTCGACTTACTAACTGTTTAACTCGAGAGACACGTTCCTTTCTGAACTCATAAAAACATTTAAGATAGACATTTAAACAAATAGAAACCTATGAAAATCAAAACAAATAAATATCTACATCTTCAAACGTACCTTGTCCAATATCTTCCCGGAGAGAGTTTATCATCGTCAGGCCGTATCAAAACTCGACATACACGGACGTCATCGCGTTTACAACTTTGCGCCATGATACGCCGCCATCGGGGCCGTTCCAAGCAGAGGCAGAGGGAAGCTACTCTTCCCAGCAAAGGTGCTTTGATAATTTAAAAAAAAAATACCTGTTCTTAAATTATGATACTTTTTCACCTAGATTTATAATCTGAACTTATTTTTTGGAAATTTATAGAAACAGGGTAATTATTGAAAAATTCAGTTTATTCTTCACTTTTACATCAATTTCAGCACACTTACTCATAATTATTACTTTAAGATTGTATTTATCCCCAAATAATAGATACCTTTTTTAAATTAAAAATTCATGACTTTAATATAACTAGATGTTGTTTCATTTCTTTGACAACAAAGTTGTCTATGAGTAAGTTATTGTAGGGGGTGCTGCAAAGTTATTAACAAGATCCAATTACCAAAATCAAATACCAGAATATTTATTTTGAGAAATGTGTCAGAAACATTCTCCATCATATATACTGGGAGAACACAGAGTACTATAGGCAACCTTTTAAAATCTGAAATATGATTTGGCTTTAAATAAATCACTAATAGTCGATTAAGAGGGAATAAAACAAATCAATCAGTCAAAAAAACATAGATTCCAACAGTGGAGTATGGGGCCACAGCTTCACCACACTAGGGCCACAGCCCCACTACACTAGGTGTTGAAGCTGTGGTTTTCATAGTAAATAGGTTTATTATTGGGTGGAGCTGCTAGTTACATAACCAACAAGTTTTAAATTCAGAGTTGTCCTTTTCCTAGAAAGGTTGACAACCAAAGCTGAAGAGCCCAGTCTGCTCTACTATTTTACCTTTAGCAAGAGAGAGAGGAAGTGATAGATTCATACTATTCTCAAAGGTATTTTGCACAAAAGTGAATATAACAAACTAAGCATTAAACCACCATCCATATTATTTGTGATTTGTTGTTTACTGATGATGCTGCTCTTGTTGTGACATCTTTTGAGGAGGCCCAACATCTAATAAATCATTTCTCTGCTGCATGTAAAGAAGAAATATACACTTAGCATAAAGAAAACTGAAATAGTGCACCAACCTTGTCCTACTCTGAAGCAATTCTTTGATGAGAAACAAAAACCACCAGTCTACAAATTTCCAGAAGGACCATTGAATGTAGAAGACAAAGCCCTGAACTATGTAAAGTTTTTCACCTATCTTGGTGCCAAAGTCAACTACAACTACAGTGGAACATTAGATGATGAAATCATGTATCGGATTGCTAAGGCTACTAGTGCTTTCCGCAAAATTCGCCATCACTTGCGGAATGAGCAGGGTATTCAACTGGATATGAAAATTTGGGTTTACAGAGCTGTTGTCTTATGTACAACTCAGAGTTGTGGACTCAATACAAGTACCATATATGCCAGCTGGATATTTTCCATAAAAGCTGTCTGCACGCCATCTGTGAAGTTAACCTTCAAGACAGGACATTTAACGTAGACTTGTTTAACAGGTGTAATATTGGAGAAATCGAGACTTTTCTCATACATTCTCAGTTATGGTGGGCTGGTCATGTCTTGAGAAGGTCTGATGATAAGATACCCAAGATCCTAATGTACAGCCAATTAGATCAGGGCTACAGGAATGTAGGACACCCATGGTTAAGATACAAAGACAAGATGAAGAGCAATTTGTCAACTGTCAATATACCTCATAATACCCTTGAGTGCTTAGCCTTGGAGTGGGTAGAATGGAGATCAACATGTTTTAGTGGACTCAGCAGTTTTTAATCAGCTTGTCTGAATTGTCTTCAAGAAGCGACAGCAAGATCTAAAAAGTCAGCCAATCTAACAGTGATCTCATCCCACAATCCTTACTCTTGCTCCATATGCGGCCTCCTTTGTAAATCACTAGCAGGTCTTAAGTGTCACTTAAGATTATTGCATAACTGAATTAATTAAGCTGTCAGATCCTCATGTGTTGAAACTGACAGGAGAGTCCATTATTATTATATATATATATATATATATATATATATATATATATATATATATATATATATAATATATCTACAAAAACAATATTAATAAAAGAAATGACAAAAAGAAAACTTTTTAAGGTGTGTTTCATTCTTTGAGGAACTTTATCTTGCCTTTAATGAAGTGCCTCAAGGAATGAAACAGCTCAGCATAAATGGTTTTCCTCTCATCATTTCTTTTATTAATACATATATATATATATATATATATATATATATATATATATTGAACATGTGAGGGTTCAACAATTCAACTCCTAGAACTGAACAGCCAAACTATCTGTCACATATGATTTGAGGGCTTGTACAGAACCCTCCACACTTTTTTTGAAGAACTGAATACCCATAGTGTGCCACCAGGTCTCCAAACAGCCCTCCTCGTATTTTGTCTTTCCCCTAGAGTGGCTGCCAATCAAGACTGAGTGGCCCAATCTGTCCTAGTATTCAACCCATAGCTGGGCAGGGAAGAAACAGATTCATGCCTTTTCCAAGGGTATTTGTGCACAAAGGAATATAACAAACACAACTGGAGCTACCCTACATTTTTTTAAAAAACACCAGAAAATGAAATATTAGGTTGGTGCAAAAATAATGACGTAATAATGTCGTTTTTTGACATATTTTTAATGTCAAAAAACAACATTATTACGTCATTATTTTTGCACCAACCTAATATTTTTATATTTTTTAAAGTAAAAGATAAAATTTCAGTAACTACTGTGTATTTGCTTTTATTTTGACAACAATAAGCACTTAACTATAAAAAATTATCATACAACAGCATCATATTTTGTTTTCATCAATAAAATCAGCACCTGCCTTAATTACTACTTTACAAACTCTTGACACTCTTTCTAACAGTTTTTGAAAAAAAGTAGATGACAGACCTTCCGAAGCATTCTTCAGCAACTGAAAAAGCTCACTCTCACTCTTTGGATATTCTCTTTGAACTCTCCTATCCAATTCATCCCATACTAATTTAATGGGAGAGAGGTCAGGAGATTGAAGCTGGCAAATCATAATTTAAAACTTTTCTTTTGGCTCAAGGTAATTTTGGCATAATTTAGAAGAGTGTTTTAGATCGTCATTGAAAATTTTTTTTTTTCCGATTATACATAAACTAGATGGTATAACATGTCTTTACAAAATCAAATGCTATTGTTCATTTTTCATGATTCCCTTGATCTGAATCAAATCTCCAGCCCTTTTGGTAATCTCAAAAAGTCTACTAAGTGGTAAATGGTGTAAACAAAATATGTTTCCCATACAAAATATTAATATTTTCACAAAATGTATTGTAGACAGACAAATCCAAATTTGAACATTTGGGTAGTAAGAGGAGCCTGGAGAAAGACAGAAAAATAAAAGCAAATTTTACAATAAGAATGCATTGCACAAAAAGAATTGTCATTGGTCAGGAATGAATGCAAGCATTACTAATTGAATAGGGCTATTATACATATAACATATATACAATTCTAATGATTTTACTATAGGAATGCAATGAAAATCAGGAAGAAAAACATTGTTAGTGGTCAGGAATAAATGTAAGCAGAATGTGATTGTTGTATGTATTGTTAAATAAGCTAAGAAAACATCAAATTGTTGAATAATTCTATTGTTATCAAAACATTCATTGTTAAAGATTTTTATAATAAAGCTTTTATGTTGTGAAAACAGCTGGAATCATTCAAAATCATATCAGGCAATACATAACATGAACACCTGTCCTAGAGTCATTTTTAGTAAGCTTGATTATTCACTTACTGTAAAGAATTCAATCCTCACAGAATGCTCCACTCTTTTGGCCCTGTACCCAACTATGGCAATATGAGAAATATACTTTATAATTGAGATAGTTGTATATTTCCTTCCTATACTAATGTTTGAGCCCAAATAAAATCCAGTATTTTGAATGCTGATTTTCCTAGGTAGACACATCCACCCCTAGTTGAAAGAGTGGCATAACACAGTTTTTGTTATTACTATTTAGTGTTACACTTTACAAATCTAAATTCGGTAATTATCATAAATTTAGTTGTCTGATCTTTAATGACTAAAGTACACAAACACATATACACTATATATAACAGTATAAAAGTGTATGCATATATTTTTTCATTTACAATATATTTTTGACAGTGGACAATGTGCCATTCAAATCAGCTTCAAACAATTTCCTGATAGAAGCAATAAACAAGAAAATCAGGTATGGCTGGTCCTGTATGGAATGGTTGCTATCAACCCTTTTAGAATGAAGTAAAAATACTAGACAGAAAAGAGTAAAACATCTGAAAAAAATCACACATATGTAAGGTTATGTAGGTCTAACATAGTAATAAATACTAAATGGGAGCTATTAATAAATAAAGAGAAATGGCAGTAAGGCTTCAACAGCAGTAGTAGTAATAAAAAAAACTCAGTGAATGGAGTCAAGCATAGGTCGTGTAATGGATAGTGACTAGGAATGAGAAATTGAAGGGCTGAATTCCAGTCATGTTCATTGGAAAAAATATGAATCTCTCTCTTCTTACCCCAGGTATGGGTTAAATAATAGTACTTTATCTAGAAAAATTATTATCTCCCAAAACATTTTCATGCAATACTTGCTCACAATAAAAGAATTATTTTTACAATCCAAAAACTACATTTTAGGGTTGATAAGCTGTAAAACAAAATAAATCAATCAACAAATGTGGTATTCTCAACATTCATTTTTAAAGTCACATTTCTGTTGCCTCAAGTCTTTTCTTCATTTGTGAGATAATTATCCCACATTTACTGCCATATAAGAGGAGTGATATTACATAGAAATTCATCACTTTTTTCTTTGTTTCTAATAAAATTTTCCTGTTTCTTAATACTTTGCTTAGTTTTTGAATGGCAATTTTCACTATTCCAATTCACCTTTGGATTTCGATGTCACATTTTTCATTATCTGTTATTTAATATTTAAATTTCTGTACTTAGTTGATTTTGACATATTGAATTCATAGTTCACATCTTGGATGAAGACAACAATTTTAATCAGAAATTTTCCTTTCATCATGTTATCTTTTATTGAAGGTTAGTTTAATAAGGTCAGATTTTAAATACTGTTAATTATTGAGTTCCCTGTAGCAGAGTCAGTAAGAGCAGTTAGTCAAGTTATCAAGGCTTCTCTGAGGCACAGGCTACTTGCCTATTTTTGTTTCACACTGTTGGGTTTGCCAAATATACGAGGAGCTGCTGTGAAGAAAAACAGATGTTTAAGTTTGTAGTGAAGCTTTATTCAATGTAATTTGGACTACTGTCCATAAGTGAGGTGTTACCATTTTCTTTTATAGTCAAGTAGTTCAACAGGGAGACAACTATAAAAACTTTCCACCACAGCAGCCTTAATAGTACCTGTCATAGGTACAGATATTTAACCAAGACATTTGTAACAAAAACATAATGATGGTTAGAGAGAAATCAGAAGAATGCAAATGAAGTTTTTATTTTCTAGAAAGAGAACATGCTAACAAAGCATAGAAATGTGTTACGTGCCTTCTCTCTGAACCTGAAAAGGAAAGTTAGTGAATGTTACAAAAGTCTTTTTTTACTGACAAGTCCAGCACATCATGTTGCCTGAGGCTTTGTTTTACCCATGTGTCTGGAAAGTATTTTCTTTTCATGGGATCTACTCATTCATACTAATTAGGGAAGAGGAAGGAAAGTTAATCTGTGAGGAGTCACTCACAAAATAGCAGAAGAAATTAGCCTTGTGTTCATGGAAATAAAAGCATACTTGACAGAAAATAAAATGTACACAAATAACAGGAGAGCATGGTAAATTGTATATTAATTTCATACAATTTATTTTTTTGTGTGTATTGGTGTGTGTATTTTTTACGTTACAATTGTTCTATGGTACATATGATAAAAGGGAGAAGTCACTTTATTATTACACACCATATCACAGAAAAGTTGAACTTCACCATACCAAGGTTTGTGATGAAGAGATTGAATTTAACATCTTTTGGCAGGATGTCTGTATTTCTGGCAGTTTTTCCAGTTTTTGTCGCATGTTGGGAGTATTTTTATTATTTTTATTTTTTATATAATTTATTTTATACAATGTTTTTATGTTATTGTTTTATTTTATTTTATTTATAATTTTCATTATTAATATTATTTGATATTTTATTTATTTATAATAATAATGTTCCTACAAACCCAACGATACTGTTTGCTGACCACAACTGATAGATCAAATAAGATTGCATTAAAAAGAAATGAAAAAAAAATTAAAATGTAACAAAAAATAATTAAACTTCATAATAATAATAATAATAATAATAATAATAATAATAATAATATTTAGCTTCGCCTAAAAAGATAAATAAAAATCTTGCTGTTATTAAGCACAATATTGGTTTTACTCAACATTATAGTTATTTATTATAATGCAATAGGCAACTAAATGCTAAATTTGTTAATTTGAAAATAATGCAATAACATGCCAGTTATAGACATTTCTTTTATCTTTCAATGCAATTCTTCACTGTTTTTTTGCATGCCATGAATATAATGTTGTAACATGAATTTGTAAGCATATTCATTATACTTCCACTTTCATGATGATAATGTAGATTAATAAAGACATTTTAATGAATTCATTGCCCAGTCATTTTAAGATGTCCTTGAAAATTTCCCACCATGAAAAATGGGTTTGCCCTCCTGAAGAAGATTAAAGCTTCTATTTGATTGTCTTTACTTTTTTCTTTTTTTATAAATTCTCAACATGCCTTTCCAGCAGTCATATTCCTTTGCATTTAAATTTTCAGGGAGTGTCTTCTCAATGATTTTTGTAATCACTGAGTGCACTGTCAAAAGCAATACACAATTTTTTTCTTTTATGGCTGATTCAAGTGGTTGAATAAAATTATAATAAAGTGACCAACATTAATCAAATCAATAGGACATTTATTCAAACAACCTGTACAGATATATTAGAATAAAAATAGAACAGTTTGGTATTAGCTTTGAATATGAATTTGGAGTTCTCTACTCACTTTAGCAGTGATTCATAAGTGTTTCACGAGTACTGACATCTGGTAAGGGGAGAGAACTCATCACCGGAAGTTGAGATATAATTCTTAACAATTACTTAAACAATTATTTTTCTATAATTTAGCATTTTTTGTAATATTTAGAGAAAAACTTGATGTTTTTGATATTGCTATAACAAACTATCTCTATCACAAAAATTCATTTTAATCATTGTCTAATAAAATTTTACATTGATACTTTGTAATATTTTAAAAAATTATCCAAAGTTAAATGTCTGTTGGAGGAAAGTAACATTGACATAAGAAACAGAGCATTTAATGTGAAAGAAACTTTATGGTTTGAAAGTTTAGTATTGTTATATTATGCATTTGGTAGCAAGAGAAAGGAATTAAGAGGATTAGATTTTGAACAATGTTTATTGTTAGTATGTCATACAGAGATGTTGAAAGATGGGTGGAATGTCTGTCATAGTGGCCGATCGTCAGAATGGTGGTCAGGTGTAAGGGTAGGTCCAGAGTTGACATAATTCTTGTGTGGGTTTGGTGTGAGGCTTCAGGATATGGTCAGTGGTCATTTTGGTTAATTGAGGTCACAATGGTAAGTTGTTTTCGTTGGTTGGTAGATCTGTTCTATGGAATGGAGTTGACATTGGATTGGCATGGTTTTGGTAGGCCTTTTCTGTTGAATGAGACCATGGCGGCGACTACAAAGGGAATGCCTTGTGAACGAGTCAAGTAGGCTGAGGTGACAGCAGTGGATTGTTGAGGTGATATCTGATTGGTGTGGCTGGTATTTGCTGAGGTGACAGCATCGTCAACAAAGAAGGCTTGTAGCTGGGTGGTGTAAAAGTTGAGATGTTATCAAGTCAAAGCTGGATATCCAAAGTGGTTTGTCAAGCTTGGGAGTAGCAACAGCCATTGAGAGGAGTGGTCATGTTGAGAGGCAGCAGTGCTGGTCATGGCAGCAGCAGCATCCTGCATGATGGCCAGTGGTCCGCCAGGCTGCAACTGCCCAATCATTTTCTGAGACCTGTTTGTAAGCAGTTCTTATAGTCTCCAGGGGCATCTCTATTTCCAGCAAGAACGTTTGTGACTGGCCACTGCCAGAGTTCACTTTGTAGTCTGGATGTGATGTATGGAACCTAATGTGCAGGAAACGACTTTTTTTATTTCATTCCCTGCCTTTGTGGGGTCGCATCCAGCCAGCATGCAGAATGAATCAGAAAGAACTGCAACAGAGTATAACATTACTAACACTTATTTCCTAGTAACATAGGGCACTTCATGGTGGTGTAATGTTTAGCAAGCTTGTCTTGATTTAGCAATACAAGACAATTATGACTGAGTAATGAGTTCAATCCTCACTGGATGCACCATACTTTTGACCTTGTGCCACACGTAAGTTATGCTTAGAAAATCACTCGGGCACTTTTACATGGTGTAATGGTTAGCAAGCTTGTCTTGCTAGATCAATTATGATAAATTAGTGAATTCAATGCCCCATCTAAGCTACACTTAGAAAATTACCTTATTTTCTAGCAAAATTAACCTAAATCATATTTTTAGTTGATTTCATATAGTAAAGAATTATCATTAGTTTAGCATTATATATATAAACAAAAAATAATTTATACCAAATGATTAGAGTGTATCAAAAGTATTTTCATTGTGTTATAGATTATTTTTCAAATCTATTTCATATAATCTGTTGGGACTTTAAAAATTTGCAAAAATAAATAAATAAAAATACATTTTCAAATTCCTTCTACAACTGCAATTTTATCAAGTCTAAAAATAGGTATATAAAAGCAAACTTGGTATCGACTTCATGCAGAGGTAAGCAAACCACATGGGAAACATGACAAAAAATATTAATTTTTGCATTTCATTTAGAGCCTATCTCCCACCTCTATAACAACAGAGCAAAAGCCACATGAAGGACTCACAGCAAGCACACACAGTGCATTCACTTACTCGCATCACACCAAAGGCACTCATGCGATATGGAGGCCAACACAAGTGAGATAAAATACTTGTCCAAACACCCAACTATATCAACTGCAAAAAAAGAGTCTTCCTAAATGACTTACTTCTATCCATAAGTATATATGCATCCACTAATACATATACTTATATATATATATATATATATATATATATATATATTTTCACACCAACATGTATTATGCAAACACTCACACATCCATACGTACACAGACATTTGTTTTACCTAAACTTTATTTCTCTAGACTCTTTACAAACTCTCTTAAATACTTCTGAGAACATCTTTTCTCTTTCAATTAATTATCACTATTACTGCTATTAAATTGTATTCAAATTTGTTTGATGATTATGTTTTATTCTTCATTTGGAGCATGTGAAGGATCATTTGCCCTTCCTTTTTCTCATTTGCTGTTAGTCAAAACATCACCTTTCCTTAGGATTAGCATTAAACACTTTCATTCAACCATCAAAACAAGTCCAGCAACAATCAACAGTAACCTGTGCAGCAAATCTAACAAACTGTCTATGACTCCACTTTCTTCTTATTATTATTCAGGGAGAGAGCAGCACAAGAACAAAATGATGCTGGAATATAAATACACAAAGCCCAATATATACACCACAACACTCAGTCTGATAAGGTGATGCCAGACATATATGTTATAGTCAAGTTATAGTCAAATTTATGTGATATGATGACAGGTTTTGACAAAAGTAACATATAACCTTGACCTTAATTTTCTGTTCAGGTAACTGAATTCACTCAGACTGAGAGTGTTCTCAAGTATCAAAATGTGATGTCCAAGTCTTTCTTGGCTGATTCATCCTTCATGCCTAAAAACAACACCCTTTTTATAATCGCACGATGTTCCCTCACAACCCCCACTCATGAACAAAGATGCACAGTGCATCAACCTCTGAGGTTTGGTGAGGGGCATGCCCAACTAGTTAAGATCAGGCAAGTGTCATGCAGATTTGTGATACTGAATTTTATATGTGTATTAGGGTTATTTACTAAGATAAAACATTTTCTTATTAACACTGATTATCAGTTAAACTCAGAAGCTATGAGAGCCACTCCTGGTGTAGCATCTAAGAATTTATTATTATTCTTATTATCTTCTTTCACATGGTTATCGATTGCAGCCAGAGATTTTGCATTAAGTGAGTCTGCCATCAACTCAGACAGCATTTTTTGCAGAATATTTGCAGTGTCAACCAATGCAGACTTCTGAAATGGTAGAACACAAGGTTTTATTCTGATTTTCTTGATGTAGCACTTGTCCAATAACTGGGACAATAGCAGCCTTAATATAACATATATTGACAACTTCAATCCAGATGTCAATGTATTTATTGAGTTTGTCATAATCAAGATGCTGATGCTCTACACTACTTCAAATAAATGGTTAAGAAGGAATCCCCCATCAGTAATGGAAAGATTGATAATAGTTACTGGATCTAAGAAACCTATTTTCCTGAATAATTGTTTTAAGAGAAAGATTTAAGAAATTTAAACAAGAGTAGCACTGGCTGCTCACTCAAATAAGGATAAGGAAATGACTTATATTACCATTAACTTTAACATTTGGATATGATTTCCTTGTGTATTGTAAGTCTGCTTTTAAGAAAATAGCTAGTTTCTTCTTTGTATTCTTTTCTATATTCGCATGAGATGTTGTATATGCAGTTGTGAATCTCATGTGAAAAACACATTCTAGTAAAGAGGTTAAGAAGAGTGCTTGTATTGTGGTTTTTAGTTCTATTTGCCACAATCATAGGTGACTAAATGCTTTCAAAAGTCTTAAAATGAAGCTTTCATAATATGATGCATGGCAACAGGAACATAGGTCAGTGGCTTCTTCAGTATTACAAAAGTTCAGAATCCATTACAAAAGTTCAGAATCCATTTTTTCAAGATTTTTCTCCAATCTTGCCTTCATGAAAAAAAAAGAGAAGAAAAAAGAAGAAAAAAAAACAAACACATTACTTCAATATAATTCTCTTTAGTTTTTGTTTAATTCAATCTTCATTTGTGGAAATACCAAAAAAAAGTTCATTAAGCGCAATTAAATCACCATTGTTAAACTCACTTAACCAAGACAATTCCAGCAGCTACACTCTTTGAATGACCCAATCTTCAAAGAGTGTAGCTGCTGGATTGGTGCCAGTTAAATGAGTTTAACAATGGTGCTTTAATTGTACTTCATGAATTTTTGTCAAATATATATATATATATATATATATTACTAATATTCACCTAATACAAGGCCCAAGAGTTACTCAAGGTAGAGGGTTACTGTGTGGAATTATATTCATGTAGGAAAGGACAAGTGTTAAGAGTATAGACTTTAGAAGGAACCGGAAATCCAATCCAAAGTAGGAAACAAGGGATAAACCTTTACTCCAGTTTAAAAGATTGGGGAGGAGTGTGAACAGAATGATAGGCAAAGGATAGAAAAAAAAAATAAAAGGAAATAAATAGTGAATAAAATTTCAAAGTTCAGGTGCAGAATTTAGGAGTACAGAGTTGAAGTAGACTTTAGAAAGGAATCAAAAACCCAATTCTAAACAGGAAACAAGGGATAAACCTCTACTCCTGTTCAAAAGACTAGATAAATATATATGTGCATGTAGGTGTAGGTAGATGTCTTTATTATTTAGTTTATATCTTCCATTATTTAGCATTACTATTTCATTACTTATTTTGTATCATATTTATTGCAATTTAATAATGATATTATAATTAACATAGCTTTGTAATCATCTAGCTACTTGTTTCTTAGTCTACCAAATCAGGGTGGCTAGCTAATCCCTGTTGCAAACGCCTGCTCAGGCACATTTCTTCTTGTTCAATGCCCACAGAGCTAACTTATGATTTATACAGCAGCTATGCTGAGCAGACATTAGTTACAGTTTCTGTAAAAGGGCACATAATCTGCCATGATTAACAGTTTGAACAAGACTAGTAAACACAAAACCTCAGTCATGATGACTTGTGACTTTGTGCTAGCACAACCATCAACTGAAACAGTTTTGTCTATCCAATTTCACTCACAAGGTATGAGTCAACCTGTGATATAGTTTTCAGGTACTTCTCAATGGTGCTGCCCACCAGGATTGTCTCAAGCTACCTCCTTGGCCAACTGACCATGGTGAAATTCAATTTCTTTTCTGTTGATATGCAAAACCCATTTTTCATCACCTGTGCAATGCAAAAATGAAAGATTGGCATTCCTGATTAAAAGACTGCTGTAGATGTTGGAATATTCTGTTCAGTTCTCAAGCAAAAGTTCATGAGGAACTTAAATTCCCTCTTTGATAGTGTTTCCAATTATACTCTGGAATACACTATAAATGATATGCCGTCAGCTAAAAGAGATGATAAACTAATTCAAGATGCAACTTTCTACCATTCAAACTTGGTTCTGCTTTGGATGATTGACTTATAATTCATAGTGGTAAAAACTGAATACCCTAATATATACGGTCACTAAAAACACTACTCTGCCGAAAAAAAAATTTATAGAATAACTAATGTTGTACACCAATTCTCTTGTCCTTTGGGAAATTGTACCTATTCTGCCTTGTATCAACAGTTCAAGCTTGTGATGGTGGTGATTGGTTGGTTGGTTGATTTTGTTTAGTGGTATATCAACCTCTATAAGTTATTTAATGAATACATTAAATACTTAATTATTACATAATTTTTATACTTTCAGGGCAAATGTATGATTTTTAGATATATACTTTGTAGATCATAAAATGTATTGCTGGTATTTTTACAATAAAAATGTATTTTTATACTTTCCTAGAGTTTTTGTTTAGGGGTTCAGTATTTACCCATAGATGAGATCCTAACAGGTGCTACCGCCATGGGTCAAAGTGAAGCTGGGAGCAACAGCAATTAAATGCTATTTCATGCTCCTTAAAACCTCAAAATTCCCAGTCAGAGGCCTTGTTGCCAGATGTAGTTTATCATCATACCCAGGACCCAGGTGGTGGTGGTGGTGGTAATATACTGATATGGGAATATAATCTAGGTATAAATTAGGATTCTTGACATCATTAAAAGTTCATTTATATGCTGCAGCCTATCCAAATCAACCAAGTATACTACTGAATAATTTATTCAGAAATAAATTAAAAATTTTACAGATGGTTCAAAATTGTCATTAAAACCTACTTGAAGCTGGTTGAAACAAACCTATTACATGGGTAGTATGCCTGAAATAACTGTCAGGCACAACTTCTCGGTTAGTAATGGGTTTGTTTAGCGACAACCAGGTTGCTAGAACAGAACAAAATTGTTAAGTGAAGAGTGGCTGTAGTAAAAATAGTTTTCTTTTACACTTTAGATTTGATAGGTAATCGCTAAATTTTATTTTGTAGAATAACCGTCTACGCTTGTGATGTATATGTGCAGATGATATTTGGGGACATTCTATCGAGTCATTTGATGAGATCCATGCTGGGTGCCGGGAGGCACAGTCAGGTGCAGCATTAAGTTTTCCAGCGAGATTTGTACATTAGTGTGCATTCCTTGAAATTAAAGAGATGGGGTTTTTATGTTCTTGAGGGCCCAATATGAGAAAAGTGGTTGATGGTCAACAGTCACTAGCAAATCTGGGTATCCCAATACAAACATCTGACATGATTCTAGTCCATAGACAAGAACCTTGGACTGGTGCATAGTGGGATTCTGCGTCATTAGTAAAGAGAAATCCAACCAAAACAATTTTCCAGTGACCATCACCGCAATTTGGGTTTGCTTCGCCAGGGTAATTACAGTGTTCTTGAAAAAGAAAGTAGCTGATTCATGTTTTACTGTAATCTGTTGAAAGATGTGTCGTTTCGTTGATCTCGAACTCCGTCTTCAATTTTCCGCATGATTACTCGCTTCGATTCCTCCAAAAGTTGTTCAATTCGTTTCATCCCAATAAAATTTTCAGTTCCTCAAGAGCAGTAATTCCCAGAAGAGGGCCATCACCCCAGCTTCCGAGAATTCATAAGATACTTGGTTCACCAATCCAAACCAGGTCCTGATAGCCATGATATTTGTGGGCGTATGAAAGTGAAGGATGGCCTCAGTCATTTTCTTCATTGGTTTCACACCATCAGCTGTTATTAAGAACCCGGCAAACTCTACCGGATTCTCTGCAAAATTGAATCCTTCAGGGTTAAACACAATCGCATTCTTCCCACTGTGGGTTATATATTTCACTGTGTGCTAGAACAAAGACTTATTGAAGAGGCTATCCCAGAAGAGGCTATCATTCATGCAACAGGTTTTTCAAACCATGTCCACTGCAATATCGTCTAACCGACTCCAGACTTGTGAAATTCCTGGGGAGCACGAATATACCTGTACCAGCCCCATTTAGTGATAAATGTAGTGGCATCTTATGCAGCTGGGAAAGCAGTAAGCTGTGTTACCTGTTCCATGCATCCAGAACTATTTCCCTTGTCCGAACCGGAACGATGGAGACCTGATTAAATGAGAACAGGGGCTAATAGGTTTCCCTCATAGAGGCAGCGTTCAGTTCTTGTAAGTTCACCGTGGAGCCGTCTGTTTTGGATGCGACTACCATCATTGAGCACCAGGTTGTACGAGTGTCCACTGGTGCTGGTTCAATTATACCCAATGCGACGTCTCACTCTCTTCATCCAATGGTGGGGGACACGAGTTGAGCCGTGATGTCTGGGCTGGAAAATCAGGTAGCAACAGATGTAGGTACTTCAGGGCAGATTCTGTTAAGTAAAAACCAGATGTGTTATTTGACACATATATCACTTGTTGTGTCTCCCTCGAGCCAATTCTTATATGCATGAACAACACGCCTTTTATATGAACTTGGGCGTCTGTGATGCCACATATTCTATGACTAGTGGACATGAGATACACGTCTGGGCAGTTTTAATATCTCTGGTCCAGAGATTGAGCCCTTGTATCGGCGAACACGAGGATGCAATGACTATCGTAGCTAATTGGACCAGTCTGGTTGCGTCCCAATGAAGTGTGGGTTATAGCATTATAGTCCTTTCTATTGTCAGTGACGGTGGTGAACCTGGAACACCTTCAAATCGCTTTCCATTCCACGCAAGATGAGACTGTATCAAACTGGTTTTACGGCTCAATTTTGATCTGCTAGCATAACAGATGACACGAGTAGGGGGAACTTTCAGACTAGTGTTTGAAAAAGTGAATGAATCACATCCTGTCTCACACCTTGTTGATCTGTTCGTCATTCCAATTTCAATTTTAGTAGATTTCTGGCATGTCCTTTTTACGTGACCCCCAATCCTGCAATTATGACATACCAATTTAGCTGCTGGGAAATCTTTTTGACTAATTCATCCATCTGAGTGGAATGTCTTCCAGCAACCCATACAAGGATTCTTATTTGGTGAAGAAGCAGATGCATTATTTCTTCGGGGTTATGGAAACACACGGCGCTCATGTACAGATATCTTCTTTTTTTTTTTTTTAAGCATTCAACCCCAAGCAAGGCAGGAAGCCACTAGCCCGCAAAGGGTTTCAGAGTAGGAGCGAGAGCAAAGAGAAGTGATAGAGGAAAGGATGAAGAGACGGTTAGGGGATAGATCAGGGCATCTGAAGACGTCGATTGACATTACATTTGAATAGTTGGAGATTATAGTTATCAGGAAAACAAGAAATGGGGAGGGAGTTCCACAGGCGAGAAGTGTGAGACATGAAGCTATTGGAGTAGAAGAGATGGCTACATTTAACAGTTTTGACAGTGAAAGGATGAGAGCGAGATGCCAGCCTAGTTGAGCACTTAAATTCATGAAGTCTGGGAACCAGCGAAAGCAGCTCATCGGAGCAGTTACCGTGAAAGTATTTGTAAAAAAGACAGAGAGAGGCAACGGCACGTCTGTGAGAGAGCGGCTGCAGACGAGATGCCAGATCAGGGCCAATTACATTGCATATCCGTCTTTGGATTTTATCAAGGACATTGAAACAATTAGAAGGGGCTCCAGACCATATGTGGCAGTAATACTCTATGCAAGGGCGAATGGTTGATTTGTAGATTTGAAGGATCGACTCTGGCAAGAGAAATTTCCTGGCGTGGCATAGGGAGCCAACTTTCCTTGCGGTGGACGAAGCTATTGACTCAACGTATTCGTTCCATCTCAGGTCAGCGGACAATGTGAGACCGAGCAGTCACAGATAGGTGCTCTCGTGGAGTTGAGCGTCAGGCAGGGATGGTTCTTTCTGAGAGCAGTTTTGTTTTTGAGGCATTAAAGCTAACCAGCCAATACCTGCCAAGGTTCACAACCAATTGGAGGTCCGTTTCAAGACAAATGGCCAGGTTAGTTTTGTTGGCGATCTGTCGGTAAGACGAGGTTGATGGGCTAACATCATTTAGTAACCGAGAATCTGACCTGTTCATCGTTTCCAAGCTGATGAGTCGGTCGAAACTTTGCTCAAGTTTGGTGAGGTTGGCAGCCTCGGTCAAAACTCGATTCTGGTGTTCCTCTTTGGCGAGTCCCATAGTCATCTGCCAAGCTATCATGTCACATGAATAGTTGACTTACTGGATGCAGCTTTCCGTGTTGGGACAATCAACTGTGAATGAGCAAAATTTGGCTTCAGCTCACCTTCCGCCTGATGTTTGGAATGAAAGGTCTGCGGGTGAACTTCCTTGTGCAAGCCCTTTACTGCAACGAATCGGATGTGACAAAAGCCTTTCCTTTGTAGCCAAATATAAGGTTTCAGCCCCTATAAGGTCAAAATGGAGCCTGTTGACTTCGGGCGAGCATGTCATTCTCAATTCGTTGCGTATTTCGACTGGGCTCGTAAGTTTACATATCTCCTTATATCGAGACAAGCGTCAAGGAATAATGTCCAGTCTTTGTCCGTTGCGTTGGGTTCAATGATAGGACAGTCTGTTTTCTTTTTTTCTTTGTGTGTGTGTGTGTGTGTGTGTGTTGGATGTTTGCATCACGTTAGGGGTTCTGTCCCTCCGAAGCGACATAGATTCCCTTTGTAGCTCTATCATTTGATGCATGAATTGAGTAATCAAGTCAAGGGTTCCGCCTGGTGCGCATATTCACCAGATCTTGTTTGCAGCGCCATAACAATAAAATAACCATAACAGCATTGGTAGTATTAATTCTCAATTACAGTGTAACCCGGATATAAGAGAGTTGTCGGGACTGAAGAAGAAGTCTCTTATATCCGGATTTATCTTATATCCGGGTTTGGTCTATTTTTTTTACATTAACACAGGCTCTAATTTGGGGCCAGAGACAATCTCTCTTATATCCGGGTTTATCTTATATCCGGGTTTATCTTATATCCGGGTTACACTGTACTTTATTTTCATACCAAAGAGATACAAATACAAAAATATATCTGGCCCCTGGCCAGTCAGCTGTTTATATAACACTGGAAAACTTATGTCTGCCTATAGAAGTTCCCCATTATTATCTAATGAGACCTTCCATTTTTAATCTACAAAAACACATACTTTGCGCCTCCCCTCTAAGTTTTCACATTCATTTGTTACACATATTATCGTTTTGTCACTTGTATACCTTTGTTGTTAATAATTTATCATTTGTTTGTACATATATATTGGTTCTTGTTGTTTCTTTACATTTCTTTATGTAGACTCATTACGAATCTGCCATATTTGTTGCGGCCATTTAAGGAGACACGTGTTTATCTCTCAGCACATACATCTATAGAGTTTAACCTCCATACACCAATTTCCAGTATCTAATTATCATACTATTCTGATTTAGTGAATTTCATTGGATAATAAGTATTCGAGTAGATTTACTGTGTATTTACCCTAGCTGATAACAAATTTTGTGCTTCCTAAACATGAAGTGGATCCAAATTGATTATTGTAAATGCTATTGCCGATTGGTCAATGTATATTAAAAATGGCAACAGCGTCCATGCAGTAGTGTTTAAAGTTAGCTGACCGCCAAAATTTCTAAACGTGTTCGTGAGCCTATCATGTGACTAGAAAACAAATAAATTCAATGCACGAGCAAACTCCAACAGTGAGCATTTTTGCATGACTAGCAATTGCCAAACTAGTTCACGATGTTTGTATCATTGAAGTGCAAAGTTATAATTTCAATTCCTTCAACACAATAATAACTTCATTGTAATCCAAGTTAGAATATTCAATTCAATAACTCACTGACCAACTTCTTCCGAATTCATTTGACACTGAAAACTTCTCAATCACAGCATTGATTTTCAACTGAATCTACAGAACATTTTTACACCAAAATTTATTGTTCATCAAGTTTGATTCTTGACTGAAGAACGAACTACCTCCCAGAAGATATTTTTTATGCAATCTTTGACACACACAAACATATAGTCAAGGGCAGATAACTTTTGTTACTAAACTCTTACATTACAAATTTAATTTCAGAAACTGTTTTACAAACTGTTAAAAATTTAATTTAAACAAGTTTATCTAATAAATTCTATTGAAATTTCACACATATAAGACAAAACATTTAATTCAGTGAACTCAACCTCACATGACAGTTTAAAAAGGAAATTTAAAATCCACCAACCAAATCTCTCATTCACTAAAATTCAACCAACACATATTTATTGTGTATTTTATGTTATATAAAATATTCTTATTGTTGTTTGTTTCCTATTCTTGCTTTATCAATGTTGTCGAAGTTTAAAATGTGTGCGGAAATAGCTAATTCACTTATGCAACCTTCTCCTTCACCTTCATTTTTCTAACATTTATGACCCAACAAAATAATTAATTAGCACATCTCCACCACACACCAGCCCACAACAGATTCATGTATGAAAAAGGATTTTTACCTTTTTATGTTAGAAAATTTTAATGGCAGGGAATGACACTTTGAAATATCGTTAAAAGAATGTACAGTTAAAAAAACGACTGAGGACCTCCTAAGACAACGAGGCAAAGAATGACATTGTGAAATATAGGAAAAGTATGCATGGATAAAAATGGTTTGAAGATTATAGACTTATTTTTGTGCTTTTGTATGATTGTCAGTGTATATATGTGCCTTAACATGAATGCTAAACTATAGTGTATTGATATTAGGTTGGTGCAAAAATAATGACGTTTTCTAACATATGTTACTATGTGAGAAAACGTCATTATTTTTGCACCAACATAATACATTAAAATGTCATTGGTCTGAAAATAATTGTGCTATAAGTAAATGCCAGTAAACCAATCCACACAATAAAAAAAAAACAACTTTACATCTTCCTTACAATAAACATCTGTTAAACTGTGTTAAAACAATTTTCCAAAACATGACAAACTTACTAAGTTGGCCAGCGATAACAAAATTTTATTTTTTTTACTGCTGAACAGTTAATAAACTTGGAAACCAAATCCATTTTGTCATTTTCAAATGACAAAAGTAATTGTTTTATGGGAGGATTTATTTTTTTTTGCTGATAACAATATCATTTGAAGAAACAATTTTGCAGACACAGATTGTTATAATAATAAAACAGATGGTGAATTAGAAAAAATGACTTATTAATTATATTGATATTTACTATTGAACCTAGAATAAGGCTATACTTGGAGTAATTTCACATGACATAGCAAGCTGCTACAAAACCTAAGCATTAACCTAAAAATTAGTCATGTTCTTAAATAGTCTCATCAAACCAAGACTTTCATATGGATGCCATGCATGACACCAGACTTGTTCAGAAATATCTAAACTGTCAGTTGTATACAACCACTTTTTCAGATTGATGGTTAAAAATGCCTTTGAGTGAGCAAAGTGTGTAGGTCCCAGTGAGGACCTCATTCAAATCTCATAGACTGGCATTACAGAATCACAAAGAACTGTACCAGATAATAGAAAACACATACCTTGCAGACTTTCAGCAGTAGCAACAACTAAAATGGATTGGATAGCACCTGTAACTTAAAGAGTGAATAATGACATAATCAGGATGCTGATGTTCCACACTACTTCAAACAAAAGGTTAGAAAGGAAAACCCCCATTAATACTGAAAAGAGCAATAACAGCTACTGGACCTCAGGAACTTATTTCCTTGAAAAAAATTTTTTAGAGAAAGATTCTATAAATTTCAACTGAAAGCAGCTTGGTCAATGAATGCCAAATGTTTCCTTATGAGGAAGCAGCTAATATTATCATTCCCATTAATACAAAACAGGATAAAGGTTAGAAAAATCCAAGCAGAGCTGACAGCCTAGAAAATCAGCATTATTAAACCTTGGCTTTTATACTGAATACTGATTCCTATGAGATATTTGCAGTTACCTCAACCACAAGGCAGATTGCACATATTTCCTAAACTCAGTACGTCTCATTAATAGAAAATGAAACACACAACCTCTGTTCTGCTCTTTGACATATTTTATTTTAATTGGCTCTATAAACAAGGTGGCACCATTATTTTCAAACTTGAAGGTGTTATGTCAGTTTGGTCTTTCAAAAAACCGATCAACAGCTGCAGCATGTAAATATTATTTTTAAAAATAAACACACTACGATTACTGCTGGGCAGAAAATAATCCATAAAAGCAATGACATGTTGATTAACAAAAGTGCATTTCAGCTGATTCCTTAAGTGAACTTTTTATTGAATTTTTAACTGATTTGAACTTTACTTGACTTGGGGCTAAAATTTCACACAACCGTAAAAGTACTGGAATATAAAAACAAAACTTTCACCTTTACTGTCACTTACAAAGGAAACAAATCGATAAGTAAATTTTATTGTATGTCTTTAATGTTCACTAAGCCTAGATACAGGTGCAGAGGACCAAGTAAGGAAGAAACTTATTGCAATGGTCATGGCTGAAAGAGTAACAATTATTCTTTGGTAAGGCACTCATCTACAAACACATCTATAGAGGATATGTTTATGCAACAAAAGTTATACATGTATCTGTTGCAAATTCACACAGTATTGAATTAGAGTGAAGCACTTAAATGCACACACATTTATAGAGGATACATTTTTGCATGTCAAAAGATATACATATATCTCCAGCAAATATGCATAGTAATGCGCTAGGGTGAGACACTCAGTTTCACATACATCCAGAGATTATATGTTCGAATATGTATATTGAATATATATATATATATATATATTGAATAAAGTGTATGTTTGAATACCTAAAAATAAACATGCATCTGCTGTAAATTCACATAGCAATGCACTATAGAGAGACATTCAATTAGGCACACATCTATAGAATATATGTTTGTAAGTCCAAAATTATATATACACACATCTGCTGCAAATTTGCATAGTAATGCATTATGGTGAAACATTCAAATACACAAACATCTATAGAAATATGTTTGTAAGTCCAAAATTATGCACATATCTGCTGCAAATTTGCATAGAACATACTTTAGAAACAACAGAAATATTTTGATGCACATTGTACATAAATTCAAAAATTTAAAAAGGAAAAAATGATTGATTAAATTTAGCTTATAAAAATAACTCATCACAGGGTCAGGGTTCAAAGGGGTAAGCATGTTTCTTAGTGGCATTTTCTGTGTGAGGGACATACATTTGACAAAGAGGGTTTTAGTTCCACTTCAGTGCAGACAAGTCTTTTTCTTTGTTTGCATTTGATGAAAATCTGAATTCATCTTGTTTCCATTTGGTCAAAAGGTTGACTAATATAAAATAAATATTATTACTTTTATTATCAATATTATTATTTTTGTTTTTTATCTCTCGAATTTCTTTCACTGACTTATTATATCTACATATTATAAGAAGCATACATGGACAAACTTTATTATCATAAATATATATATATATATATGTAAATTAATAAAAAGAAAGAACAGTAAGATGAAACATGGTTGGAACTGTGTAGCGAAAAACCATATTTTAAGTCTATTAACTTATAATATATATATATATATGAGGTAGCATGTATTCAGATTCAGATGACTGCTCTTTGTTCCTCTTTGGTGCACACTACTAGAGGAGCAGCCATGTTTACACTGTAACAGGTTAGATCATGCAACCACAATAGTACCAACTATAAGCATGCATGAGTAGAGGTCAATGTGACAAACCTAAAGATATGTTATGCTGAAAGTGTAGATAATTTTTGAATTACCCTCATATATATATATATATATATATATATATATATATAATGACACATACAATAAATACTGCCTAAAAATGAACATGTGACACTTTCTTTCTGTCTTGTGATTTATTAAAGGTGATTAAATGATTTAATAACAATATATGTTTACACAAAGTAAACACATTTAATGATTAATTCAAATGTCATTGAATATAAAAAAATTGTTTATATGAATGAATTTATAACATAATGAGGTTGAATGAATAAACTTATGTTTGGTTGGTTGTTATTTGAATATTATTATTACTGTTTGTTATTTAAACATTATTATCATCATTACTATATGAGCACATGGCTGAATGGTTAAAATGTTCTCTTTTCGTTTATAAGACCCGAGTTGGATCTTACTATTGGCAATTTGTCAAAATGATTTCTTGATGTTATGAGTCAGAGGTGGTTCTGGCAAGCAGCACTTTTGGAAAGTGCTTGAAAACAAGCCTAGTAAGGAAAATTGGTTAGATGGAATTTTTGTCAATAGCTGTTTTAATACAAGCCTTGTTCAATTTGTTGATCATGCCAGAGAATGTGTTCTCACCCAGAAAAAGAAAACTAATCTCTGTCCAGTATGCTTGCAGTATAAGCCACAGGTCAGATCTGTTGGTGTTGAACAACAGAAATGTGCCTGAGCAGGCGTCTGCAACAAAGATTGGCTAGCCTCCCTTATAAAAAGGTCTTTATTTTTATTATTTAAACATTACTATTGCTGTTATGTGGAGGCATGGTGGAATAATGGATAGCAGCTCTGAGGAATTGAAGAACTGAGTTCAAATTTCAGTTTTAGTTCATTACATTCACTTATATGTTAATAGTCTTGGGAAATCATCTCTTCACCTCCCAGCTATGGATAAATAGCAAGAGAGACTAGGTCATATAGCTTTGGTTGGCAACTAGTCTAAGAGAAAGAAAACCTCTGAATTCAAAACCAGCCTGGAGAGGGTTGGGCTCCATTAGGCTATCTTGCCCAGGAAACACTACTACTGCTGCTGCAGCAACATATAGAGGGTTATGGGTTAAAAAAAACTCCCGTCTTGCCAATCTGTATCTTTATTGTATACAATTAAGAGAAGTCATCAGTAAATTATATCAACTCTTGCACTCGTTAGAAGTGTAAATATTTTCTTAAATGTGGTCATCTATTTTAAATCTATTTTAAATGGGATATATTAAATGAATAAGAATTAAGTAAACAGGTTTCCATATTGGATTTAGTAATCAAAAATCTTGCAACAGGATGTGTGAGTGGTGTAATGGATATCAGTGCAGAAAGTAAAATCAGGGAGCTGAGTTCAAATTCTAGGTTAGTCTGTTCTGTTCACTTTTTCACAAATGTTCTTGAGAAAGGCATCTATTCCCATTCACAAATGTTTCTTGAGAAAGGCATCTATTCCCTTTCCAGCTATGTGTTAATTAGCAGGATAGGCTGGTCTCTCTAGCCTTGGGTGGCAACCAGCCTAAGAGAAGGAAAACTTTGAATTCAAAACTGTTGACAAAGCAACAGGAAAACCACTCTACTATTTTTCCCAAGAATGTATGGCAATTTACAAAAGATAAAAAAAAATGCTGTGGAGATTCATGATTGCTTACATCCTGGAGGGATATGGAATTTTTAAAAAAATCTTGTGACCATTTAAAATAAATGTATTTTCTATTTGTATCTGTTAATATTGATAGAAATTATTTTAAATTCTTCTTCTATATGCGATGTTTCTTCAAAATATTGATCATGGATCCCCACAACTTCCTCCTAATTCTGTTCTGCCATTCATTTAAACAAGCTTGTTAGGTAGGTTACTGTTTCTCTCAGTATGTCTTGTGAGTTTCAAATTCTCCAGGACCACTTTCCCCATTATACAGTCAATGACAAAATTATTCGTACACCCATCAATTTTGAATATTTTTATCCATTCCTCAGAATCTAATGCCCATATGATGCCATATTTTTTATATGTTAATAAGCATAAAAAAAAAGGAAAATAAAACTCAATTGTCAGAAAAATAGATTAAATACAATAAATATTTCTTGGGGGGGGGCTTATTAACATATAAAAAAAAACCTGACATCATACAAGAATTAGATTCTGAGAAATAGACAAAAATATTCAAAATCTATCGGTTTACAAATAATTTTGTCATTGACTGTATGTCCTACAAATTTCAACTTTTTTTTTCTCATTCTAAGTTTCTTTTTGGTTTTCATTTTCTCTAAAACTTCATCATTGCTCACATGTTCAGTCCATGGTATTCTCAGCATCCTTCTTTAGAATCAGATTTCTGTTGCTTCAGGTTTCTTCTTCATCTGTAAGGAGATTGTCCAGCATTGAATGCCATATAGGAGGAATGATAATACATAACAGTTCACTATGCTTTTCTTTATTTCTAACAAAATTGTCCTGTTTCTCAATACATTGCTGAACTTTTGGAAAGGCATCTTTCATTATTTTAAACTGCCTTTCATTATCAAATTTTCCTTCCTCTGTTAAAATACTATAGCAAAGAAAATGATGAATTATCTTGTCAAACCAAGTAACAGTGTATCATGTACATCCTATAATGGAAAATGTGGCAAAAAAGAAAATTACTTGCCAAAAAAAGGACACGTATTCTGTATGATATGCTGAAAACGGAATATTCAAATTAGAAACAAGTCAGTCACAGGTGTTGCCATAAAAGTATTTTGATATGCTGAAATTGGGCCTCCTCTCCCAATTGTCGATGGATGAAAAAAAAATGCTTGGTTGATAAAAGCAGTTGGTGTTCTTGAATTGGGGATAAAAAGACAAAATTTATGTATTTGGCTACCACGTTCATCAGTGAGTAAGTCATTTTTCTGACTGGCCCTGTCGGCTGGGGCTTTAGAATACGCCGACTGCACCTCTGTAGAGGGGTAAGACCCCCCCCCAATGAGGCGTCCTGGGTATGACGTTAAATTGCATCCAACAGCAAGGCCTCTGATCTGGAGGTTTTGAGGAGCGTGGAACCACCTCTTAATTGCTGGTGTTCCCAGGTCCACCTTGACCCAGGGTGGTAGCACCTGTTAGAGTCCCAGCTATGGGCAAATAGTGAACTCCTAGTTTTCCAAGTTTTACTCACGATAAACTACATGCACGTCCTGGGTACGGCAATAAACTGCATCCAACAGCAAGGTCTCAGATAATGTTTTCAGAAAAATAATGTTGCCAGCTCTAAGTTTTTTTGTAAAAAAGTAATGTTGCCAGCTATACGTTTTTTATTCCATACAAAATAGGCATTTAAAATTCATATAAACTGGATTTGGCATTAAATAACCCACAGTGGTTGATATGCCATAAAACCCAAACAAACAAACAAAATTTTTCTGACTGGTTACGTACATTGTGATTTGTGACATAGTACCTGTGAATTGACATTTCGATATTTCTTTTTGCCCCTGATCTTCGAGTCTGAACTTTTGATTTGTTTTCTTCATTGTGGAAATAATCTGCAACAAATATTTCCTTTGCAATCCAAGAACTCTTACAAATACTTACTAGATATTTAAATTTTTGTGCTTGCTTGATTTTAGTGTCGGCAATTTGCAGTTTACATCTTGGGCTGTTCCTTTTGCTGACAACCATGCATTCTATCTTCTGATGGTTAGTCCTTTCTTCTCACTTTCCTTTACTGCCTTCTGTAGGAGTTCCTGTAGTTTACTTCTTATGTCTGCTATAAAAACTGAGTCATCTGCATATCTTATGTTTTTAAGATGTCTTTGACAATAATAAATCCTGGTATGACTTCTAATTTCCTCGGGATTGTCTGATTGTCCTTATCTTACAACTCTTTCTATTTTTGTGTATTTACTCAATTCATTTTCTATCTGTTTGCAGACATTTTTGCTCCCAGTACATGTTCTGGATTATTGTAATATCCTTCCCAAATAAATCAAGATCTAACAGTTTAAATTAGTTTTAGTGTTGTACTTTATCAAATGTTTTTGCATAATCTATAAAAAAAATAGGCGTGCATATTTCTGGATTTGTATTGCTTTTTTTGATATAAATAATCTTTTTTAATCCAAATATGAAAATTTACTGATGAATTTTTTAAAAAAATATTTAATATTATGAATAATTCATTTCCAACTTAAATTACTTGGTATCTCTTTATACACTGAAAATTATCAGGTGCTTCAATATTGTTGATTTTTGATTCAAGATTATGAACCAGGTTTCGAAGTTTGTGTAAAAGATAAACTTTCCTAAACTCTTTAAATTATTTATTTTGATTCCAGCCTTGAATTTCTTAAAAGAAACATGTAATAATCATCACACACACACACACACACACACACATACATACATACATACATACATACAAATTATACAACAACAAGCATTCATTGGATAATAAATCAACACTACTTTGTAATAGACAATTTACAAATCACAGCCATACGACAATTTTGTAATCACTCTATTAAATAGAGTGATGAAAATAGAGTCTATTTTCATGTAGTCGATTTTGTGCACTTTTGGGAGAAACAGATCCCAGAAGCTTTCTTAGGTCTCTCTAACACTCGCTCACTAATTGGTCAATAAATACACAAGTGGGCATTGCAATCCACCCACAAACAATATATTTTTCCAGTGCGTGACTGAGTCAAGATTCCTGCAAAGTTCTTTTGATCCTGTCACGTGATTACATTATCTATAAATAACAGACAGGAGTTCGCTCATTCTCTTTTACTCTTCCAAAATCCTGTAAAGATGTGACCTTCAGCATTCTTGTCTCGACCATGATGGTCAGACATTAAAGCATGTTCATGCATTCACGTACGTACGAACCTTCACAAACGTTTCCAACCTACATTACAAACATATATTAGGTTGGTGCAAAAATAAAGACGTAATAATGTCGTTTTTTGACGTATTTTTAAAGTCAAAAAACGACATTATTACGTCATTATTTTTTGCACCAACCTAATAGAACATTTCTAAACATGCAACAAAAACTTTATTCTTCTAAAATTACAGTTTAATAATTAATTCAACTTCGTGAGCTCTGATAAAAATATTCCCAGTCTAAGAGACATAACTCCATCAGACCTTTAACTTCTACGCATGTACATCAACACACAAATAAATACAATGTTATGTTTTTTTAAAACCATTTTGTTCCTTCTTCATGCAGCTGTAAACAAACATACACAACGGTCATTCCTCTTAACATGCTTCTACAAATATTAGGTTGGTGAAAAAATAATGTCGTTTTCTCACATAAAGTTGAACGTCAAAAAACGACATTATTTTTGCACCAACCTAATAAAATCAGTTCAGACTGAATATACAGATTTGTTATGTTTTGTTTTTCATTTATTTATTTCTCTTGCACATTTAGTACAAACTTTATTTATACTCCATAATAACTTTATGACTGCACGGTGTTTGTTTTTGTTCCCTTTGCAGAAAATGGAAATTATTTATTCAATTTCAATCAGTACCTTGCATAAAACATGTACAGAATTAGAATTATTGATTAACTATTGAGAACCATTTTTAGAATCCATGCCATAGTCACTGCTTTCCAAATGAAAACCTAAAGTTTGTTTATTATTCGTTTTTTTTTTTTTAAATTTCTGTAGATTATAAATAAAGCGAGGATTTTGCTCTTGGCATCATCTCACCAGCAACAATTAGCAAGACAGAAATACCTTGCATTTAACAGGACATAAAAGGAATATTTGATGCTTCCAAGGCTGGAATACAAGTAAGCAGAAAAATGTGCAAGCAGATTGTGCATAACTCCTGATTACAAAATAAAATAGAATTCAAAATATTTTAGCCAATAAGAAATCTTTGTTTTAAAACAAAAAAAAAAAAATCATTTCTGTGAACTTATCTAGATTTATAAAAGAAGCAGAACATTCCCTCTCAAAGGGAGAGATTTTTTCAACTACCAAAAGTGTCACCTCCATGTTTTCTCTACCATATGTACCTTAGTTTCACTATCTTTCACAGTAGCCATTCAATTAATCTTTCTTTAGTCTCTTTATAGGGAACTCTTATAACGAAAAAGAATCTGATATTCTCCTAACAATGAACTTTTAAAAAAGAAAAAAGAATTTTTTGATTTTTTTTTACAGTGGACTCTAAAAATTGAGATAAAAGAAAATATTTTATTTTATGAAGTGTAAAATATTAAAAAAAAAAAAAAAAAAAAAAAAAAAAAAAAACTTCTGGTAAATTTGGACTTTCATGCCCACAAAAAAGCAAAGTGTCAAATGAACGGTTTTTCCATTGACACCACTATTATTATTTTAACTACCTTCACTACTCAACAATATTTATTGTTTAAAAAAGCGATGATTAGAATTGTAATAAAACCTAAACATATGAAAGTGAATTTTTACATTTATTTGTTCTTGGGAATTTACAACAAAAATATTAAGCAATATTTATTTATTATGGTTTATTTACAAGAATAATTTTATATTTACATTTCTAAAATCTAATACAATTAAAACTAATGTAATATTTATCACCTACTAATTTATAAAAAAATAAAAATGAAAAAAATTTTATTCATAAGTTTATAAACATTTACTAAATTATTAAAATATGCAAACTATAATGAAATTCTTATTGTTTACCATTTTATATATAATACTTTGAATCAATTGGCAATTAGCCAATATTTTGCCATCCATTGCAATAAACAATATAATAAATAGTGTAAATAAACAATTTTATAAATAAATAATGTTTATTATTTTTTATTGTTAATTCTCAAGAACAAAGAAAATGTATAAATTCACTTTCATATATTTAGGTTTAATTACAATTCTAATCATCACCTTTTAAAACAATAAACATTGCCAAGGAGTGAAGGGAGTTAGTCTAATAATAATGTCAAAGGAAAAATTGTCTTTTTGAGACTAATTTTTTTCAGGCATGAAGGTCCATATTTGCCAAAATTATTTTATTTCTGCCAGTTGAATTTGTGTTATATCAATGACAAGGTGTTTATTTGAAAATATAAAAAAAGAATAAATCTTTTTTTTTTTTTTTGCCTTGATTTGAGCAAATCTTGCCTTTGTATCAGCAGTAGTCTAACATTTTTTTTATGATTGGTTGTCTCACAGTATTTCTTTTATTTAATGTTTAACACTGATGCTTTTGTTTGTTTAATTTTTAACCCTGACTATGTCACCATTGTCAGAGATGATCAACCTTAACCTGAAAAAACTTTACACTGAAGTTAACTGTTCACAGTTTGCATTGAGATAAAAACAGTTTGCATAGAGCTACAAACCACTGACATCTTTTTGTAATGATCTTCATGCTGAGTACATTTATGCAGGGTGTACCACTTGCTAATTAATGCTGTTCATTCTTGCAGGCAGAGGTTTAGTGATGTTTAGTGATTCCCAGGGGCCAACTCCTTGATTGTATGCTCTTAAGACTCAAATAAGTTGTGGGGGGGTGCTATAGGGCCTAGTACTGAGAAATGTGAGAAAGGAAGAGATTTTAAATATGCAAAAACAGAAGAAACATGAAATAAAAATTTATTCAGATTAAATATAAACTAAATTTTTATTTCACTCTTTGATTGGATGCCCTCCCAATATGGATGCCCAAGGCCTCCCCCTTCACTGCATGCTATTGCTTGCGGGCTCCTTGTGCAACAAAGCATACTATAATTTATATATATTATATGTGATTCATGCTAGAAGATAGAGGCCTGAATTAAAATTAATGTTCATTAGGAACATTTTAAAAAGAGTTGATCTGTGGTAACCCCAATAAATACTAGATTCACTGTAAGACATGGCAAAGTAAGTTTTGTATTTGGTGTCACCTCAGAATCTCAAAAACCTTGGAACACTGAAGATTGACCAAGAAGGTAATCTCATAGCCACTAAGTGCAGAATCTGGTCTCCAAGGAAATAAATAAAATAGCATTTATCGGGCATATATGTATATTCCAGCTATTATAGAAACCTTGGGAGAGATACATTGAACAAGATAAGTGTATGCTGGTGGCACCAAAAGTAAAGGGGGCACCACAGATTTTTTCTTTTAAGGGAGGTATGTTCTACAGTGACCAGATTTGCAATAAAACATAATTCCTACAGTACAAAAATTGTAAAAATATTTCTTCCATTTCTCTTTTTTTTTAAAGGACATGAACAAGTAATAGAGTAGCAATAGGTATCCAATGTTGTATCTGGGGAAAAGAGGCTGCAGAATGGGGAATAATCTTTCCCCCACAAGATCATGAAAATGATTTTGAACACCAACAAGATTGAAAAATGACAATTGAGTAACTCCAGACCAGATATGGCTGCAATACTTCATCTTAGGTTTAATTTGATTCTTGGAAAGATAAAAAATGTCAGAAGGCGGAGGGTACTACCTGGAGTGATAGAATGAGTCGATAATTTATCCAAGCATCTTTTGGAAATAGATTCAATATTACAGTTTCCACAGAGCTTTTCCCCCAGGGGACATTTTGAATATAATTATATTGTCCCAATAGTTTTGAGAGGGTTAATCCAAAAGAAATACTAGGTGGCCCCGTTAGTTATTAATAAATGTGTCAGTCTTCTGGGACTATTGTTTCTCAGTTCTTATTTATACCATAATTGTGATAACAATCCTCACCAATCTAATACCTGAAATCATGTGATCTTTTTTTTTTAATCATTTCATCCCAAGCAAGCCACAAAAATCAAGAGATTACTGTTTGAGAATATGAGAAAAATATACTATTAAGGCGAGAGGACAATAAAAGAACAAGAATTAAGAAGAATTAACATTGCATTTAAATTTTTGAAGATCAAAGTTGATTAGGAAGCAAGAAGCTAGAAGAGAGTTCCACAAGTGAGAAGTGTGAGAGAAGAAACTGTTAAGATAGAACTTATGGTTGCATTTAAAGGGAAATGCTAAAACAGCCACCTATTAATATGCATTTCCTCCCTTTGCTTTAATAATGTCAGATTAGTATAGAGTCTATTAGCCGTTGGTGTTTGTGTTGGGGTAGATCTACCCAGACATGTTCCATAGCTGTCCATAAGAGAATTGTGTTTGATGGTTTTGGCTACAAGGAATTTAGTCAGCATGTCATAAATGCTTAATGGGGTTTAAATTTGGTGAGTATAGGGATCACTGGAGAACCTGCAAATCAGACAAATGTTTCCTGGAACCAGTTTGCGCCATGCACTCATGACTGGGGGTACATTATCTTGGATTAAACAATCACCACCTGGAAACATGACAAGCATGAATAGATGCAAATGGTCTGAAACAAGGCCATGAATATAACACCTGTCAACTTGGACTTTAGTTTCCATAGTGATCCTTGCAAATTCAAAAAGAACACACGTCAAGTTATTCTCATTCATTATACTCTGATGATATAGTTGATGCGTAAATTTGATGTGATCTTTTTCACATACCAATTTTGATTATGTACCTGAGAAAGCTTGATGCATGACTCGTTTAACAAAGTGACAACATGGTAGCAGGCTTCCATGGTTCAAGTGCAAAGTTCTTTGACATAAGTAACTGATTGGTGCCAACATGGTACCATTGTTAGTTATGATGATGAAACTGCATGGATTGCTATGTTGTATAATGTGAGGGATTATCCTCCTTATCAGCCAGGGAAATTCTCTTAATTCCCACTGGGCAGTGTGGCATAAAGCATTATAAAGGAAAAGACAAACTCTCTCTCAAACCACAGAATGCTGCAGTTACAAGACATGACCTGTTTTCCTTAAAGATTTTCTTAGTTCCTGTTCAAACCAACTTTATACCCTCAACTGAACTATATGGTACATTAAACATACATACACTCATGACATTATTTCCTATTTTAAAAAAAAGCACCCACTATGCAGCCACATTGACATCTCCACTATAACTAATATCACACACACACATATATATATATATATATATTTTAATACTATCATCCCATGCAAGGCAATAAAGCCACTAAGATACAAGGAGTTACTGAGCATGGAAGAACAAGGTAAAAGAGAAACATTAGGGAATGAGAAGAATAGAAAACTAATAAAGACATTAGATAGTGATTGAAATTGCATTTAAATTTTTGAAGATAAAAGTTGGCTGGAAAGCATGAAGCTGGAAGAGAGTTCCACAAACAAGAAGTGCAAGAAAAGAAACTGCTAGTATAGAACTTAGTTACATTTAACCAATTCAACTGTAAATTGATGAGACCTTACTGGCAATCTAGTATTGCGTTTAAATTCATAAAGTCTAGGTACCATAGTGAAGAGCTCATTCAAACAATTACCATGAAATTATTTATAGAAAAGGCACAGGAAAGCAACTTTACAGCAGTGGGAAAATGACTGAAGCCAAGACACCAGGTCAGGACCAATAATATTGCTGATTCTTTGGATTTTATCAAGAATCTCTAACAAAATAGTGGGATCACTGGACCATATATGGCAGTAATATTTAAAGCATGGACAAATGTTAGACTTATATGTATGTTGGATAGATTCTGGAGAGAAAATTTGTCTAGCACAATACAGTGGACCAACTTCTTTAGTAGAAGACCGAGCAATAGATTCAATATAATCTTTCCACTTCATGTCAACAAAGAATATTGACCCAAGAAGGCACAAGACACTCTCATGGAGGTTAGCATCACCCATGCTGATGGGAGGCAAGAACGGTTCTTTCAGGTGATTAATAGAAGTTTTGTCTTGGAGGCATTAAAATTAACAAGCTACACTTTTTCCCCAATTAACAACTAATTGTAGGTCATTTTTCAGATCACCTGCCAATTTCACCTAATTGAACTGATCAAAGTTATTATTGAGAAAGGAGTAAATGGTTGTGTCATCAGTATAAATACCCACTTGAGAGCTGATTGTCATCAGGAAGGTCATTGATGAAAATTAAGAACAAAGTATGCCCAAAGATAGAGACCTGGGGGACACCTGCATTAGTACAAAAAGATCTAGAAGAGTAGCTATTCAGGACAACATTCATTTTGTAATTAGATAAAAAAGATTAAATCAGTTAAAAAATTAAAAAATACCATAGCTTTTCAACCTGTGGAGAAGACTGGTATGCCAAATGCTTTTGTGATATGAAAAGCAACAGCCTGAGCTTCACTAGGCTTGCCTAAAGCTTGATAGACTCTTTCTGCTATAATTGTTAGTCAGAAGTTGACCTAGAGAAATGAAAGCCATATTTCTTATCTGAAAGAAGGCCCTGCATTTTGAGGTGCTTAACTAATTCTGAGTTGATCAGGCTCTCGAGTAGTTTACCAAAAAGAGGTAAAAGGCTAATAGGCTGATAGTTCTAGGAGTCAGACAGTTCGCCTGAGTTCTTAAAGACTCAGACAACAAAGGGGGATTTCCAATGAGCAGGAAAGCAAGACTCAGTAAGGCATTTATTGTACAGTTTAGAGAGAACAGGAGCCAGTTCAGGAGCACATTTTTTGAGGACTATTACAGGCACAGCATCAGGTATATTTCTCTTTTCTGAGCTACGTTGTTATAAATATATTTTATTATTTCATCATTTCACTTCAGGCAAGTCAATAAAACCACTAAAATGCATGAGGTTACCGAGTGCGAAAGAATATAAAAAAACCATTAAGGACAGAGGAAAATAAAAGGACAGGAACTAAGGACACAAGATGAGGATTGATATTACATTTAAATTTTTGAATATCAAATTTGATTAGAAAGCAAGAAGCCAAGAGAGAGTTCTACAAGCAAGAAGTATGAAAGAAGAAACTGTTAACATAGAACTTATGGCTACATCTAGCCATTTCAACTGTAAAGACCTTGTCACTAATCTAGTACTGCACTTAAATTCATAAAGTCTATGTACCGTAGAGGAAAGTTTATCAGAACAATTACCATGGAAATATTCATAGGAAAGGTGCAGGGAAGCTACATTATAGCAGTGGGAAAGAGATTGAAGACAAGATGCCATGTTAGGACCATTAACATTGCAGATTCATCTTAGGATTTTATGAAGAATCTCTAAATATATAGCAGAAGCACCAGACCAGATGTGGCAGTAATATTCAAAGCAAAGATGAATGGCAGACTTGTAAATTTGTAAGATAGATTCTGGTGAGAAAAATTGTCTAGCACAACAAAGTTTTCGTAGCAGAAAACCAAGCAATTGTAAATATAATAAAGGGTGTTCCAATAACTTGGATCGATTTTAATATGAATTAATTTTAAGCATCTAATGATTTTTTTTTTCAATTCTTTTCATATTTGGCAGACATTTGGGTGATATTTTTTTTCACACATAATTGCCATGACTTAAATAACATGATCCAATAGAGAAATAAATAAATTTTCAACAATAACACCGATTTATTTACTGCTGATTTTTATCTGTCTTAATGAAACACCCTTTATAATCATTAAGCGTTTATAATCATTTAGCCCAAGAATGCACAATGAGTCAATCTCCTGGAGGCTAGCATCAGCCATACTGATGGAAGGTAAAAAAAAGGTTCTCCAAGAGGATTAAATGAGAGCAGTTTCATTATTGGGGCGGGGGGGGGGTCAAAATTAACAAGGCATTTTTTGCCCCAGTTAACATCAGATTGAATGCTATTTTTGAGATCTGCTGCCAATTTTACCTTATGAAACCTATCATTAAGACAGGTATAAATAGTTGCATCATCAGTGTAGATACTGGGTCAAGAACTGATGACATTGATGTAAATTATGAACAACATAGGTCCAGAGAGAGAGAGAGAGAGAGAGAGATAGCTCTGGGGGTCACCCACATTAATGTGAAAAGATTTAGAAGTGTAGCTGTTAAAGACAACTATCATTTTTCAATTTGATAGGAAAAACTGAATCAATTCCAAAATGTTTTGTTTTTATTATTAAATAATATATTTATTTATTTACATCTACCAGCTTGAATATTCAAGAAACTTTGTTAGAAAAATATGTGCACTCTGACAGGATTTGAACCAGCATCCCCAAGGGGAAACTGTCATTAGATCTGATGCGATTTGACCTCAGGGCATCTACTTAAATATGAATACACATAAGAAATAACGTTTTAAATAAATATGTCGAATTTAATCCATTTCCTAAAAAATTATCTTTGTTTACCTTAGGATACAAAACAGAACAGATATATATATATATATATATATATATATATATATATATATATATATTTTGAGAATTGGAAAAGACCTGTGTTCAAAAGCATTACTTGTTTGATCATATATGAGTATCCATTAAAAATAACATTTAAACAAATAAATTAAAAATATTTTGGATTTAATCCATTTCCTAATATATATTTTTTTTTTCATATCTTTTGAAAATGTTGAAACATTCAACCAAATGGTAAGCCTCTATCAATACTAGAAGGAGTGATAACAGTTGCTAGACTTCAGAAATCTATTTTCCTGAAAAATTGTTTTAAGAAAAAGATTGTATAAATTTCAACCAAAAGTACAACTAGCTGCTCAGTCAATGTATCATGAATGTTTTCTTATAAGCAAACAGCTAATATTACCATTACTTATTACATAGATTTGATAACACAGGGGACGTAACTCTTCCTTCCAACTAGGAAATGTATTTGAGTAAAAATGAAATGAATTTGACAAAAATAAATCAATGAATAACATTTTTTTTTAATTTAGCAGACAATAATTTGAGCTTTCTCCTTAGGATCTAAGGTTTCAGACTTCAATGGATTCTTTTTGTTTAAAATATTTTGCCATTTTAATTTTATTAAAGTCTTGAACATGATTGTTTTGCCATTGACAAATTAGTGAAACAGTTGGCAATTCTGAGAATGATTTAAAAAAAAAAAAAAAAAAAAAAAAAAAAAAAAGGGAACAACAAAATAAACCAAAGCTGAAGAGTTTATATCTGTCCCAAGACAATCCATATAAGTATTGCTTTGATCTTTTCTCTCTCTCTCTCTCTATATATATATATATATATATATGTGTATGTGTGAAATACTTTGACAAAATGACTTGGGAACAGTGCCATTGAGGTTAACCCTTTAGCCAAGATATAATCTATCTTTATATTCTACTTTTAGCAACCAAATGTGAAAGTTTAGGAAATTTTATTTAAATCCTCAAATACAGTTTATTACAGAGAAAGAAATGAACAATGAATTAACATGTTTGAATGTATCAGTAACTCATATGAATATCATATATCCACACATTTACTGAGATTTATTAAAGTTATTTGAACTTCAATTACTACTAGCCATACAAGGAAAGCCCATTTTGATTTTAATTTTTATTAACAACCTTCCTGATGACATCAGCTCTTAGCTTGGTCTCAATGTTGATGACAACCATTTACTCCTGTCATGATACTAAGTCTGATCAGTTTGATAAGGACAAATTGGTGACTGATCTCAAAAACAACCTACAGTCAGTTGTTAACGGGGGGCGGATATTTGTTAATTTTAACACTTCCATAATGAAACTGCTCTCTATCATCTTAGAGAACTCCTTTCTGCCTTCCATCATCGTGGCTGATGTTAACCTCCAGGAGAGTGACTCACACTTTCTTGGCTGACATGAAGTGCAAAGACTATATTGAATCCATTGCTAGGTCAGCTGCTAAGAAAGTTGATCCACTGTGTCATGCAAGACAATTTTTCTCTCCAAAATCTATCTTACATATTTATGAGTCTAATATTTGTCCATGTTTTAAATATTGCTGCCACATATGGTCCAGTGCTCCTGCTATATATTTAGAGATTCTTGATAAAATCCAAAGAATCAGCAATATTATTGGTCATGACCTGGCATCTTGGCTTCAGTGACTTTCCCACCACCATAAAGTTGCTTCCCTGTGCCTTTTTTATAAAAAAAAAAAAAAAAAAAAAAAAAAAAAAACAACAACTTTCATGGTAATTGTTTGGATGAGCACTTCACTATGGTACCTAAACTTTATGAATTTAAACATAGTTACAACCAATTCAACTGTAAATTGATGAGACCTTGTTGCTAATCTAGCACTAAGTTCTATGCTAACAGTTTTTGTTTCACTTCTCATTTGTGGAACTCTTCCGGCTCCATGCTTTTCAGCCAACTTTAATCTTCAAAGATTTAAATGCAATGTCAATTGTTATCTACTGTCTTCCTGATTATTCTTCTATTGTTCTCACTACTTCTTAATGTTTTCTAATTCATTCAAACCTAGTGACCACGAGTGTCTTTACTGCACCCCTGTACACCTCTTATTCTCCCTAAACAAAGAATTGTGGTATTTCGTATTTACTTTCATAATATAGAATCTGGCACTATATATTGTATTACTCCATTTGTCTTCTTCAATGCATTCGAGAGAAATAACTAAAGTTGGTCTTGCAAAATGGATAAATTTGGCAGAGGTCTGCTGAGAGAGAGAAAGAGAGAGAAAGAGAGAGAAAGAGAAAGAGAAAGAGAGAGAGAGAAAGAGAGAGAAAGAGAAAGAGAGAAAGAGAGAGAAAGAGAAAGAGAGAAAGAGAGAGAGAGAGAGAGAGAAAGAGAGAGAGAGAGAAAGAGAGAGAGAGAGAAAGAGAGAGAGAGAGAAAGAGAGAGAGAGAGAGAGAAAGAGAGAGAGAGAGAAAGAGAGAGAGAAAGAGAGAGAGAAAGAGAGAGAGAAAGAAAGAGAGAAAGAAAGAGAGAGAAAAAGAAAGAAAAAGAAAAAAGGTGCGAGAAAGTTAGTAGTGTACTTGCATTCACAGGGTAGTTGTTTCTTTGCAGAGACATCTTTATACTGACTTTGTTATGGATATGTGTCTTGGTCAGCGTATATATAAGTTTTGGAAACTGTATAAAATCTCTTATCGAATTTACCTAGCCATTGAACTCACAATTATGATGTAACCAACTTCACTAAGCCACCTCTTTGATCCACTAGGCCACTGTCTCATGAAATGTTGTGATAACAGCAACAACAAAGATGGAAACAATAGTCTACATAAATAATCATCCAAGAAATTTGGAACATATTTTATGTTTGCATAATGCTTTAAATATCTGAAATGGTACAGCTACATTGTTTTGATGCACCTTCCTCTCTCTTCAATATTAAAAGCAATAAAACAGTTTGTGTTTTTTGTTTTTTTTTGCTAAAATTATAATAATATTACCACATGCCCAAGTTAAAATATTAATTTTAAAATGATAAAAATTGGTTTAACTTTTAGTTTTCATTCTTTTTGTTTTGTTTATTTACAATGATTCTCACCTAGTACAAAACCCAAGAGCCACTTGAGGTAGAGGGTTACAGAGTAAGAGGCACAGTTTGTGTATGTGTGGGGAAGATAACCTGTTCAAGTCTAGGGTTAACAGTGAAGATTATAGTGAACGGGGAAGCATCCTCTTGAAAATCAGTTTCACAAGACAGTGGGTCATGGGAAGAAGCTGCTTGAATGAAACTTACATCTCACCAAAGGAATACAAAGGGAATGAGGGTGGTTTGATACAATGTGTGTGGATTGTCATCAACCTTAGATATTATTCATGAGTTTTAATTAATATTGACTCCAAAGCACTATGCAGACAAATACATACATAAAAATAACATTTACAATGTCAAGCATTTATTGGTTAATAAATCACCACTACATTTCTACAGGCAATTTACAAATCACAGTAATGCGACAATGTTGTAATCACTATTTTTAAGTAGTCAATTTTGTGTACTTTTGGGAGAAGCAGATCACAGAAGTCTTCTTAAGTCTCCCCAAAGCTCACTTGCTCACTGATTGGTTGGCATCAACCAATCAGATCGTCTGCACATGAATAATTTTTCCTGCACAATGATTTGGAGCCTATAGTCGCTTATTTAAGCCAAGATTTTCTTCATCTGAATTAGTGAGAACTCAACTGCCAAATGAATCCACAACAGTTGAAACCATGTGCCAACCACTCACTCACATGCTGAACATAACTTGTACACACAAAAAACTCTTCTTACACAACAAAATCTTTCAAGAACAATCATTACAAGAAATTCTCAAACATTTTCCCAGTGAACTTAAAACCAAATAACTATCTCTCACTAAACTCTAAAATAACAGATTAAGAGAGGCAACTCTTGGTTAATTCAACCTTTCTTACTTAAATCATCGTTGTTTGATATTGTCCATCTTGTTAAAATACATATTTTATGTGTAACAATGTCTTTTGGTTATCCTTCTTGCGTGAGCCTTGTTTCCTAATCAAAAGTTAAATTAATGTGAAGTTCGCCATTGCACAAGAGATACTGGCAAATTGGATATGTAAAAGAAGACCTGAAGTGTTTCCTTTGAGTGATAAATTTCTTAAAGAAAAAACAAAAATTGTATGTTAAAATTGCTAAAATCTATGTCTTCTCTTCATCACCTAAATTTTCTTATGGTATATTGTTATAGTTGTTAATTTCTTATTGTGCCTCATAAGCTCTGTGGCAAGAACAAATGAAATTATTACAGTATATTCTTATATTTGCTCTATTTTATTATTAGTTAGTGTTGATAATTTATAGATCAGTAAAAATTTCATCAGAGGTATGTACAGAAAAAATATAGTAGGTATAGACGTTAGTACTATTTGTTGTCCAATCAACTTTAACCTTCAAAAATTTAAATGCAACGTCAGTTATTTTCCGTTTTCTTAATTCTTGTTCTTTTATTGTTCTCTTGCTTTGATGTTTTTTCTCATTCTTTCACACTCAGTAACCCCTTACTATTTAGTGGCTTTATTGCCTTGCTTGAGCGTGAAATGATTTACAATTTTTTTTTTAAATATGCAGTTTCAGACATCTGCACGATTAAAGGGAGACTACTGTTAATTGCTTATTAACAATTTTAAAATTCACATATTTAAAAACAAATACATATTAAGTGTAATTAATTTTTCTTTCATCTTGCAGTATTCAGTTCGTTTTTATATTGTATGATTTAAGTAATCAGCATAGATTTTAAAATAAATAACTAACTTCGGAAATATATGAATTTACAACCTGTATCCTTAGGAACCAATTTGATATGTATAATGCATCACCAATTTTTACTATGAAGAAAAGAAATTCAAATTTAGTCATAACTGCATTCTTCCTCATCTAATCCTACTCCATGCTTATACAGCAGGGGAAAACAAATTATTGATAAATTTGCACAAATATCAATTTTAGAATGTTCTGTTTGTATTTTTTAGGTTAAAAATAACTACTGATAACATTATTGGAACATTCTAGAATATGCCACTTGAATAGTCTAGAGTATTAAAGCAATTTAGAAATTTTAAAATCCGAAATTTACATTGTACAAATACTTTTTTCACCTATTAAAATGGATAAATGGGATTTATTTCTATTAAATCAAGTTTTTTTCTGTTTCTATGCATATTTAATTATTATGCATTTGTGTACAGCTATTTATATGAAAAGTGTGTTTTATTCATTGTAAATACAATAAATTAAAAATTTGTATGTGTACGAATATTTGTTTCACCCTACTGTATATTATATACACTGGGTCATAGTAGGTACAATAATGCCTAGTTGAATGTAGCCAGGAGATTAAATTGATTCTGTAACTCAATTGGTAAGGCTCTATGTTAGACAGGTTCTGAATTATACAGAATGTGAGTTCCAGTCTTATCAAAGTAATTCCTTATTTTAAAATCCGTGTGGCTTATTTAACATAGAATTAAAAAAAAAAAAAAAAAAAAAAACTATGACCTGAGTGCTACACTAAAAGTTGAGAAAATAAGAATTAAAATATTCCTGATGAGAGATCCAGACAACAAGACAAATGTATTGACATTTCTCAATTTATTTAACTAAAATATGTCCTGAAATGAGAAATTGATTTCAGCAGAGAAAAATATTAAACAGATAGCAAAAACTGAAAATTTTCATTGAATTTTTTGTGGGTTATAAAATTTTCATTTTCATTCCTTTTTAACAAACAAATATTTAGCTTTACTGAACTGACATTTTATTTTTGTTATTCGTGAAAGAAATCAACTCCAATAAAGTTACAAAAATATTAACTAAGCAAAAAAAAAAAAAAAAAAAAAGAAAAAAAAGGAAAACTATTATCTCAGTATAAAATGTAATTGTGAAAAAAAATATAGTTTGTAGTTTTACTCCAATATGAAAAATGCTTAATAATTTAGGTTAGAATTAAAACCACAGAGTATGACAAATACCATAGGAATTCTTTTCAGAAGTCACATTTAAAAAATTTTTAAAGATTTCTATACTTATAAAATCTTGATTAAACACATCTACTGCAAACTTATATTCATTTCATACTTTTCAAATCATAAATTTACTGTAAGGAACAAATGAGGTTTAAACTTTCTACAGTAGTATTTTACAATATTAGTTTGTTAAAACTTAAGGCAACTTGATGTATGTTCTTGTTAAAAATTATGCTAGAATCTTTGCTAATAAAAACCTTTATTTTTCATAAAGATTTATTATCTATCATATATGTATGATGATTGTATTTAAGTTTAACATCAAATGTTTGTAAAATAATCAGCACATAGAATGTATTGAACATTTTCTTAAAGCAATCAACAAATTCTTATAATATTACTATTACAAACTGATTTAATTGAATATATTTTCATGGCCTTTTGTGAAATTTGTACTTCTGACCTTAATTCTGCTTAAATTGCATATAAAAATGAATTCACGTTTCATAAACATAGCATTGAAAAGAATTAGAAAAAATATTTTTGAGCAATAGAAATGGATATCTATGTTTGAAAAATTTATCTTAGTTGTTAAAATATTTAACTATAAGAGAAAAAGAATTTGAAAGACTGAGACAATTACATTTTTAAAATCTACAGAATTAACATTTTTTTTTTTTTGTACGTTTTTGCATTTACCTCCCCTGATGAAATTTCCTGGACAGTTAAAGTCAATTTTCTGGTGATAAAATCTCACTGGATCCGAAATTATAACCTAAATCAGAATATTTAAAAATGAAAAATAAAATATCTTTATTTAGTAACATTTTGACCGTAAGTTTTTAAAAGTATTTATGCTAATGTTTTTAATCTAAATTTTTGTTTTACACTTGAAATGTTATAATTTTTTTATTTTAATAATATTATGAAATAAAGATATTTTAATAAACCAAGAAATAATCAATAATCATTATCCAATTTCAATAGATTTTTTAAAACAAGAAACAATGAATTTAGAGTATACAGAAGCTTCATTATATAATCACGAGATTATTTCTTACTGGACATTTTACTGCTCAGCAGTATTACTGTTAAGACATTTCTCAATTGGCTCAAACCATTTTAGATAGCTATCTGGTTTACCACCAGATTTGTAATTTTATGTCCATTTAGTCAACTATACTATGGAATAAAGGGAACATTATCTTGTCAGCTGCAAAATGTTGAGAATATTTACATATTTATTACATATTTAAACATTAAGATTTTAATGTTTAAGGATCCTCACAAAAACAGTTTATTTATCACTGCAATAAAAATTTGTTAAAAAAACCTGATTAATAAAGTAGGCAATTGAAATCTTCTGTAAACTTCCTTTGGATATTAAAATTAAGTGTGATCAAAGAATTTATGATGGTGATGATTTTCAAATAGAGTAGAATTTGACAATATATAGTTCAAATCCATGATCTAGATACCCTATTTCAGCCTTCTGCAGCTTGAAATCCGATCCTATGCAGAGTGGGTTTTCAACTAGTTTCTAAAGTTTCATATTCTCATTCAAATTTCAGGGGAAAAAAAATCAGTTCAATAAACTTTTGATTATTATTATGCATTTATTCAAAAACTTGTTTTATTGTTTTAATGGCCTTGTGAAAAATTTAAAAAAAAAACCTCATTGTCATGACTTTTGCAACAAACAAGTTGTAGAAGCTTAGAATTTTCTAAAAGGCAACTCCCACTTAAGAACAAAGTTTTTCAAATCCCAAATTTGAAGTTCACATTAGTGAATGTAAAATATTAGAATAAAAATTTATACAATAAAAAAAAAAAAAAAAACCTAACAGATTTTTTTTTTGTTAAGCTATTTGAATCTATGAAGAGGCAATTGGCTAGGGTGATATATTCAATGTTATTTTACTTAAAAACTATTAAAAAAATATGTCTATACCATAATAACAGTTACATTTGCATACATATTTAGTGAATATAACAATTATTGAACGATAGTGGTAATATTTTTAAAAATAAAATTATCTGTTATTTATCAACAGAAACTAATAAACTTTCAACAAGGAGAGAATTTTTCTACAGAAAAATTAACATTTTAAAAATTTTTCAATTTAGCCACAGGGACAGAATTCTAACAAGTGCAAAAAATATACAACAATCACATTTTTAATTAAAACTAAATTTTCAACAAATTATAAATTTCCATTTAGATGAAATAATAAAAAAAAAAAATGGAAAAGAAAAACAAACAAATAATTTGTGGTAAAATCATTTTAAAAGCAAACCAAATTTCGTTGCTTTTGATATTTCCATTTTGAATTAAGAAAGAATTCCAATCAGGATCTTCTTGTAATTGCCACTACATTCTCCATCAATCTTTTCGGCAAGATTCTCACTGTACATATCTTCAAATTCAGCTCTGATGGACTCCAAATCAATCTGAAAAAGCAAACATTTATAAAAGAATTATGCTAAAACATTTTCTTAAAACGATAAAAACCTTAAATGAACTTTTTAAAATTCAGATCAGATAACCAAATATGTAAAATTCTAAAAGTTGATAGCATCAAAAAGAAAAATATCAAAGCTGAACTCTTTCTATCAGTATTTGTGATATCAGCATTTTGGACATTTTTAGATGATCACGATCCAACAGAGTTCTTTTTTTCTATTATGTGTGAATTGTTATGTATTCTTGGAAAAGAGAGTCAAGTGATTTTCTGTTGCCTTTTCCACAGTCTGGAATTCAGTTTTCTTAAACTGGTTACTACCTAAAGTTAGAGAGTCCAGTCTACTCTTATTTAACCACCTGTTTGGTGGAGAAGTGATGGGTTTATGCCTTTCACAAGGGCATTTGAGTGAAAGTGAACAGGCAAGCCTGGAATTTGAACTCAGCTCTCCATTTCCACTTTCTGCACTGATACCCATTAGGCTACATATATATCCACTCAGACATTACAATGCTTTATTTAAGCCTATATAAAAAGTAAATTTCATATAAAATAAGGAAAAGTGACTAATTTGTATGTTCTATTCTAATAGTTTCTTTTCTTGCACTTCTTGCCTGTGGAACTCTTCCAGTTTCTTGCTTCCCTGCCACCTACAATCTTTAAAAACTTAATGCCATCATTCTGAATCCCTTTCTTTGATTGTCCTTTCTCCTCACTAAAGTTTTTTCATTCTCTACCAGTAACCCCTTGTGTCTTAGTGGCATTTCTGCCTTGTTTGGGAGTGACAAAATAATTAATTTACAAGTAAAATAAATTAATCCAAATAAATAAAATAAATAATAAACAAATTAACAAACCACTCCTGTCAAAATAACCATTAAAACAGACTACCCACAATGCAATAGACTACCTACAATGCATCACTGATAAATAGTCAAGAAAAAAAGCATAACATATGTGGCCTGATGATTGCGTTTAGCATAAACTGAGTGTTGACTTTAATGTTCACTTCTATGTGTGTGTCTGAATAAAATCATTTTCTCAGGTTAATGATTAAAAATGGCTTCAGGCAAATGAAGTCTTTAGGTCTTAGTAAGGCTCATTCTTCTTTGACTTTTTTTTTTTTTAGGTTATTTAACCTAAAGCTGAAACTTTTTTCTTTAGCAAGTGAATATTGCATTGACAATTGTTTGAGAATAACAATTTTTCCAGATACAAGTCCTACTATTTAACCCATAGCTAGGTAAGGAGTTTGGATACATACCTGTCCCAAGGGTATTTGCACATAATTAAATATAAACTAGGCAGGAATTTGAACTTGGCTCTCTGATTTCTAATTCTGAGCCTCTATCCATCACACTAGTCACACATCTAACCATTCATCTTTGAACCTAATGCGCAACAAAGAACTACCAAATAATAGAAACCACATCACTTAAGAACTTTCAATAACAGTAACAACTAAATTGGGTATCAGATGTAACTCGAAGGAAATAAGATCAAAATTTTAACATTCCACACTACTTCAAACAAAAGGTTAGGAAGGAAACTTCCATCAATACTGGAAAGTGATAACTATAGACTTGAGAAACCTATTTTTCTGAAAAACTGTTTTGAGAGAAACATTTTTAAAATTCCAGCTGACGGTAATACTGGCTGCTTGGTCAATGAATGCCAAATGTTTCCTTATAAGGAAACAGCTAATATTACCATATATATTAGATACACTTATGCCAGTTTATGTTTTTATAGAGTGAACATATACTACACTGATCCTTGTCTGATTAGAGAAGCATTGTTATTTCCAGCAGAATCCCCAGTTCATAAAATAAATAATTCTCTTTTGACAAGAAATGGAATAAAATATTTTCAGATTGATTACCTGCAAATACTGAAGTGTAAAAGTTCATTTAAAGTAATGTATTTTTGCTTTAACATTTTGAAAAGAAAAATTCAATATTTAACTAGTTTCTTTTTCAGTCACCTATTGAGAAAAATGGATACTACATCCAGGCCATATTACTGAGCGGTCAAAATTGCATAACAGAGTTTCAGAAAGGAATTAACAGGAAGAGGTATAAGCAAATAAACAGACTCAAATTTAGTCTAAGATTTCATTGACTTATTCAAAACAATATTTTCTTCCAACATTTTGGCCACTCTTATATTTACCAACATTTGAAGAATTGACTTTGGTCCAAACAATCTTTTTCTCTTGAGGCTTAATTAAATTTCAGCAAAAGCAAAATTCCATGTAGAGTATATTGTTGCTATGTATTAGGTTGGTGCAAAAATAATGACGTAATAATGTCGTTTTTTGACGTTAAAAAATACGTCAAAAAACGACATTATTTTTGCGCCAACCTAATATATCTAGATTAAAAATCGTTATGTGAATGTTAATGTGAAGGCAATATATTTTAATAGAAACTTTTGGCAAAGTTTAACAAACCTACATACAAACAAAAAACCCTGTCAAAAGGACATTTTTTCTCTGGATAGTGGTATTGCAGTATACACGCCTTGGGAATTTTTGTTTTAAAAAGCTATTTTTAGAATTTTAATAAACCCAAATATATGAAACTAGATTTATGCATTATTCATTTTATTTGATTGTTTATTTAAAAAGAATAATTTTAAATTTACAAGATTATAAAAATATGTGAAACAATAATGCAATATTTATTATTAGCATATTATAAAGAAATAACTATAAAAACAATTTTTTTTAATTCAGAAAAATATGAAAATGTCCATGAACAAGCTAAAGAAATTTAAATAAACAAAGGTTGAGTAACTAATTAAAAAAAAAAAAAAAAAAAAAATTTCCAGGCATTTCTTTCATTTGCACTCACCACATAAATTTACTAAAATAGGTTGACAGCCAAGGAAAAAAAAAAAAAGTGTATAAATCCAGTTCCATATGTTTAGAGTTTATTAAAATTCTAAAAAATAGTTTTGGGAAACAAAAATTGCTAATAGACTAAAATCAAAACCATCCTTTTGACACGCATATTTTTTTTGGGTACACTTGTTAAACTTTGCCAACCTTTTTAAGTTCAGGAAATAATACAAATTCTTGAAAACTTACCAAAATCAAAATTTAAGACATTTGGAATTGGTTTTGTTTTTCTATTTCTAATCATTTTTTTCTTAGAAAAAAAAAAAAAAAAAACAAAAAAAAAAAAAAACTTGCTTATTTATACTGGATTTAGCTATAAACAAAAATAAAGAGAAGGGGATATTTTTAGACAAAATATTAAAGCCTATTTATCTTTGAATGTTATAACTAGAGCATTTCTCATATGTTGATGTTTTAATGTTGGAGATATGCTTTTGCCATTGCAGATAATATCAGGCTCTGTAATTTTTGGTCTTCCATACTTCGTGTATCTCAAAAGATGCTCATACAATAAAGCAGACTTCAATCACATATAGTTAACGGAAACTAAAAACATGGAATGTGTTAGAAAATAAGGAATACAAGAAGGTTCTGAAAAGCTCTCAGCCTGACCCCCTTCTGTAAAGATCTGACCAAACTTCAAATTTATCTTTTGGAAAGGCTTCTTGATTAGGCCAAGAACTTTTCAGCATAGCCTTATAGATTTATTCAAATATTCCCTCCCTATAGAGCTTAGTTTTGCAGTAAATGTGCTGATAATAAACACTTATAGAAAGAGTAGCAGTGAATGGCTTCTGTCAAGGCTGACAATGAATGTAACAGGTTTTTACTGTTCCTACTACTTTGGTAGGAATGTTGTCAGAATAGTTTGCCCAACTGCTTACTTACATTTTATCAAACGCATCAACAATGAGACAGAGTGTAAGGAGGTTCATGCCTTTTATACTAAATCATATTACCCTGAATTCAGCTTGGCCAGAAAAAGGATTTGTTATAGGAATTGTCATTATATTGACTTTTTATACAACCTTTTGACAAATTATTTCATATCTATTAGTCATACCTAAATATGTTGAAGAGAAAGCTTTAAATTTGGACTGAATCAAATCTTATTTCTTTCCATAATTTTATGAATTCCTCTTCCCAAACAAAAATATTTTACAGCTTCAGAATAGAATTACACCTTATAAAGGATTTTTCCATTAAGTAATAGATATTAAAAAGTAATTATTTTTTAACAGTGGACTATTTTGTGAATGACATTCTATACAGAAATAAATATAAACAAAGTTAAATTTTAAGCCAGCGATACAAACATGACATGAAGACAGATATTAATCTTTAAATTAGATGATGTTATTAAGATAAGTCAATGAAAATATATTTTTGAACAAGAAAGAAAAAGAAGTAAAAAACATAGTTAAAGAGATGTCAGTATTTGTAGAGTTATGTCATGATAAAAGACTGAAACAAGGGAAAAATGCTGTAAATGATAGAAAAAACACCTATATACCAAAAGGTGTATTCATTGAGTCTGTTGATTTGCAGAACTAACTACAGTAAGAATAATAAAGTGGCACTGAAGTTTGTTGAAATTACATCAAATAAAAAAAGTGAAAAGCCAAGTTGCAACATAACAGATCTTGACTACAATTAAGAAGTTCACTTTCTGGATAAGGAATTGAGAAAAAGAAACAAGAGAGGAAAAGGGAGAGAAAAGAGTGAAGAAAATGTGTGCATACAGAAAGAGGGGAAAGAACGGTGGGATAGGTGTTTTTTTTTTTTAATGGCTGTCAGATTGGGAGGTCACTTATATCTCAGTCAAAACAAGAAAGGTCACCTCAAGAGGAGAGCCAACTTACCAAGAGCAGGTGTATTTCTATGAGATGAACTTTGTTTTATTTGGTTAAAATAAAATTATAGGCAGTTACAATTTGCTGCCTTAGAAATTGACAGATTATTTTGGAGAGAAAAACAAAATAATGAGGGTCAACTTTATAGAGAAAATTGCAAAGAAAGAAAGATTGAAAAATGCATGCAACATTCTTATAAAAATCATGCAAAAATGAAATAAAAAAAAGCAAAGAATGATAGAAAAGAAAAAAAAAAAAAAAAAAAAATCAATATTTGAATGCTATCATAATGAGAAAATTCAATGTTAAACGAGAGAATAAGGAGTATTTGTTGGATTGCCCTTGAGCAAGGGCCTTATTCTAAAGACCAGATTATCAATGTTTATTGTCATTAATACACCAAAATGAATGAAAACAAGGGTAAATCCCAAGGAAAAAAAAGATCAATATTTAAATTACAGTTAAAGAAAATTTTAAGATGTAAGACACAATTTGGCATTTGATATTTTGACATTCCCAGGGTGTATCTATCTTATACTAAGCTCAGAAAAATATTTTAATTTTCTTAACTCAAAACAAAAAAAGAAGAATATTAAAATTTAATAAAATAATCTTTTTTTATGATGGGATTCAAACTTTGTTTATGCATTTTCAAAAAGAAACATTTAAGTTCTTTGTAAATAAATGATTTGGGGTTTCAGCTCAATGATTCATTTGCAAAACCACAATGCATATAAATTTACCTAAACCATCAAAAAAAAAAAAAAAAAAAAAAAAGCAAGCATTAATTAATTTTTTAATTGTATTGTGCATAAAAATATCAAAAGGTTGTTTATGTTGTATTTTCTTATGTTAAATGCTTTCTGAATACTAAACTAAAAAGTAAAATTAAATAAAAATATAATTTATCCTTTGTCTAGGTAAAATGAAAGCAATTATAATGAAGCTAATTTTTAATATATATCATGAAACTTGTAATCCATTTGTAGAGGCAACATATCTATTGCAGCCATAGCAGCAGTGGTGTTTAGCAGGCAAGACAGCCTGATGGAGCACAACCCTCCCCAGGCAGGTTTAAATTCAGTTTTCTATTTTCTAGACTAGTTACCAACCAATGCTATACAGCCCAATATGAACTCACTTCTCCAACTCCTCAATCATTCATTACTTTACCATTGCTTATATATCTTTGAATGCTTATCTACAGAGCCAGTGACAATTTAAGAGTTCTTTTAACATTTCTAGCATAAAGAGTCCACTATATAGATTTTCTCTTTACCTGACCTCACTAAAAGGTAGGATATGGCAAAGTCATTTCATATGGAGGGTGGGGGGCTATATGCATACATATAGGTCATGAACAAAATTTGCTCAGTCCCTGTAACCATTGTCACACTGGCGCTGATATTATACAGACAACCTCTTTTAGCGCAATGAGGAAGGTGTTGCCATAGAGTTGGAATCCCCAGGACCAGGCACTGTTGTAAAAAAAAAAAAAAAAATATATTGATCCCAGCTCAAAGATGGTGAATTGCCTATAGGTATAGAGTTAGATATATATGTGTGTGTGTGTGTGTGCGTGCGTGCGTATATATATATATATATATATATATATATATATATATATATATATATATATAGTTTATTATAGAGACATTCAAAAACTGAAATACCAAGAATGGAGATATCTGGACAGGTGCTGCTCAGCCTTGACAAAGTTCAAAAATTCATTTATGCAGCCTTGTGGGTGATGAATTGTTTTACACCCTACAACTCCTTTCCTACAGATGTTGCTGGTCTTATGACTATTGCTATTACTATGGCAAATGTTCAAAAGAGCTATATTCTTCAGATTCACCAGTTCAGACCATAAACAACTCATTCCCTGTATATTCCATTGGTAAGGAGGAAGTTTCACTCTAAAGATTAGTCATTTACAACTAGTGTGTGTGTGTGTGTGTGTGTGTGTGTGCGAGAAAATGAATAGGAACCGAGATCAAATATGGATTAAAATCTGATAGAATAAAAAACAAAACATATGGCCTTCAATATACCTTCTCCTGTGGTGAAGGCTATTTTATTTAACGTGGGCTGTTTATTTCTCATAATAGCTTTTAGTGTTTTTCCTTGCACTGGGTGTCGTAGAGTATTTCAGTGTTATCCATTAGTATTTGTATTATGTTGATAGCTGTAGTTTGGTCATTCATGATATAATATCTGCACATATTGACCAGCATAATTAATGTGTGCACATATTTTATTAGTATTAATATAAAAAAATAAATTGCATTATTTTGTGCAGCCTTGTACCCAATAACCATTACACATGATGTCATGCAAGACCATTTCACACTTCCAACTTCCCAAAGAATACCAGGCCATAATGTAACTGCCTTCTGCCTTTTCTATAAATATTTTTTATGGAAATGGCTCTTTAATACCTAAACTTTATGAAATTAAGTGCAGTACTAAAACAAAGTTTCATTTTATAGTTGAAATTATTGTTCACATTGTTTTTTGTTTTTTTTCCTCACTCATTAATTTAATCCCCCCCACTTTGCATCTTAGTGGCTTTATTGCCTTGCTTGGGGTGAAATGATTGAATTCATCATATTTATGCAATTAAAATACACTAATATACCCAATTTATTTTTAATGTACAAATTGCACTAACATTTCAAGAATTAAACAGATGTCAGGAGGTAAACACATGATGCCCATAAAAATTAGTACATATATATATATATATATATATATATATCAGTGTAACCCGGATATAAGAGAGTTGTTGGGACCGGAGAAGAAGTCTCTTATATCCGTGTTTGGTCTATTTTGTTTAGGTAAGAATGGCTATAAATTGGGACCAGAGAAAATCTCTCTTATATCCGGGTGACACTGTATATAACATCTTAAAATGAACACATCTACCTAACCAATGAAAAGCACAAAATTTAAAACAATCAAAACTATATTCTACTTTAAGAAAATTTCTGGAGCTAAATATGTGAAGTTTACAAAAGTTTTCCTACTTGCTCCTATTTAATAAAAAGCAACTGTATAGATTTAATGTGTAAGCATTCAAAGTATAAATATTTTGCAAATAACAGCCAGCTCAGTTAATTGGTTTTCAGTTTTGTTTAAAACATGACAATGTAGTTTTGCTTAATATACAGCTCAATGCCCCCACCTTTCAAAAACATTTCTGTCAAGAAAAAAAAAAAAAAAAAAAAAGAAAAGAAAAATAGTCCAACAAAACCCCATGAAGATATCATTTTAAACATTGTCTAAAGATGTTTTACTGACAGACAATGTTTAAAAGAATCAAACTGGATTTATGAATCTAAAGACAAATAATTGATTAATTTTTTTTAGAATAGAAACAAATGTTAACAAGTGAAAACTGTTAGTGGGTAAATACATTTAATAGAAAAAATATGTATACAAAATGTGTTTTTTTTTATTCATGCAAAAATTTAAAAAAGCACAAGTGAAAAATTGGCAAAGAAGAAAAGAGAACCAGGCAGCAGCGTGAAGCAAAATTAAAAAAAAATTCTTGAAAGAAATCTAGGCCTCAGCATGTTTGTAATTTCTGTAAGGTCAATAAAAAGGTGAAACTATAAATAGATAAAAGTTTATTCAAACTTATATTTATTTTGGGAAGAACCACTTTGATTTCACAAGGATGCAAACTTATTGCAACTAAATAAATTTTAACATAAAAGTTAGTGTTTTTACTAAAGAATAATTAAGAGATATGCAAATACCAGACAATGCAGTCAATTTGGTAATAAGCTACAGATATAAAGAAAATATTAATTTTATTTTAGAAAGAATTTTAAAAAAATCCTTAAAACTACTTTTATTGATGTCTTCTGCTTGGATTTAACCTTTTTCATTTTGATCACCTTCACTCCAAAATGGCCTCTAATATATATATATATATATATATATATATATACACTAGTTCAGTGATTAGCCAATAATCTTATAACTATTCACATGCAAATAAATGTGTAGCTCTACCTTTTCAATCTGCTATTTTGCCAAAGGGGAACTAACTCCACATTCTACACCATCAAACTTATTAATTTTAAAACTGATCAAATTAAGAGTTCAGTGATTGTTTCTGTTTTTAATTTCTGTCAATTTTAATGGATTAGTGGTAAGTCTTTATAAGCAACAAATGGACTGCAAGATGAATTTTCCAAATGCTTGATAATGGATTTCCAACAGTCTAGCACAGGGTTAAGTTGCTGAAGAATTAAGTTATTCTAGTAATAATTGTGCAGGCCAAACATCTTTTGCTTAATATGGCATTTGTAAATTATGTTAAAATTGTTTAACGTTTTTCTGTAATCAAACATTGCATCTATCTGTATATAAGGTTTTTAATATCTGTCTATATTTCTAAAATAAGATTTTGTAACTATTTGCAATATTTACATCATTCAAACTGTTGTCCTCATCTTTATTGCCATATTCAAGACCTTTCAGCCGTTGTATGCTCCAACCTTTTTCTGATGGTATATATTGGAATTTTGAACTGAACCCTTTATTTAGTCCATGGGGGTAGATTGCATGTAAAATTAGAACAATCTACTGCTGTTGACTAAAAGGGTTCAGTTCAAAATTCCATTGTATATCACCTGAAGAAGGTTGGTGTGTACAATGGCAGAAACGATGTGAATATGGCAGTAAATACGAGGTCAACAGTTCAAATGATGTAAATAAAGGAAAAGTTTTAATGTTTTAAAAAATGTCAGACAAATTTTGCAGATTCATAATTCTTTATAAATAAATATGCAAGATTTAGATTTTTTTTATATGCAAAGTTTGATGCATAAAAAACAAAACAAATAACATTTTTTTTCTCATGTATTCTACTAAACTCCAATATTAATTCCTGCACTTTATAAACATTTAAAATTTTTTATTTATTTATTCAGGCTCCAATATCATACAAGTAAATTTGAAAGTATATGTCTACATTTAACAGTCTTTGTTAAGAAACAAATATCAATGTCTTAGTACAAAGACAGGTAAAAAAAAAAAAAATTTAAACCCCCCCCCCCAAAAAAAAAACTTAGAAATTTAGAATCAACTGAGGAGTGTTGATAGTTTCCCATCAAACTCTCAAAGATTAAGAATTGCTAAAATAATTTAATGCAAAAATTTTAGGATATTTCTTTTAACATTAAAAAAAATTCACTTCATTGTAAATGATTAGTCAAGTTATCTTCAAGGTTCAAGAATTTACTTTAGATATATAAAAAAAAAAAAAAAAAAAAATGGTTAAAGATGTTATTAAATATTGAGAATCAATTTCAACCTCATTTACCCAAGTGTTCTTGGCAAAGTTAAACCAGAGAATACAGAAATCCAGTTTCATACATTTTGGTTTTATTCAAATTCTAAAAATAGCTAAGTGAGTATACAGTAATAATGGTGTCTAGTGAAAAACTGTCCTTTTGTCATATCTTCCCTTTTATGCACATGTTTGTTAAATATATGCATGTTCTTTATGTCTTATCAGAAAAATTAATGTTTTTATTCTACCTTCAAGTTAAAAATCCTTTCATTTATACTAGTTCTAAATCTGCAATGCTTGATTAACTTTGTAGCAAATGTTACAGACCTTTGGATTTTTGTAAGTCATGCATGAAATACTTTCAAGCTAACTGGTTTTTACATCTAGCAATATGTTAATCTGTAAAGTTAGGAGAGTTGCATTTTATTAATTATTTCAGGTAACATATCAAGGCTGTTCAAATCATTTGCTTCCTATTTTTGAAAGTGTTTATTATTTTGATAAAATTTAAATATTTGCCTGTTTTATAAGTTGTACTGTAAAGATGGGAGTGGGGAAACAGATGAAGACAAAGTGCCAAATCAACAAAACCCAACATGCTTTCAACACACTGCAGCTAATCTGGAGATCAAAAGCCCTCTCACATCCAGTTCTTCAACACCAATATCGTTGGTCCTACTTTACAGTTCAGAAACCTTGTGGGTAACCAAGACTAACACCCACAAACTTCAGACATTTACCAATCGATGTCTCGGGAACATCCTCAATATCAGGTGGCTAGAAGTTGTCTCCAACGACCAACTGTGGGAAAGGACCAGCCAAGGCCCAGATTGACATCAAGAAACGGAAATGGATCGGCCACACACTCCACGAGCCTGCTTCTAGTGTCACCAGGCAGGCCCTTGACTAGAATCCACAAGGGAACCGAAAAGCGAGATGACCAAAACAGACTTCGTGCAGAAGTGTCGACACAGAGGTGAAGGCAGCTGGCACAACATAGCCCAAGTTGAAGAGAATTACCTGGAACTGCATCTGTTAGAAAAGTGTTGTTGCCCTATGTTCCCGAAGGAAGCAAGAGTCATAATAATAATAAAGCTGTACCCCTCTGCTAATAAATAATTTAGGAGTTAATATTTATTTTTAAATTTTAGGTCCCTTTATAATATATGTTCCTGGCCCCACACTAGTTTAATCAGTTTGTGATACCAAACTTACTGCTAAAGATGCCTTAGAAAAGAAAAAGCCCTTACTTCAAATTACTATCAAAATCTAAGCAAAAACAGAAATAAAGGAAAAAAAAAACAAACAAAAAAATACAAACAAAAAAGGGAAATTTTAGGGGGGGGTGGAGAAATGATTTGCACACAAACACAAAGTTAAAAATATTCAAGCCAATTTTATTCTGAAAATGTGTCCATGCAAATTTCTAACTAAAGAATTGACAGACCACATGAACAACATTTTATTTCAAGATAAAAATTTATTTGATTTTAACTGACAATTTAAATTTGTTCATTTTGTTAAAAATTATCAAAGTTTTTCCAAAACATCAACAATAATGCTTGAAATAAAGTTTCATTTAAGTTTTCCTGTTCATCAAAATGCTGGATTCAAAGTGCCAGTACTGGCACCAAATTAACAAGAAATACAAAATTACCAAACTAACAAAAGTACTTTTTAGTTTCACCTTTATGAAAAAATTTGAAAGAACTAGTCAATGCCATTTGTTTGTATACAATACAGTTTACAAATTAAAATTTCATATAAAGCCCTAAATAAAATTTACATTGTATACAAGAGAGAAATAACAATATACAGAGTAGGTAATTTCTTTTTTTATTATAAGCAATGCATGGTCTATTATAAAGAAAAGGCAATATGTGAATTTGTAAAAGAAATTTCCAAAACAGTTGGAAAAATAGATAAATTTAGATTCTGAGTGTAAAATATATTTTACATGAATATAATTCAAGTAGATTTAAGAAACATGGAGGAAAGATATTTTGTTCCCTTATTACAGATATCTGCACCCATCTTCTACTCTGATAAAAACTGTAAACAGACATAAGAATTTAACCTATGACAGCCAACAAAATGCGTTTGTAGTCTCCACTACATTCATCAGAGACCCACTCTGCCAATGACTTCTCATACATTTCTTGAAAAATATGCTTCACAACCTCCAAGTCGACCTGAAAAGGAAGAAATAAGTATGGATGCTTAGCTTAAAATTGAAACTTAGCTCAAGAAAGTAAAAATCTGAGATGGAAGAATGCTTCAAGCCTGAAGAATTGAGATTGAATTGATTAATTTGGGAAGGTTTCAAGATATGGCAAGAAATCTATTTGAGCTGTTTACTACTGCATCTCTATCAGATATTATGAAAATTTGAAAGTGTCAGATGCTCAAAAGAATCACAAGTGAAATTGATTTGCTCAAAAAGACTGAACAATAGTCCATACCCTATGTAGGGAAAGAATAGAATGGGTGGTCACCCTAAAGTAAACTTAAAGATAAGCAAAATATTTGAAGTTTCTATTCAGAATTTTCAACGTAAAGGAACGTTAGTCTTTTTCCTCTTGAATTGTAATTTTTGCAATTTAATTTCTATTGTATTTTCTGGCTTACATGACACTTTTTTTCAAACAAAACAAAAACAAAAACAAAAACAAAAAAAAAAAAAAAAAGAAAAAAAAAAGAAATACCCCCAAAAATGTGTGCATTTTCCAAGACAAATGTAAGGCTCAAGTAAGCTTGGATAGTTACCTAACTGGATTGACTGATAGGGCAGTAGATTTGTATATTAGCTAATTCAGCGTTTTATATGATGTAACCTCAGTACTTAGCCGTTATGAGTATTTCCAAGACCATAAACCTTACTGAAGCCAAGCCACAAGCTTAAACATGCTCTGTTTACTAGTAGTAGCAGGAGCCTTTCTGCTCTTGACTAATATGTCATTGCCATACAAACAAAATTGGACAAGTGATTAATGTAAACAATATGTGGTACAAGTATGTGAAGGGCGCATGGTGAATGCGTTGTTGTATGAGAATGACTTGTTTTTTCTTAGTAATTTCTTTCCAGAATTAGGGTGTGTCTTCTAAGCTGCAGCATCTTGTAAGCCAAAAGATACAGTAATTGTGTTGGAAAATCCACTTTGAATAACTAGCAAATTTTTATATTATTTATAATGAGACCAATATCCTTATCTTTGCTGTAGTTATTATAATATTTCACTTTCTTCAGGTGTTTGTTGATTCAGGTAACTGTCCAGAATCTCAAACTGAACCCTTTATTTAATTTTTAAGCATAAATTGTTCTGCTGCCTATGTCTAGGGATGTCTTTTGTTCTCTTTAGCACCATACAAAGATTGCATGTCCTATTTTCTCCGAGTGAGTCTGTACCATTCAGCCCAGGGATTGAACTTGTGAGTTCACTCACATCATACCAGCAGAGATAGCCTCATGTTCACAGGAATAAAAACAAAGAAATAACACTAAAAGCATGTTAAATTGTAAATTAAAATCATAATTTTATTTGTGTGTACTGGTATGTATATATTTTAGTTATGTGTTTCAAGGTTGCATGTAATAGTCACTTTGTCTTATGATGAGCAAGGTGCCAAAGAGAGGAGATGGACATCTTGACTCTTTGAGGGTTGGGGTAGTGAAGAGAATGAGTTCAGTGATTTTTGGTGCAAAGTATGCATTTTCAAGCAGGAATGTCTTGTTGCAGGCCAGGATATATTTTATTTTGGTTTTATTTAATTTAATGTTATTTATTTAATTTTTTTTCATTTATTATTAATAATAATGTCTGTACAGACTCACAGTTACTGTATCAACAAAATCATGGACCGACACTTTAATCCACTATTGTCCCATGTCATAGTAATTGTGAATTTAATCCCTGGGCCAGGCTGTAAAAGACAGACTTGGTGAAAACAAGAGTAGCAGTGACCAAGCAGAACTCAAACAAGATGAGTTATCCTTAGGAAGGAAACAGAGAATGAGAGTAATCTACCATCACAGATTAAAGGATTCAGTTTGAAAATTCCTTATAGGTTACTATGACAGACACCTGAAGAAGGCTGGATATCACAACAGCTGAAATGGTGTGATGATAAAAAAAAAAAAAAAAAAAAAAAAAAAAAAAAAAAAGAGAAGGAAGCCATTTTCCATGACAGACATGGATAATAATGAATCAATTTCCCCACATCATTACCACTTAGTAGTGAGTTGGTTTCTCACTGGGTGCCCCATACTCATGGCCCTGTGTTAAATGTAAAATAAGTTTAGTAAATAATGTACTGCAACATTATAGCAAAATTTTTTTCACAAAAGGACCCCTTTATGTGGAAAAATAAAATCTAATCAAATTGTGTAAGAAATACTATTTACACCAACACAAAGATAAAGTAACATAAAAATGAATTAAATTAAGAATATCTTTAAGAACAAATCAATTCCAAGATTTTTCTTTTTTAATATTTAAAAGCCAAAAGGTCTAAAAAAAAAAAAAAAAAAAAAAAAAAAAAAAAAAAAAAAAGAAAAAATCTGCTTATTCAAATCAAAAGCTCAAATAAGATTTCCTTACACTTAATTCTTTTTGGCATTTGATGGGGAGACATAAAAACTAAAGAGTTAGTAGCAAAGCTGTAGTAAGATTATATATATATATATATATATATATATATATATATATATATATATTCATTACAAAAAGGCTAACATATTAAAGAAAGCATAACTAATGTTTATAACGCATTTTTGTGTTAAGGGACAATGTCTGGAGTTACGTCCCTTACAGAGTGACAATATGAAAGATTTATTGCTTAGCTTTGTCGTATTAAAACAACTGGTTTAAATTTTGCAGCAATAGAAATGATGAAAAATATTCGCGGTCATTAAGAATTAGCAAATAAAATAAAGATTTTACTTTTATTTTGTATACTTTAGTATCAAATAAAATTGTACTACACAAGTTCGTTATCGGTATTTAAGATTACTGGAGAGTTCTTATTTTTAATTTCGTGATTTTTATCATGAGACATTTATTTATTTATTTTTTTAATTTTATCTGAACTGAGAGTAGAATATATATAACTACTTCAATAAGACAAGTACTAATGTATTGATGCCAGTTTTTTTTATTTTATTTTTAGAAATACCATGTCTAAAAGTTTTTAAAGTAATGAAGGAAGCAAAAAGAAAATGACATTAAATAAAAAACGAAAATTTATAAGCGACAGAGATTTAGAAAGAAAAAACAAACAAAAACATATCAATATCATGTTTTTCAGGGACTATTTCATTTGGAAAATAAAATTTAATAAGCATTGTATGCTGATACTTTGTATAAATGAAATACATTCAGAGTTTTTTTTAAATGTACCTCAAAACAAAAAACAAAACATGTGCCAAAATGTTTCTTCTCTTGACACTTATTACTGTATGTTTCCCTGGCAAATTTTTATTGGTTTTAAGTTATTTTTAGAATTTTAATTAAACCCAAATATATGAAACTGGATTTTTTTTTTTGAGAATTGGCAACCAAAATATCAAACACTAATTTTGTAATTAAACAAGTCTAATAAATAGTTTATAACATTTTGTTAATTCAAGAAAAAAGTATAAATCCAGATGCTTGAAAACTATATTATCAAATTAATGTGATGAGAGAAAATGAAAGAAATGCCTGAAAAATGCATTTTTTCAAAATTTATAATTATAGTTCCTCGTTGTTTGGTTTGTTTTATGGCATAGCAACCTCAATGGGTTATTTAGTGCTGACAAGATTTTTATTCCTGGTAATATCTTTTTCAAAAATTTATTGCTGGTAATATTTTTTTTCCAAAATGTATTGACGGTATTAAAACCTAATTTTACACTTTCATAGTATTTCAACCCCAGTTTAGGTGGGGGGGGGGGCGGTAAGGGTGAACCTAGGAACACCAGCAATTAAGAGATGGTTCCATACTCCTCAAAACTTCCCAATCAGAAACCTTGCTGTTGGCTGTAGTTTGTCTTACCCAAGACCCTCGTTGTGTGTTCATTTAAATTTTCTTGTTTACACATCCTTATAGATTTAAGAATAAAAAAATCTATTTTCATAGTTAAGTCAAATTTTTTTTTTTTTTTTTATAAAATTTGTAAATATAAAATTATTTTTGTAAATAAAATAAAGTATACTTTTGCTGTCAATTCTAAGCATAAATCCATTTTGTTTGTTTTTTATTAAAATTCTAAAAACATTTTAACACAAAAATTGTCAAGGGTATATACAGTAATAGTGGTGTCAAAAGAAAAACTATCCTTTAACATTTTTTTTTTTCAGAATCAACTGCTAAACTTTACCAAATATTCTTTTACAAGTATATGTACATATGTAATTTACAATTTATTCACTTGATTAAAATTAGTAATTGTCACACTACTACCACTGTTGAAACAAAGGGCCAAAAAATAATATTAATATAATGTATAAAGCAACTGAAAATGTATGAAAGCCAACAAAGATGAATATAAGAAAAATAGGTCCAGCCATAATCAATATATGCAGAAAAGTTAAGCAAAATAATATCAGAATTGTACAAAATAAAGCTTCATACAATGCTTTAAGAAAAGTGCAAAGAGCAATTCCAAAAGACTTTAAAATTTTGGTTTTAACCCGAAAGGGGAAAAAGAAAGAAAAATTGAAAGATAATGCAGAAGAGTGCAGAAAACGTCTTAAAATTTTAAATCAAAATAAACAAAACTTGATTTTGAAGAGTGTGTGTGTGTGTATATATATATATATATATATTAACAGGAGTGTGTTGAAAAGTTCTTAGGCTTACCAGGAAAGGTCATGAAAAACTGATGTTTGATTAGATTTTGGGAAGTAATTTAAAAAAATTTTCAACACTTCTTCATATGTGAACAAATGGTTCTTATTTTTACCAAAAAATAAATAAATAAATAAATAAAAAACTAATTTTTGGTATAGGATGTATATAAAAAGGTATATAAACTAATTGAACATTTATGAATCCACAAACTAAATTTCTTTAATGCAAAAATGTGTCAAAAATAATAAAAAAAAAACAAAAAACAAAAAAAAAACAGTAGCATCTCTGTTAAGGAAGTTTAATCAATTCTTGTTTTTAAAAAAAAATTTTTTTTTTTTTTAATTACTGCCATTAAATTGATTTGGATTTTTTATGGTTTCTCAACCATTTAGGGATTATTTATAACCAAAAATTTTGGATTATAAGAATCATTTTTTTCTCAAGTGAATATTGCATTAATTTTTGGGAGACAATGATTTTTCTACATACATCCTACTTTTTAACCCATAGTTGGGGGAAGATGAATACTCTCATGCATGTAAGTGGATGTAACAAAGTCAACTGGAATTTTACACCATCCACACAGCTTATTACTATCAGAAACCTTATATAACAAAGGTTTTAAATATATCTATTATATATAGTATTATGGTCTTGCTTTGTAGTATACTTAAGCATTACAAATGATTAGTAATAGTAAGTTGATTAATTTTTAATCTACTGTAACTGCTGTTGTACTGGAGTTTAAAAAAGAAAAGCATAAAAAGCTATCTTATATGACAACACTTAGCTTTGAAGGAATTAAAATTCTAGTAATGCATGAAAAAGATTAAAAATTAATTAAATATACATTAATATATGTGAATAAATATAAAAGTTTATACCTCACTTCTGGAAACTATCAGCCGAATGAGATCAGAATCGCTGGTTCCAAATCCAGCCATAGAGTTGTAAATGCATTTGGCAAAATATTTTCTCAAATCAATTGCAGCATCAACTGTAAAAAAAAAAAAAAAAAAAAAAATGTTACCAAAAAACAATTCTTTAAGTCACAATTATGCTTGTGTAATTATATTAACTTCTGATGAAAATACAAGACTAAATTTTTTATATTTGTTATTCACTTTTAGACACCATCAAATTAACTTTGACCAACTCAAAGATATGTGGTCTCAGGCCTTTGAATGTTTTATCTTGTGAGTGCGTGAAGGATTCTCCTTGTCTCCTCATAGGACAAGTGTTTATACTAGATTGTCTTTAGTATGTATATATACCAAGTTCAAAGGGCTCAATTCCTTGCTTTGTTTGGTATAACCACCACCACCAACATCCTTTTTTGTCCTTGACCCATATACATATGTATGCTGCTCTCCACATTAAAACAACCTTGTGTCAGTTTAGTGTGGATGCTGGGTAAATATACCTGCTGCAGAGGGTTGCTTTTGGCCAGGAGTAGAGAAAACACTTCACATTTTAGATGAGAGAAGACACTGCAGTCCAAAGAATTCCATCCCTGCAGCAACACCTTCCTCATTGCAGTAAGAGAAACGGGTCAGTTTCATATCAATGCCATCATGACAGTGGTTGCTGGGATTGGGCAAAAATGTTGATCCTTCGCTCATATGCATACATGTGTATGGTGCTACTCACATTAAAATTACCTTGTGTCACATCCTGCTTTAGTGTGGAGGCTGGGTAAATATACCAATGCAAGCTGTTTTATTTGACTGATGTAAGCTGAGACACACAAACAGAATCAATCCTTATGCAAAATTATAAAATATGAACAGGTTTGTTTTATTTGTAAAGGTGTGTTGGTTAGGCAGAGAACTTTTTATCAACCCTTTGAAGAATATTCTGTGTTTTAGTTTTGATATTGTCTAATAATTTTTTTTTTTTTTTTACTGTATGGAAACAATCACTCTTGCACCAGTAACACCAGATGGTGGTGTCTATAACAATGGCATATAGTTCCAAGCCAGAAGGTGAAGAGAGATTATGAAAAGACAGTGAAATAAATATGGAACCACTAAAACTGACTAGTTACCTCATAATATTAAAATAAAAATTAGCTCTTCCTCAAACTAGGACATTTCTTTGTCAGAATAAAAAAATTTTTTTTTTTTTTTTCATTTTAGAAACAGGGTAGGGGTTCCTATTCATAATATAAATTCAGACTTAAAAAGTTACCAATCAATATTTCTGTTGTGAAGTCCTTTGCGTTACTACTCAGTTTTCCTCCTCTAATCAGAATAGTTATATAGCCTGGGTATTCCAGCTATGTTAATTGGTTAATCCATATATCACTACAATTTCATTTTTATTTACAAAATGTTAAATTTAAAATTAGAGAGTTTCCTACTTCTCCAATTCTTAAAGATGTTCTGTCAAAATAGATTTTTTTAAACAAGATTTATTTTAATTAAAGAGCAAGCATATATACATTTTCATTTAAGAAAATATTTTAAACAAACAATTGTTTGTGTAACAAAATCACCTTAAGAACATAAAAAAAAGTAATCGTTTTATAAAAATCTTTTAAACTTAAAAAATTGAGGATGTAAGAAACAGTTTGGCAATATCAGTTGTACACATAATTAATTATAAGCAGTTTTAAATTTGATATCTATAAATAAAAAAATTATGTACTGATAACTATGTCCAGGATTGATTTGAGACTATATTGGGAATAAGATCTTTTTTCTAAAATGATAAAAATCAATGTTTTTGATTCAGATAAATCATGTGGCACTAGAGCTGTGGTTCTCAACTTTTTTTTTTTTTTTAACCTGCAGACCAGTTTTGGTGGACTGCCATAACTATTTGATGAAAGAAAAAAAAAAAAAAGCTTATTTTATTTTTTTTTTTTTACTAATAGAGGAATTTAGGAATTGTATGATAGAAATAGTAAAAGTATACGATCTATTTTGAAGTAAAACTAATTGAATGAAAATGAACTTGTATTTAACAACTAAATTTTATGGAATATTTATATACACTAGTAAAATAACTCCTAATAAGCCATTTTAAAATGTCTGAGTAATTAAAAAAAAAAGCAGATTTATTCAATGAGATCCCTGTGGTTGATGCTGCTCTGTGAGTTTTTATATTTGGCTCCATCAATGTCAATAATAGTTGAAGATCACCCATTTTCACAATGTCAAGTTTATTAATATACTAATATTTTAATAATTAATATTATTTATTCATAAATAAATTTCATATATACAAAAAATTCAATTTATATAATGAATTATATATGTATATATTTTTTCTTAAAACAGGGAACATTTTTATTAATCTTGATTAAAAATAGAAATTTTAAGGTACCTTTCTTCCAATGCTTTGTCAGAAAAGAAATCATCGGAATTAAGAAAAAACTACTGAAAGGAAACAAATCTCCTTGCAATTGAAGGAGAAGGAAAAAAGAAAAAATTTTAAAAAGTTGCCCAGAACAAATTACTCACTAAAGAGTGCCAGTTTATGTTTACATTGCTTGATTTTGTTTTCTGCTAGTTTTAGAGTTATTTTTCTATTTTTAGCATTTTAATATGGTGCAGACTAGTGTAGAAATTCCAATTCTCAGTTGTAACAACCATTCTGAAGCAAAATTGGTCTATGAACCACTAAAATATTACTGTGGATCTCCAACTGTTATTTTTTTTATGGGTACCCAGGTCCATATGGACCCTGGTTGAGAAATACTGCTCTAGAAAGAAAATAAATATTGATCTATAAAAATTATTACTCTCCCAATTTTTTCTCTATTTCTTAATTTATACATTTTTTTTTTTTTTTGTGGGACCTGTTAAGTAGTGCCTAAAATATATTTAAAAGATTCAAATATGAAAACCTAATATTAAAGATTTATCATCTTGCTTGGGTCTTTCTTGTTGAATATTTTAAGCATTTCCTTGTACTACTGCCACTCCCACTAAATAAAATATTTAAAGAATTCAACAGCAGGATTCTCCAATTACTGATCAGCCATTACATTTGACAAATGAAAAAGTGCTGCTGGGATAGCGTTTCCCTTTGCTGAGGCTTACTCATTAGGTCAAACCATATATTCCAGTTAGGAAGGAATTTTTTTTTTTTTTTATTATAGCAGAAGAACTAACAGTGGTGACATGGATACTACATATAAGGATTCAAATTTTCTGTTAACCCACCACATAATGTAATATTTATGTATATATATATATATATATATATATATATTGTAGGGGAGTAAATTATAAACTTCACACACACACAAAAAAAAGAAGAGAGAAACCGCAAACGTTTTTGATTGTAAAGTGGATTTTTAAAAAAATATTATGCTTTATTTTGCTACACGCGTTTCCAGTCTCATGACCTTCATTAATGCATAATATTTAAAAAAAAAAAAAAAAAAAAAAAAAAAATCAACTTTACAACCAAAAACGTTTGCAGTTTCTCTTTTTAAATTTTAATATATAAACTTTTCTGTTGTTGGAACTACTATAACCTCTTCCTTTATACATATCTCAAATATGTGGTGCAGTTCAATTTATATTACATTGAATCATTCATACAAAGAGTAGATTTAGTAAAGTTAATGATATAAAATGGCAAAATCCTTTCGCAAACAAAATTTTAAAAGGTGCATTAATCTACAAATCATTCAATGAATGTTATGATCCTTGTTTTTAAGAATTATAAACTGTATAAGGTCTTTCGCAAGTACTTTCAACTGTACATTCAGTCATCCTCAGGCATGGAAATTATTTTGGTTTTGGTAAAATTCAGGTAGCAGCCAAGACAAAAAATTAAATGTGAATCGAAATTTTTTTTTTTTTTTTAAATGTGTTATTGCTAACAGATACAAACTTTTGGAGTGTGCAGTTGCAATGCTAAGGTTGAACTTTTTTTAAGAGTGCATTTTTTTACTAATATGGCAATTTGAGAATTTTTTTGTTGTAAGAGTTTATCAATCAATGTGACACGAACTAAATTGTTCAATCGAGTATAGTCTCAGTCGTTATCCCCAAAATTTGCATGTCGGATCAGTTCTTTTAAATCAAATATGTGGTGTAGTTCAATTTATATTACAATGAATGAAAGAAGTGCCTGGGGGAGTGCTAAAAGGTAAATGTTGCTGAAAAAAAGGAAAAGGAGAGAAAATTTTCATTGACGCACGTGTTGATAACCTGCCCATGCAAACTGCTTGTCCAATAGTGTGAATGTTGTGTGTGTGCATGTGTATGTAGAGGAGAAAAGTGGGATCGATTTTCACTGGTTTAGAAAGAGTAAATTAATAATAATTGTAATAATTATTTTATTATTTTTTTTATGGACATGATATTGTATTAAGAAAAAAAATCTTTGTTAGAATAAAAAAAAAATAAAAAAAAAATTGTTTTTTCATTTTAAAGGAGGTGCCTGTTTATATAAAATTGGAATCTATGTAATCAAACTATAATACTCACGGATAGCCAAATAACCTTCTTGTACAGCACCACTGGTCTCACTCTCAATAGACTCACGAAGATCATTACCAGTAAGTTCTTGGTAGGCAACAAGAGTTGCCTGTAACTGAGGTAAAGTCCTCTGGCAAAGAACAGAATTGATTTCACACTCATCAGTACCAGCTTGGCCCTCACCAGCCTGAAAAATAAAGCATTTGTTGAAATCTGAGAGAGAAAGTACTTGTGCATATGTGTAAGTGCATATGTGTAAGTGCATCCTCGTACCTAATGGACCTCTAATCATGTCTGCATATGTTTGTAGTAAAATATTAGATTAAAGAGAAATATTTAAAAAACTGAAAAAACATTAAATTACATCATATATTCTTTGTGCATCTGATGCGGCCAGTTCTGGATCAGCCCACCAGCCTTCATCTCGAGATGCAGTGCACAGAGAAACTAGCATTCTGCGGAAGTAGCCACTGGTGTCAGACTTCAGATCATCTTCCAATTCCACTTCATATTCTACAATAGAAAAATAAATATCTTATTGCATACTATAATCATGTACTATAATCATGTACTATAATCATGTACTATAATCATGTACTATAATCATGTACTATAATCATGTACTATAATCATGTACTATAATCATGTACTATAATCATGTACTATAATCATGTACTATAATCATGTACTATAATCATGTACTATAATCATGTACTATAATCATGTACTATAATCATAATAGGAAAGAAAACCATCAATGTAGTTTAGTTAAAAGTGTCTAATTTATACAGAGAAACATAATTGAATTTAAAAATATACTTTAGCATTATATTTATTCAAATTATAGCTTAAAAAAAAAAAAAAAAAAAAAAAAAAAAAAAAAAATTAGACAAAAATACTAGATCCGAGAAAAAATTAAAGGTATTAAAAAGACAAAATATACTAGACCCCTCCCCCATGAAAAAAAATTAGAAGTATTAAAATTTAGGTAATGAATACCATAATATTTGCAAATATAGTTTTCAATATCAAAAGGTTAGAGAAAATTTAAATTAAACTTTAACAAAAAAATGTAATACTTAAATTTATAGCAATTGTTCAAGCCATTTCGCTCAAATAGGTTATGACACTTGCATAGATTGTTTGTTTTTTTTTTATTTCAATCTGATCTGTTGAGACACTGATAATTTTTTAAAAATTTTCACTTAACTTCGTTTTTATATAATTTTGATTTATGTTTTGTTTAAGAAAACAAATTGTTGCAAAAAGTTGTGTAGTCAATGCAAAATATTTGGAAAGCTTTGATATAGGCACTTCTGGCACCCTTAAATTTATAACCTTGTGCCAGACTCCACTAAGCTTAGTAAATGTAGATAACATTTACTTTGAAAAATTTTTTTTTTTTTTTTTTTTTTTTTTACTTCCAGATGTGATAGAATAACCTGTTACCCCCATGTGTGACTACACGATAGGTAGTAACTATCTATAAGTATCTGTAAGTCAACAGACTACGGAGACTAGCTGTGACCTGTTCCAGCTAAACAGTTGAACTCTCTGCCTTCGGGCAGAGAGGAACCCAGACGAGGCTCTGCCAAAGGGCAGTCTCATTCAAGGAGGTAGACTGCCCCTGAACCCGTTTATATGGATTCAAAAGGGAATATTTTTGGCCGAGCCTACGGGCTCTAACAACTCACGTTAAACTGGCCTTGTGCCACATGCAACCCTCGTGGGTGGGTAGCTAAATATACTAGCTGGGATCTGTTGAGTACGAAAGAGACTTATAGGAGAACTACCGACCTTACAATAGTAGCCCTCCCTACTGGATTGACTTGTGACGACCTTGTACAGTGTAACCCGGATATAAGAGAGTTGCCAGGGCCCAGAGAATAAGTCTCTTATATCCGGATTTGGTCTAATTTATATACATTAACACAGGCTCTAATTTGGGACCAGAGAAAATCTCATATCCGGGTTACACTGTACACAACTTACCTTTATTCTTATTGTATTGGTTTTCACAATAAACCTTTACTAATTTTATCCACCATGTTTTTCAAGTATATATTCCTATTAGCATGGAATATAACACTTCCTTTTGCCAAATTCAATTGATGAAACTATTTTAAGTTGTGGGGGGGAGCTTAACATTTAGCTATTGGTTGAAATTAATCAAATTTCACAGTTTATATTTCTGAAGCAAGCAACTTAATTTTTCAATATTTTAAAATTGTTTTTTTTTTTTTTTTTTTTTGTTTTTTTTAATTACAAACCAGTTCTATAAATTTCCTTAATTTCTTCAAGTTCTTCATTAGTTCTTGTCACCATAATTTCAATGATTGGATTCTCGCTGGTTCCAACCCCCTAAAAGGGAAAAGAAAAAAAAAGAAAAAAGGATTAGATCAATTTAATATTATTACAACTAATTTTACTACTACTACAAGATTAATATGCTGCTTATTTCAATTTTAGATTACAGTTTATATCTGGTCAATTTTTGTCCTAATTGGTGTAAAATAGCCAACCTGTTTTTCTTTGATACTTATAATATCACTTTTAGCAATCACGTCACACAAGCTATTAAATGTGATGTTGATCCACACTATGTGCTCAGACATTCTAAAAGCCATTGCTTTAATAATTAGATATTAATATTTTGATCTATCTGCTAATGCAAGATTAAATTTTTCAATTTTGGGAACTCCAACACCCAAGTAGTTTTTCTTTATAGCTCGTCGAGGTTAGCAATGATTAGAAGAGCTTTTAATCATGCTTACTGCCTGCATGGGAGAGTGATTTGCCAAATTATTCACTCATCCACTCTTCATTAACCATTGCAGAATACCAGTCATGATAATTTATCAGGAAAACTGGCAGTTGGAAAGTGTAGAGGAAAATGGATGAATGCTTTTCTTGAGGGAAGAGGAGCAGCAGAATTTGGCACCACTTCCCAGGCACCAGACTGATACAGCAAAGTAATTACACAAAATGTTGCAAGATTTAAACTTAACTTCTAGCAAAGTTCATTAGACGCTGAAATTACATTTACATCTGAATCATCATAGGCTAAATTTTCTCCCTGATTTGATTTGGAAAAAAGACAGTAATCAGATATGCATTGAATCCATCAGAAACATTCAGGATGTAAAGTTAGTAAGTACTAAACACTTCAAATACTTTGGTGTATGGATCAGTTATAACAAGTTATAAGTTTAGTATAGAAGATAAGGAAATTGAATACAGAATAGGCTGCATGAGACATAGTTTTGCCCAACACTAGAAATTGCTATAAAACCAAAACATTAACTTGAAACAGGTTCTTAAATATCCCTTTCATATAGATATCATATCTAGTGGGAAACCTGTTCAGAAATATCTAAACTGCCAGCTGTATACAGCCACTCTCTAAGCTCAATGGTTAGATATATATATATATATATGAAGAAATATAGTTTTAAGGTATGCTATATTTATGGGATAAAGTGTTCAATATTAGAGAGAACGTATGTAAATATAAAAGTGAACATTGAAGTCAACACCCAGAGGTGACAGGCTGTTTCATGCTGGACGCAATCTGCAGGCTGCCTGACAATTGTGTCCAGCATGAAACAACCTGTTGCCTCTGAGGTGTTTACTTCAATGTTCACTTATCTATATAAAATGATAAAAATATAGCTTTAAGGTATGTTGTATTTATGGATTAAATTGTTCAATATCAGAGACAGAGTGTACATAAATATAAAAGTTGATATTGAAATCAACACCCAGTGGTGACAGGCTGTTTCATGCTTAAATGGCCTGACAATTGCATTTACCGTTACCACCAGTGGTTTACCTCAATATCCACTTTATATACCCCACTTCTTGTTAAAATCTTAAGACGAGTTACAAAAGGGTTAAAAAAAAAAAAAAAAAAAAAAAAAATATATAAAATACTGTTACTTTAATTGAAATATATTTGTGAAACATTTACATTTAATTAGAAAAAAAAAATATCAAGTGGTCGCCTCAATAAAATCTCACCATCTCTGGACAGATGCATTAGGCAAGAAGGTAAGAATGATGCAAGCTTAACATCAAATCAGATAAAAAGACAATACAGAGGCTGAATGCAGCTCTTGAACAATTCGATGGCATTTAAATAAGAGTGTTTCAAAACATGGCTGCCTTCTTTCTCGCCATAACACTTCCTGTTTACAATTTGCTTCCGGTTAGTAAACTTGGAATGTGGATAAAGGGATGGCCCACATGGTTTTCAGCATTACTGGCATGCAAAAGATGTCCCAAAAGAAGTTTCTCAACACAACATGGTGGATCAATTATGATCTGGGGTTCATTCTCATATAATGGAACTCTCGAGGTATAGGAGGTAAAAAGTGGTCAAACAGCTGCTAATTACATTGACATGTTGGCATCTCTAATTACGGAAGGCCTTCATCTATGTAGAGAAAACTGGATTTTCCAGCAATCCACAACACTTGAAGGAACTTTTGTTTATGGAAAACAACATTCTTCATCGGACTGAAATGATGTTGATATGAAAGAAAAGGATGCTGAAAAATTCATTTAAAATTTTTTTTAGTTATTTTATTTAATTTTTTTCTTTTTGCTTATGTCTTTATCTTCCATTATCATGCATGATATTTAATAGCAAAAGTGATAAAAAAAAGTAAAAAAGAGTAAATGAAATATATTTAAAAAAAAAAATGTAATGTAAGTAAAAAAAAAAAAAAAGTTTAATTTAAAATTTCAGCATCTCCTTCATGTGCATCTGCTAATTTACTTTTCATATCTGAAATTTAATTAGATTTTAACTCTAATCCAACATTTTCTTTTATTTGCAATATATTTAGCAGATGCACAGGTTTGTTTAAAAAAAACAAAAAACGACATTATTACGTCATTTTTGCACCAACCTAATATTTTAATTTTCTTAAACAGTGAAATTAATATCAACTGGCCTAGATCAATAAGCCTTACTAAAGAAAAAAATTGCCTCATAATAATCAAAGCTGGATCCCCTTTTTACATCAGGGAAGTCATTCCTATAATGCCAAGTTCTTAGGGAAAAGATCTTTTTACAGTTACAGGTCACAACTAAGAAGCTAAAGAATATATTCCTACAAGACAATGCTGTTTTACATTCTGCAAAGCTAAATATTGCCTACATTGGCAAAAACAGTTGCAAAGACAACAAATTAATGGAATACCTAGCTGTTAATATTTTTTTAATAAGGGTAGATACAAGGTGAAAATCAAAATGCATCTATACAAATAAAATTTAGCATTTATCCAGGTCTACTATAGGCTCAAGCTGCTGGATGCTTTCAACCAAACTTGGCAATAGCTTATGACACTTCCCATGCATGGGAAGTTGATCTAGGTTAATGTTGAAGGTCATGAAAGGTCAAAAATAAGGTCAAACTAAGGTCTGTGCTAACAGTTTTTTTGCACTTCTCGCTTGTGGAAGTCTTCCAGCTTGTTTTCAAGCCAACTTTGATCTTTAAAAATTTAAATGCAATATCAATTGTTATATTCTGTCTTAATTCCTATTCTTTTGTTATCTCTCCTTAATTTCTTTTTCCTCATATTCTCTCATACTCACTAACCCCTTGTGTTTTAGTGGCTTTATTGCCTTGCTTTGGATGAAATGAGTAAAAAAAAGAAAAAAAAGAGAACACTGGTGCCAATGTTTGTCAAAGTCAGATTTTGATCTTATTACCATGCCAATGATAAATGAGGACTTACAGAAATGGCTCGGTGAAGTTCATGGGCATCATAAACACGGGGAGGATCCAAGAGTGCCAGGCAGACATCTTCAAAATCTCCTCCAAGCTCAGACTTTAAGTCATCAATAAGATCCTACAAGAAACAAGACAAATGTGAAATACAGTTTATTAAAAATCAAACAAAAAACAGTCTTGTATTAATCCAACAAGTTTATTGTTTTAATCCATAAATTTTAACCAATACATTTTTCAGTATTCTTCAGATGCATGTTGTGTCCATCTTTTTCGAAAGGTGGGAGAGAGAGTGGGGCCCAAAGCAAAGATAGTGCCCCAAGATGACCAAATAAACAACAACCAAGAGATGTATATATATATATAATAACATAATAAATATGGCGAGAAAGATGAGGACAATAGTCCGAATAATGTAAATAGTGTATATAATACCTCATTTCAGAAATATAGACAGATACTGAAGGAATATCTTGCCAACAAAAGATCGATTATTTTTTTTAAAACTCATACTATTCAGTACATCTGTTTGCATACTATGTATATGTCATTTAGAAATGTTGGCATCTGATTACTTTCTATGTAAGATTTTACTATTTGTGTCACTTTAGATATCTGATATGCAGACAACATAATAGATTTGATAATGAAAATGAAATCAAGAAGTAGATTTCAGATTCTGGGCATGTCTTATGTTCACTTCATACTATTGTCCTTGGAAAAGCATCAAACGGTTTTCCCCCTAATACAAAGGCAAACTAGGCTTCTGACCTTGGTTGACAATCAGTCTAGGAGAAAAATCTGAAATCAAACCATAGAGAAAGTAAAAATTGGGGTTTCTGTTGTAAAAAGTCATCAGCAAGAGTCAGCACAAACAATCCTGGGTTAATGTTGAAACAAGTTTATCTGTAAATACTAAAATGAATATAAAATCCTATCCATTGGGAATATATCAGCAGGCCACTCAAGCAGTTCTTCATTAATGGATCACCTACACTATGTTGTGGGTAGATTCCCATTTGTGTCAGTGTGAACAAAAACCAAGAAATACTCTGTGTACAGAATGTTTCACAGTTGTTGAAACAAAGCAGCATCCTCTCAGATGGGAGAGCTTGTGAGTGTGAGGAACTTGATGAGGAGGAACAGTGGTTCCAGCAGAATGGTGCTCCTCATACTGCTAATGTTACCATGGTATGCCTCTGTGAGAAGTTTGGGGAGTATCATCAGCCACAAAGCTGAAACAGAATGGGCATCTCACCTGATCTGAAACCCCCAGATTCATACACTTTTTTTTTTTTTTTTTGGAGGGGTGGTAAGCGACACTTACGACATCTTTGCTGCAATTTCTATCTTCTCATAACACACTAATAGAACAAATCTTTTTGGCCAGTGAAAACTCCATTTCTACATCTCTCTGTAATCTAACCATAACTGACTTCAACTATTGGACAGTATACGACTATGTAAGCCCATCATTAAAATCATCTACCTTTCAGTAGTGTTCTTCTACTTGTGAACAGCAGGTGGCTGCTGTGAAGTTATTGCATTTAGATTTTATTCTTGGTTATCATAAAGACCATGGTCACTTCAGGCCCAGATAAAATAATTTATAGTCTACTTGACTATATGAGTGAACACTAATTGAGTAGGGCAACCATTGTGTCACACCATGAAATCACAAATTACATGAACAATAATCTAAAAACAAAACATTTTCTCAGAATCAAAGTCTGATTTCTTTAAATATTGCCATAAAAAATGTTTTGCCTTACCTCACCAAACAATTGTTTGTACTGCTCTTTTATCTCTTGTCTCTGAGCATTTGAGTGAGAGGTCAGCACTGTAATTATATCACTTTCATTGGTTCCTAAAGGAAAGAAAGAAAAACAAATCTTATACATTGAGCTTTGTCAACTGCAAACCATCCAGCAAACCACCAGCTACAATTTTATTTAAATCTTAGAAAGCTAAAGATACTTGAAAATGGTAGAATATTGGTAACTTTTTCCTTTTTTTTTTTTTTAATACAGTTACTCAAAATCAAAAAAAGCATTTATAAAAGAATCTCTTGAAAAATAAATTTTGTACAGAATATTTTAGGAAAATATATGACAAAGTGGAAACTTTGTGATGTGTTTTGCTCTTTAGAACATCAGACTAAAATTAAGCTTACATTGATGTGTCTACACTTATATGAAAGAGACAAGATGCTGAAACGTTAATTTTTTTTTTTTTTTTTAAATATGTTTTGGACATTGTGTAGCCGATTTCAATTAGCTTTTTCTTTATTTTTATCACATATTAAATATCCCAAATTGCAATAATAGATCTAAAACTTGGAATTTATTCTGTCCTGTAATAATTGCCACAAGGCATACATGGAAGAAACCTTAAGGAATTTAAATAACAGATTATATGAATACAAAAGAGATTTTTTTGACAAAACGCTCAATGCATTAGTTGCTCACTGTAATGAGTAGCCATAATTTTGATTTAAAAAAATGTATAGAAAGTGCTTTAATTGGTAGATCATCTGTGGTAAATTTATGTCTAGATTCTTATAGGTAACCTTTCTTGGCAGATCAATTATCACAATATAGGATATTTAATAACAAAAGTGATAAAAACAAGACCAAAAAGAAAAAAACTAAATGAAATTGACTACATTATATATTAAAAACACACAAAAAAAAATTAAATTTACAATGCCCTCTTTGTGCACATGTATAGTCACATCAACAAACATCACTTTAGTCTGATGAAGTCTGAAAGAGCAAAACACATCACAAAACTTTCCACTTTGTAACAGATTTCCCTAAAATTGTTCCTGATATATATGTTGTTTCTCCCATACAAAATATTTACAAAATGTCTAAAACAGAATACACTTGTGCATAAACAGCAGATTAAAATGCCAATGTATAGGTAGAAATGTGCATGAGAGTCTGTAATTGGTAATAAAATTTTCAGACAAAAAAACCCAAAAAAAACCAAAAAAACAAACAAAAAACAAAAACAAAAAAAAAAAAACAAAAAAACAAAAAAAAAAAAAACATCTGTCTATATGTACGAGATGAAGAATTATGATTGCTTGCATTATTTACATTATTCGGACCATTATCCTTATGCCATATTCACACCGTTTTGGCTGTTGTACACTCTGGCCCTCTTCAGGTGATGAGGATAATAGTCCAAATAATGTAAATAATGCAAGTAACAAAACATCTATATGAATTCTATTAGTTCCAGTTAATAATGTTATTAAACAAAAATATATCATAACTTTTCTTTGGTGGCTTCAGTTTTTGTATAACAGATATTTATTTATAAATAAGTAAAGACAATCATAGAAAATATTTGGTTAACACAATATACCTAACTAAATTATTTTACATGTTAATATGGGCTGCTTGATGTTCTATAACCTTCAGCCTTTCAAGCACGAAATTGTTAACCATTCAACAATTTTGTCTAACATTACTTGCAATTTTTATTGCTTTCCACAAATCCTAGCTTGAATTTTCTCAGAAATTTGAATGATTGACTAAGTTTTCTATTGGAAAAATATATGGAAAGACTTTAAGCATTCCACTAATTTGGTGGATATGAAGTCTTTTGTAACATGGGCAATAGACAGCCTTGCATAGTGTGAAGGAGTATCATTATATGAATAGATTCTTTCACTTAAAGCTTCTTGGTTATGATCTATATTACTCAAAAAAGTCTTGCAATAATTGCCTGCATTCATCTTGGCATCATCAACTTTGAATTATAATTTTACAGATTCTGGTACCCCTCCACCCCAGTTTTCTAAATAGTTTTAATCAACTATTTTCAAGAATGACAAAAAGCCTAGTTCAGCCAATGTAGCTCTAATTCATTTCTAAATACTATTGTTGAAAAATCAGTTTTTATGTACGTCAGCCAAATTACGTTTCTCTTTGTGATGTTTAAAATGTGGTGGTTCAAAAGCTTTCATGTCGAGCCAATGTTTTTAATATTCTACATCTTGTTTCCATTCAACAATTTCAAATATTTTCTTGCAGATCAATCCACTTTTTTGTTTAGAAACTTTTAAGTTATTAGCATTTCTTAAAATGTTTTATACTTTTCCACAACACCACTTTAGACTTGCAAGAAAATAAGATTTTAAAGCTGCAATAACTTAAGTCTTCATAATAAAATGAATTTAGAACAGCTTACATAGCAATAAGCTTAAACCGAGTTACAAAAGTTGGAGTTCAAGAGTAGATATTAGGTTGGTGCAAAAATAATGACGTAATAATGTAGTTTTTTTGACTTATTTTTTAACAAAAAAACGACATTATTATGTCATTATTTTTGCACCAACCTAATATTTAAAAAGGAAGCTTATGCTCATTCATGTAGAAGTTAATACATTTGTATAGAATTGCTGGAAAGCAGGCATAGCAATTATAACAATTTGTGGACAAAATGAAGACAAAGTGCAATTTTCAAGAGGGAAATGGTAATAAATGTCATTTGGCACTGAATGTATTAACAAGAATCAGTTGGATGGGGGAAACTCACACATTTAAAAAAAAAAAAAAAAAAAAAAAAAAAAAAGAAAAGATCCTTACCAAGACCATCCATAGCCTCCTTCAGAGTTCTACATGCTGCCTCACAATCAAAATCCTCTTTAGGAAATACTGTACCCTGAAAAAGTTAAAAGAAAATTGTTGAAACCAAACAGAAATTAAGAGAGGAAGAGGAAATCATATTTATAAGGTACACTTTGTTAGGATATGAAAGATTTGGAGAGAATTTTTATTAAAATATTACTTTTTTTTTTTTTAACAGTGCTAATGAAGTTTTATTTAATTTATAGTAATTAAAGTAATATTTTAATCAACTGGTTTATTAAAATATTTAATTCGAATAAAAATATATTAAGATATTACTACCTCCTTTCCACAATGAGTGACAAATTCCACTTTCAAAATTAGTAAATCTCATCACTTAGTGTGGAATAGTACTTATTTTACTAAAAACATCTAATTTAAAAACAAAACATTTTCTGACACTTTCCTACCCACATACCAAAAATTATTTTTTCTAGTCTAACAAAGTGTACCTTACGTTTTCAATGATAATTTTTCTACAGAGTTAGACAAGATATTTTATTTAAACATTTGTTAAGAATTTAGATGGTTCAAAGATGTAATCAAATTTCATGAAGATACATCATTATACACAAGTCTACACAGGTTTACATGTTAACCAAAATAAAAAATGACAATCTGAAAGCCTTTGTACATTATTTTCATATCCAGATTTAAATTCTGCAAGTAAAAGATGAAAATTAATTCCAGTAAGCATCAAACCACTTGAATAAAAGAATGCATCTGAGTAATTATGGCAGTAAAGATACAATTAGCTTCTTTGAAAATATATATACCAAGCCGTGATGTTTTTTGTTGAGGGAAGACTGGGATTAATTTTGCACAAAGCAAGGTAGGTCCTGCTGGACAAAGAATCTCTTTCACAAAGTTTTACTAGGGCGGATGCTCTATCACCCAATTCAGATGCTCATGGTAGTCCAAATACACTGAGTATTCTTATTGAGATATCTAGGAACGTTACAATTCAAGGCTTGACACCACATCATAGCCTATATTTTCATTCTTTTTCTTTAAATCTATTTCACCCCATGCAAGGAAGTAAAGCCACAGAGAAACAAGAAGTTACAGGGTGTGAAAGAATAAAGTATTACTAAGGAGCGAGAACAAAAAGAGTAATCAGGAGGACAGTAGATAATGATTGACATTGCATTTAAATTTTTGAAGATTAAAGTTGGCTGGAAAGTGAAAAGTGCAAGAAAAGAAACTGTTAGCATAGAATTTACAGTTACATCTAACCAGCTCAACTATAAACTGACAGGATCTCAATGCCAGTTTAGTACTGTGCTTAAATTCATAAAGTCTAGGTACCATCTGAACAATTATCATTAAAGTATTTATTGAAAAGGCACAAGGAGGCAACTTTATGTCGATGGGAAAGTGAATGAAGTTGAGCTGCCAGATCAGAATCTATAATATTGCTAATTCTTCTTTGGATTTTATCAAATAGGTGAACATTGAGATCAACACCTAGTGATGACAGTCAGACCATGGCCTGACTATTCCATTTAAGAATGAAAGACTTGCCACTGGGTGTTGACTTCAATGTCCAGTTTTATATTTACATACACTATCCCTGATATGGAGCACTTTAACTTATTAATAAAGGATACCTTAAAATTATATTTTATCATTATATACATCTCTCTTTCTCTCATGTGGTCATGTCCGTCATAGAACCACATTATGAATTTATGACCTGCATCTGCTTTTCTACGACAGTTATCATTGCATAGTAAACTTCTATGTAAACAAAACAAGATGTCATCTTTGATGGTGAACTGTTGTTATGTCCATATAACCACTCTGATGATGGCTCATGAGAGCCAAAAGCATAGATCAACAATCAATATAATAAAGAAATATCCAAATGTTGGACAGTTTTTGTCTTTACTTTCTCTTCAAACTAAAGCCATAATAGTAGTATTAAAAGTGCTCAATACATGTATAAAGAAAATATTTAACATGCAGAGCTTGTGAATATTAAAAAATTACGATCAGTCAATCATGCTACCTTGGTTTCAAACTTTTGCTATCTTCAGGCGATATGGGCTAAATATGAGATAACAATATATATTTTTATTCAAGAGCAGGATGGGGGAAATTTCATGACAAAGTGGAAAAAGTTGACTTGTGACGTGTTTTGTCCATCAGGCTAATTATTTTGTTATGTTGGTAGGATGACAGAAGGGTGCGAGGAATTTTAGAATTTTTTTTTCAGCCAGATTCATTTAGAGTCTTTCTTTCTATCACTTTTACAAGTAGGTATTCCATACTGTGATATTAGAATACCTGCTAGGAATGCTGAAATGTTGTAAGAGCCAGGGTGAAATTTACTGGAGATCACCTTGTGACTGAGGCATGCTCTAGACATTTACATCATAGTGAATTATTTTCTCCTTTGATCATGGTAGTATTTTTTATGTTAAAGTAGTGATCAGTCTCGTTATGGTGGGTAACCAATGCATTTAATGTATTACTTTGTAAAATGTCCCTTTTGTGTTCATATCTTTTATTTAGATTCCTTGATGCTTTACTTACGTATTTTTTGTGACAAATATTACAGACAATGTAATGATTAAAACAAAAGATGGTCTGTGTGTATTACTTTTAATATGTAGATTTAATAGGCTGGTAAAAACTTGAGGAATAAAAGCCAACAAAATGATATTGTGATAAGATTAATATTTATTATTATTTTTCTGTCACTGCACACTTCAACCAACCATTCTATGGCATTGATGACATCAGATGCATGCTTTTAGAGTCTTCATTCCACAGCCAACAAGAAAGATTCAGATTGAAATTGAAATATATTTTTTAAATAAATTGAAACATTGAGGGATTAAACAGGGATTTGGGTTTACTCAGAGAATATAATTTCCACTAGAAGTCCTCTAACCAACAACAACATTACTTGGAAGAGTGAGTCACACTTTGTTTATTCCTTGTCTTACTGAAAAAGGATACAGGTGTGTCTGAAAATTCTGACTAAAACCTTTCTTGTACTTCAATTTAGTCAAAAGGCTAATATATAATAAATATCATTGATCTTATTGCCAAAATTGTTATTACAAAAGTATTTTCTCTAACAAAAATAAACTTGGCAATACATTTTTTTTTTTTACTCAAGTCTTAGTTTTGTTTGTCTTCCATCATTCAATACCTGCTTGTAGGTCAATATACCACCTGCAACACCTCCATGGCATGAGATTTAGCAGCAGCAAGAATTTCTAAATTTCCAGTGGGTATTGAAACAATAGAAAGATTCACCTGGCCAGGTTGTTCGCCCAAAGCAGGCAGTGAGATTTGGATGGACAAGCTGACTTTCGTGAGCACAATGCCTTCATAGTACGAGATTTAGCAGCAGCAGGAATTTCTTAAATTCTCAAGTGTCATCATTAAAAGAAAATGATCAAGCATAAAAACTTGACTAGAAAAAAAAAAAAGAAAATGAATTTTAAAACTTCTTTATGAATTAGTATTTGACATGATCAAAATTTTGCTTTTCAGTAAATAAGTGAAGTAAAACTGGTAAGAATAACTTTGATTTTAGAAAAGCATTTCAGACTTAAACTGGAACTTAAAAAAAATTGATCAAGGTGTTCAAGTTAAAATTAAAAAGAACCATGCTCAAGTTGTATTTTTATTTTTTGTTTGTTTATAGCTAAATTTTCCACAAGTAAAATAACTGATCTTTTACCCCCCACCAATTAAGTATAGATTTTCATTGAATAATTTAAAATTTTAGTCTGACAAAGATATAAAGTTGTTTATCATAATCACAGGTAAAGTTATCAATTTTTATCCAAATTTGAACAGCATCCACTTATAAAAAAAGAAGCTGGGCTTTTTTTTTAAGTCTACAACAATGAATGTAAATTGTTCCATTTTCCTTTATATATATATATATATATATATATATATGTTTAAAATCAATTATCTGGATTAGAAGGAGAGGAACATACCTTTGTGTTAATACCAGAAACCTCTCCTGAGAGGTTTCTTTTTTTTTTTTTTTTTTTTTTTTAAATGTGTTAAAATAGGGAGAGTAAAGCAGATACTCCAAGTACACAACCACATTCAGAATTTCAATTTTTTTTCTAAGACACTATTAAGCTAATTCAGAAAATAAGTGAAAAAAAATCTAAAAAATGATTTTGTTTATGTTAATATATTTAGGAACACTAAATCTTTAAAAAGATGCAACAGTCCCCTGCTCTGAGTAAATTATAAGCTTATTTGAACCAAAGGGTTCATCTAGTTATATCCCAGACATTGTACCCTCCTGCATTTTTTTTTGACTTCTGTAGGACTGACCATCTCTGAATTTTGAACTGAATTCATTACTCAATCCATGAGGGTAGATGGATCTCAATCCACTTGTCATAATTAGGAGGATAGCTCATCTCACATTTAATTCTAGTTTAAAATGTTGGCAATATTTGTCCTTTGTATCTATAAAAGAAACAGGTGTACCACAAGGACAGTTATTACATTGACATTGCTGTAGACATAACTTTGTTGGTAAAGTTTGTTTTAACAAGTGATGATTAGAATGTCAAAACACAAATGAATGTGGATTCATACAGTTTCTTTATTCTTGAAGATTGACAACAAAAATATTAAACACTATTAAGTGCCTAAACATATGTGGCAAGAAGACAGTTACCACACCGGCACTGGCTGTTGCTGTAGACACGACTTTGTTGGCAATGTTTGTTTTAACAAGTGATGATTAGAATGTCAAAATACAAATATATGAATGTGGATTTAGACATTTTATTCTTGACAACAAAAATATTAAATACTATTACAGTGTAACCCAGACACAAGAGAAACCCAGACACAAGAGAAACCCAGGCACAAGAGAAACCCAGGCACAAGAGAAACCCAGGCACAAGAGAAGTTTTCTCTGGTCCCAAATTATTCCCATACTTACCTAAACAAAATAGACCAAACCCGGATATAAGAGAAACCCGGATATAAGATTTCTCCAGTCACAGCAACTCTTATATCCGGGTTACACTGTATATTGCTTATTAACAAGAATTGTATATTTACAAGAGTGTAGTAATAAAATAAGCAGATCCTGTATCCCTTATAATAAAATGAATGTTTTCAGCACTAAAGCTGAATTAGACAAATAAAGCTTTAGCACTGAAAACATTTATTGGCAAACATTGGCAACCCTGTCCAAAATAGGTTCATTTAGGTTTGGTTTTTAGTTTTTTACTAAAAAGTAAACTTAGCTAGAAGATGTATGCTCATTGACCCCTTTTATTTGATTTACCTGCATACATTTGATTAAAAGAAAAAAAAAAAAAAATTGTATCTTTCAAGAATATCATTCTTTGATAATTTGGTAATATAGTATGACTACTACAACTGCTGACATTCTCCTACTACCTTACTATCACAGAGTCAAAAGTATATGAAAATATAGGGTTTGAGTCACATGGTGAATTGTGTAACAGAAATCAGAGAATAGATCATGCACAAGAGCTGTTGATGACTGTAGTAATAAAATAAGTGCATCACATGTCCCCTCTTGCTTGTAACCACCCACTCTAATAAAATAAATATTTTCAGCTCTAAAGCTGAATTAGTCAAATAAGCCTTCATAAGCTTTTATTTAGAGTTTCTGCTATATTACAAAGAGTATGTGGACCAACTATAATGGAATATTTATTATTTACCATTTTATAAAGAAATAAATATGAAAAATTGTGAACAAGAAAATTTAACTGAGTAAACAAATTTGAGAAAAGTGCAAATTCTGGGTATTGCTTTCATTTGCTCTTGACACACATGTTTAGGCACTTAATAGTGTTTAGCATCTTTACTGTCAATTATCAAGAATAAAGAAAGTTTCTAAATCAACTTTCATGTGTTTGGGTTTTATTCAAATTTTAATCACTTTTTAAAAACATTGCCAAAGGAGTCAAAAGTATATGCAGTAATAGAAGTGTCAAGGGAATGACCGTCATTTTGGCACAATTTGTTTTTTTTTTTTTTTTTGGAACAAAGGTTAAACATTGCCAAAATGCCTTTGTATCATTTGTGTTTTTCCCCACTGAACCAGATCATAACTTTTGTCATATTTAGTTTGGAACAATGGCTGAAACGAGTGTGACAAAAGTATAACAACCAAGATGAGCATACTAGTCTGAATATTAAGGTATAAAATTCTTCATTTGAAAAATGTCAATAGAAATCACCCAAAAGTTTAAAGTAACAATGCTTAAAAAAAAAACAAAAAAAAAAAAAACAAAAAAAAAAAAACAAAAAAAACAACAGTAATGACAAATCAGAGCACAAATATTTGCTTCTGTAATTAAATTAAAAATTATTTTATTTTTAAATAAAATTGTAAAGTTACAAAATAATTATATATGCAGTGTGAACAGACTGGAATTTGTAAAGTCTTGGCCTTCCACTTCTAACAAATTCTTAATAATGTATTATAATGGCAGTGACACAGATGCATACAGGAGAAGGAAAGGTTCTCAATGAATATCAAAATTGAAGCTTGGGACCGTCAATTATGCTGACTATCATTTTGAAAAGGTTGTAAAATAAGTGAAACAAAGAACCTTCTGAGTCAAGAAATTCCCAAGATTAAGGAAATTGACCATTAAGGCCAAAAGATAAGGCAATAAAAAAATAGAGGATTTCAAATCTTGTAGGAAGTGCTAATTATTTGTGCCATGTCATTATGGTAAATGTCAAAGATTTAGTCAGAAACTTGGGAATTTTTCAGCAGATCTTGTGATCCAACCACTGGATTTTGTGTTACAGGATCTTGTGGGAACTTTATTATTATAAATAAAATATAAAATGATAACGAAAATTATAAATAAAATTGAATTTTGTTTAAAATGAATTATTCATAAATACATAAAATTTCAGTCAAGTTCAACTTTCATGCAACTTTCTTATATACTTGAATTCATCTAATACAAGGCTCAAGAGCCATTCAAAATAGATGGTTACTGTTAAAATGCTAATGGAGAATTAGGTGTGTGATATAAATGAAAAGTGAGGGTAGTAAAAAGTGAAGATTATGAGGATAAGGAGGATAGATAAGTGACTTGATTGTAGTGTTCAGGAGAGCATCCATGCAGGAGTGTTTCATAAAGTAACAATTCTTAGAAAAAAAGCTGAGTGAAACTTACTTCTTACGGAAATTAGTAAGATTCAACTATGTGGATGTATTGTAGCATGACTTAGCAATAAAGGTCTGAACTAGTGGAAATAAAGAATGAAACAAATTTGAATATTTGCTATTGATAAAAAAACATTTAAAAAAATCAATACAACTGAATTAAGTGAAAAAAAAAAAAAAAAAAAAAAAAGTCATTCTTAAAAATATTTCTAAGTTTTGATTTATTTTGAGTAATTTTATAAGTAACTTTTTATTTTAAATACTTTGCTCAACATTTTGGATAACAGAAAAATGTAATTAGTTATTGAATGATATTTTGATCAAACTTTCTTTACAATTGAAAAAAACAAACTTAAATTCATTAGAATTTTCCTTGCAAATAATTTCTGCAACTAGCTTGCAATTTGTTTTTTTTGATTCACATTTTGTATTCATAACCAAAATATATCCACATAAAATGACAATTTATGTTACTCATCTCAACGAGGTATTTAAAATAAATACACCCAAAAATAGCAATGATATTTTAACAGATTTAAAACAGTTTGAAAAGAAAATATAAAGTTAATGTGAAAATAAAAATTACTTTTGTTCACTTAAAGTAGGTTTTAAGCTATTTTTAATTTCATTTTTTTTTTTTTATCTAAAATTTACTTAATTTCTGCCATAATTGATAAAAAAAAAAAAAAAACTTCCAAAAATCATGTAGCCATCATAGAATTCAAAAGTTAGTCTAATATTAAATTAACTATTTTGAAAACAAAATTTTTTTTTTCACTTATGATACTAGTTGATACTACTTAAAACTGTTAAAAGATGCTCTAAAATTGGTATATCCTATTTCCCTGAAAGGGACAAAAATACATGGTAGATAACATTTGATAAAGTGTTTGGCCACAAAACATTTCCCAAGTTATCATCATTGGTGATGTTTTTGTGATCGGGAGGCAGGGGGAAGGTCCTGCATTATTCACTAACTGTGTTTACACTCATTGTTCAGTCACCACTACTTGGTTTTCCACCAAAGCAATATGAAAAAGAAAAAGAGTCAAACAGGAATTTCATCCTCAAGCTATTTCAATGTAATATTATTTGCAGTAACAATAGACAATAGCCACATGACAAGAATACAAACTTAAAATTGAGTCATTGAATGTCACAGAGCGACATCATTTTCACAGACTTAATATGTAGGAGGTTCAATATGTCTTCCTCTAAGTGGAGGTAGCCTGAATAGTTTATGTTAATATTTGTCTTAAGTAAGTGATTAACCAATGTTTACCAGTATTTATTGAAAAAATATAGAAGTCAGAATATAGCCCATAAATTTTCTCAGCTGTAGACTTTGAAAGGATGGAGGTGTTGAGGGAGAGAAAAAGAGAGAGAAAAGAAAAATGAAGCTAAAAACTAAAAGTAGTTTGATATTAATATTTATAAAATCATTAACACAGGATTCAAATTTGGTATCTTCTTAAGTTAGGAAATGGATATAAAATGTAAATATTCAGAAATTCACATAGCATAAGATTCAAAGAGCTTTTTGGAAATATTCCATACTAATCATTTGAATTTTAAGCAATTTTATACAAATTGTCCATTCACTGAGGAAAGTGAAGGATGAAAACAAAACAGAATAGTGCAAAGAGGAAAAAAAAAAAAAAAAAAAATAGCTATTTCTTAGAAATTAAAGTAAAAAAAAAAAAAAAAAAAAAAAAAAAATCACAGCTGGAAACATTTGACTAACAAATAAGCCTTGTAATTTTATTTATGTTTGGACTAATATCCTCATCTTTAATATTTTAGCCATTGTTTTCTCATGGCTTGGCCCTTTTGTTGTGATCAAAGCATAGTATCTGTTCTCTCATTTGACTTGGGAGAAGGCACCAGGTCCCATGTATTCCAACACTTCACCTTCCTCATTGCACTAAGAAAGGTGAAGTCAGTGTAATATCAACACCAGTGTGACAGTGGATGTGCTGACTGGGCAATTCCCCCCCCCCCATGATGTATGTGTGTGTGTACCCTCCAACCCCACATAAAAATACCTATCACATTTTGCATTAGTTGGGTGGTCGGGTAAATAATACTCTGTCCTTCAGGTGTGTATCAATCTGGGTAAACTTCAAAGAATTTCCGACTGAACACTTTATTTAATCTACTAGGGTAAACTTCTCATCCTACTGCCCATATCAAGGGATAAAAGAATAATTTACTTCTGATCAACAAGTAAACTGGCTTGAGTGATGTGATAATTACAAGATAAGGATATTAGTCCAAATGTCATTGTCAGCCTCATGACCAGGTGTGGTTGTAACATTGCTGCACAGCTGAGCATCTGACCAGTTCTTTTCACATGACTGGGTTGAAAGCCAGATAGATATGCATGGTGCATCTTGAACAGGTACATCTGGGAGAGTCCATCTCTCTCTTGGTTAAACTATAGCTGATGTCATCCAACTTGAAGGCCTATCTTGGGGAAACTCAAAATTATCCCTTGACTTTAGGAAGTTCACTGCTCAGAGATGCCACATCACTGCACTGGTTACATACATAACCATGGAGCCCAGTTTAGACCATTGTGCTATATTGCCATTGACTGTACAGGAAGATTCATCCACCTTTTTGACAGGCCTTGTTTTTAATCCTGCTCAGAGTAAACACCCTCTTCACCAGAAAAGCCTTATGGGAACCAGTTTAGTCACTGATGACCCAATCATGTGGCAGATGTTACATGGTACCAGTAGCATTCAGTGACTGGATATAAAATGCCCATCTCAGCCCAGAAATTCTTGTATTTCTCATATATTCAGTATATTATATACCCTATATACTCTAGCTTAATGTGAGTTTTTTTTATAATTTTTTTTTTTGCAATATATAGTGGGTTACACTATACACAGGTAATTTTTTTTGAAGAGTTTTGGTGACCAGTAGCACTATACACAAGAAGATTTATTGTAGGAGTTAAAATTCAGACAAAAAAAAAAAAAAAAAAAAAATTTTCAGGGGTCACACTATACAAGGTATGTTCAAAAAGTATTCAACCTCTGGGCATAAAAAAAAAAATAAATAAAAATAAAAAATAATTTGTACATTTTACAAATTTTATTTAAATCCCCTTCAACTTGGGAATTCACACATTTCTCCTTGTAGTTCTGCTGGTAATGGATCAAACGCTTTTCTGGAATGGTATGTAGCTCAGTCATCACTTTTCTCCTAATTTCCTCTTGTGACTCAAATTGCTTCCCTTTCAGCATGTAGGATAGCCAAGTTAGTGGAAGTAGGGAGCCTGTTGAACAAGTGGTGTGTTGTTCGTGATCAAGAAAGCTTGGTTTATTGAAGACAAAATTCACTGACACTCTCCACATGCACAAATCCTATTAAAATGAAATGCACTGATCTTATTTCCACTTTGTAAGCAATTTCCTGGATTGTTACATGATGGTCTTCCATGACTATTTGTCAAACCTTCTCAATCAGCTCCTTGTTTCAGCTTGTGGATGACCTGCCTGAGTATGTCTCACTTGCTAAGGTGTGGTCATGTTTGAAGCATTTGTAACATTCCTTGAATTTTGCCTATGACATCATTTCTAAAGGCCTGCTGAATCTTCAGGATAGCTTGAGCATTACCAAGCTTTTGGCAAAACTTGATGCAATCTGCTTGATGTGTTCAGTTATTTTGCATGAAAACAAAAATCCAACGAGCCCGCACTACACATCTGTACACTAGGTGTAACAGCTGGCAACTGACACGGCCCACCTGCACAATAGCATCACCTCCCATCCAAAGGATTTTGTCCATGTGGCCTGAGTTTTAGTGGGAAAAATAAAGTCAGATATTTTTTGAACACACCTCATACATAAAGTCTGCTTATACACAAGTCTATATGGTAATTTAGCCAGCCCAGTTTTAATAATGATATACATGGTATGGTAGATTCATCTGTGTCAATCCATTCATTTATGTTTTCAAACTGAATAAGAAACTAAGAAAATAACATTGGTAACTTTTTTTTTACAATTTTTAAATGAAATTTATTGGGGCTGAGGAATTATTTACAGTTGATGTAAAGAAGTCTTTCATTTTACTAAGAGAGAAAAATGAAATGTCAAAATTTTAAACTATATTTAAATCTTTAAACAGAAAGGAAATGAAAAGGCTGAAAACTTATTTGCAATTTCTTCTTGCCCATATTTCCATTAAATTTTACAATTTTTTATGTTATGGTCTATCAATGATAAAAAGTTCACTATTTATGCTTTCATAAGAGTTTGTTATTAAAATTACTATTGTATTATATTTCCATACACAGTTAAAGCTTGCATTAAATTTAATATTGAAAAATAAAGTGTTTATGTCAATTAAAATTCAGTTTCATGAAATTTAATTATTTTGATTTTAAACTAAGGAATTTCAGATGCAGTCTGACAAATTGATTTGATTTCAGGAAAGAACGCCTCTCCTTTTATTCCTCTACGCCTCTCCTTTTATTCCTCTACGCCTCTCCTTTTATTCCTCTACGCCTCTCCTTTTATTCCTCTACGCCTCTCCTTTTATTCCTCTACGCCTCTCCTTTTATTCCTCTACGCCTCTCCTTTTATTCCTCTACGCCTCTCCTTTTATTCCTCTACGCCTCTCCTTTTATTCCTCTACGCCTCTCCTTTTATTCCTCTACGCCTCTCCTTTTATTCCTCTACGCCTCTCCTTTTATTCCTCTACGCCTCTCCTTTTATTCCTCTACGCCTCTCCTTTTATTCCTCTACGCCTCTCCTTTTATTCCTCTACATTTCTCTAGGTTTTCAAGATTACCTATTTTAAATTGCAGTCACAAAAAGAAAAAAAAAAGTAATTAAAAAGCATTTGGGGCCAAGAACATTTAAGGTCAGTTAACAGCCACTTAAGTCAGCCATGTAGAAGAATGTTAGTCATCATGTCTCCAGAAATTGACAACAAAATTACTCTTGGGATAATTTTTTTTTCTTTTACTATCATTATAATATCATAATATCACCACCATCATTATGATCATCATAATAAACTTAAAACAAAAGGTTCAGTCAACCTTGCAATTAATATAGCATCTTTAATGAAAGCACTATTAAAATTTTTTGAGGTTATTGATAATAAAAATTATAACCATTAATAAAAATATTTTTACATAAAATTATACGAGACAATGTGAAATGGCTTACGGCAACATCCTAATTTGGCATCTCATCTACAGTCACTTTATCACAGACATGCTGTGGCTTCCCTTTGTCTTTTCTACAAATATTTTCATGGCAACTGCTCTGACAAGCTACTTTCACTGGTATCCAAACTGCATGAATTTAAGCGAGCTACTAGGTTGGCATCTCGGTCTCACCCTTTCACTGTCAAAACAGTTAGATGTAGCCAGCCATTCTACTCCCACAGCTTATCTTGCACTTCCCGACAGTGAAACTCCCTTCCTCTTACTTGCTTTCTTGATAGCTATAATCTTCAAATGTAATGTCAGCAGACATCTGATGCCTTATTCTATTCTTAAACCCCGTCTTTCTCTTTATCCTTTCTTCAAACACCCCCTCTTTACTTGCATGCTGTGGCACTCCCGCTTTGTTTGGGGTGAGATGCTTAAAAAAAAAAAAAAAAAAAAAAAAAAAAAAACACAAACAAACATCACGTTGAAACACTGGTTCCTGTACAACCACTGAAGTTAAGCAGCATAAAGCTTGGTCAGTACCTAGATGGGTAAATGCTTAGGAATACCAGGTGCTGTAAATCTTGAATGAACAGGCAATGGATAGTGGCTCAGAATTGTTAATCAGAGTTCAGTTTCCAGTTGGGCTAGTTATATTCACTTACACGCAAATGCCCTTTGGAAAGGTATGAATCCACCTTTTCTTCCAAGCTATGGGTTAATTAATAAACCCTGTATCACTAAACCACTATTATCTAAAATATCTGACAATTTAAAAATATTTTCTGGCTTTAGATAACCTGAAAAAGGTTGCTAAGCCATAGAAAACAAATCACCTAAACTAACTAACAACGCAACAATTAGTCATACATTCTTATCTTCCTTATGAAATATTCCTAACAGAAAGAATTACTCAATTACCTTACGTTGTCTGCCCAAGATGTTTGCTAGCTGGTGTTTTATCTAAGACAATGAAAGGAAGGGACATAACATGGAAATGTTTTTGAGCAGTGTATATGTAAATATAATTTTCTTTTTCTCTTTCTATGAGCTGTGTTTTTTGTATAAATGAATATAAAATACCTCTATGCACATGTTGAATTAATTTCTTTTGAAAGAAACTCATCCACTACAAAGTAGCAATTCATTGTTACAAAGTAGATATACCAAGTGTTAACAGAATATCCCAATGTTAAATAAGGATGCCACTTTGTATTTTTCTCTTATTAGCTTTCCTCAGTTGTTTTTATTTTAATTATTAAAAAAGTCAACTTTATGAAATGCAATAATAGTGTTTATAAATCCCCACCCCCAAAAAAAAACTCAGGTGCAGAAAATATAATACAATTGCAAAATTAATTAAATGTTGCAGTCATTTTTTTCTTTGTGATATCAGTAAATAAGGGAGATGCAAGTGGTATAATGGTCTGCAGCTCAAAATGAGAAATCAGCAAATGAAATTCAAATTCCAGCTAAGTTTGTTATATTCACTTTCACTTGTAAAGAAAGAAGGAAAAAAAAAAAAACAAAAAAAAAAACAAAACAAACTCCGATGGATTTATACCTATGGGAAAGGTATAAGTCTATCTCTTCTATGAATTAAATAGCAGAGTAGGCTGGTCTACTATACTACTTATATTATGTATACTACTATTAGTAGTATCTAATATATTACATTACTATTTGATATTTACTATTACATTTTAAAAATTAGTATATTTAGGTCACATTCCATGTAAACATGTTCTATTAAATAGAATAGACAGTAAATGTTTATTGAGCCTAACAAGAGATGTGTCATCCCTGAAGAAAGTGGAATATGCAAACAAATTCATTAAATTCTTTTTAATTTACAGTGTAATTTGTTTAACAATAATTCTCTTCTAACTGCAAAAATTGATGAAAAATTGTTGTAATCTGGGAAATGTTATTGAATGAGGAACCAAAACAGAGTTTGGAAATGAAATGGTAATCATTATAACATCCACAAATTACAATACTCACCAGTGGCATGAAGTAGGTAAACCACTTCTAGTGGTGGACTACTTAGACAGCATATTCTCCCCACTTACAATAGTATCCAATGTATTTATGAGGATTGAGACATACCCATTAGTGTTAATAGTGTACGGTATATAACACAAATCCTCAAGGTTCTTTTCAGTAAAATGAAAGCAAGCCACTATTAATAAAATTAACAAAAATGTAGGTACTCCTATGTCAAATGGTAAAGTTATATTTGCCACAATTTCATAGTCATAAAAGAAGGTTCATTATAAACTGGAAACCAAACAAACACTATACTCGCATTTTCTGGATTTTCATTCTGCTTTCCTTGAAAACTACCAACAATAATTGAAAATGTACTAATGTACTCTAAATAATGAAAAGATTTAGCTTTTAAACACAACCTTGAATTAACATTTACAAATAAGGTTTGAGTAGGACTAATATCCTCATCTTTGTTGTCACCATCAATGTTCCTGCTATTGTGCCCTTTTGTCTTCTTCAGTTGTTTCTTGATCCAGGTAACATTCAAAGAATTTTGAACTTAACCCTTTATTTAATCTAAGAAGGTAGAGTGTTCTTATTCTGTTGGCCATAGCTAGAAATATATAGTCTTGTTCTTTTTAGTATTTCTCAGTTATTGCTTGCTCCATTTTCACTGAATTCAAGTTCAAACTATCTGGCGTAGAAAATGAAGTTACAATTCCTATGTCACAAAATTCATGAAACAATACCTTAATCCATAAGGTGAATGTAAATAACTTTTCGTCTCAGAAATTAAATCTTTGCTAAGAAAATGATTTATTCTTTATAACCTATTTGTACTGAAACAACCTTATGTCTCTTAGCAAAGATGAATGTTAAAAACAAGTATATTTGATCAAGAAATTTTTTTCAAGTTTAGTATCTCATTAAAAAGATGATCTTAAATTAAACATCAATCATAATTAGAGAAGTTCACTTGGTTTAAACTAAACAAGAATCAACTTAGTAATTTTAATGCTATCAGTAACAAACGCTTCATTAGGCATTATTCATAGGTTCCTTTGAAATCTATATACAAGGCCAAGCCTACTTTTCTGAACAATCATGAAACCTACATTTTGGAATAAACAGGTCAAAAAAAAACCTTTCAAGTAGGTGGATAAAGTAGGTTGGACTAAAAGAGAAAACAAAATTACTTTTTTTGCTGTTAACTGCTTTGCTTTACCAGTGTGACTACCTGACCTGTGTTGATGTTTATGGTATTAGATTAGAGTATTAGATTAGAGTATTTCAACTAAATATGACTAAAAATCACATCTCTCTGTAATATTATATTTTCTATAAATAAAAAGAATCTCTTGGTAACAGATGTGCAAAATAGATGATTTGAGAGGGAAGGTAAATGCAGCAATTAAACATTTTTATGATGCAAGGAGTTTCTGAGTGCAAAGGAAACTGAGAAACCAATTGAGAAGGAATAGTAAAAGAACCCAGGACCTAAGGAAACAGAAAGTGGCAATTCACATTTAGATTTTTGAATATTGTAATTGACAGGGAAGCAAGAAGCTGAAGAGAGTTCTGCAAGTGAGTACAAGAGAAGAAATTACTAGCAGAGAATTTATGGTTTCATCTATTAATTTCAACTGGAATATGAGACCTAGCTGCCAATCTAGTACTGCATTTAAATTTGTGAAATTGAGGTACCAAAAAAGAAAAGTTCATCAGAAGTAGTAAATGGTATATTCAAACTGAATGTAGTAAAGACTTTTGCCATTATCCTTTTCAAAAATCATAATATACATGCCATGGGAGGCTATTTTTAAGATAGTGAAAAAGGTGCTAGAGTAAATTATTTTTATAGTCTAATTCCCAGAATTTCGAGTTAAAGCCTTGTATATGTGCATATCACATGCTTAAAAGCATTAAAACATTATTTTAAATAGTTTATTTTGTTAAACCTAAGAATGATCATGAACAGAAAATCAAGATCCTCTAAGTGTCTAAAGAGATAGGATAAGCCTTCCCAAAACAGAAATTATGATCATTAATTGGAATGAAAGCAGTGATGGAACATATCCTGAATCCATTATAACAGTTAAGAGTGTGGAATTAGTAAACACCAATTACTTCAAATATATTGGTATTTGGATCAGTTATAACACATTTAGTATAGAAGATAAGGAAATTGAATATATTAGGTTGGTGCAAAAATAATGACGTAATAACATAGTTTTTTGACGTATTTTTTTAACGTCAAAAAACGACATTATTACGTCATTATTTTTGCACCAACCTAATAGAATAGGCTGCACTAGTGGTAGTCTCAACCAACACCACAAATGGCTATAAAACCAAAACATTAACCTGAAAACTTGAGTCATGTTCTTAAATAGTCTTGTCAGATCAAGACTTTCATATTGATTCCAAAACACATTCAGAAATATCTAAACTGTCAGTTGTATACAATCTCTTTCAAAGGTTAATGGTTAAAAATGGCTTTGAGTGAATGAAGCCTGTAGGCTTGTCGAATACCATTCTTCTTCGAACCTTGTGAACTGGCACTGTAGAATCACAATTAAAGAACATCCCTTAAGCAATTTCAACAGCAACAACTAAAATGGATAGCACATGTAACTCAAAGAGAAAATGATAATCAAAATGTTGACATTCCACACAACTTTAGACAAAAGGTTAGGAAAAAAATATCAATACTGGAAAGATCTACTGGACTTCAGAAACATACTTGAAAAATTGTTTTAAGAGAAAAATTTTATAAATTTTGACTGACTGTAGTACTGATCATTTCATCAATGAATGCCAAATGTTTCTTTATAAGGAAATGGTTACTATTAGCATTTATATAGTCAAGGAAATAAACTGACAAAATATACTTTACTTTAAGATTATAATTACTTCAATTAGTTGGGATTATTCTCATTTTAGCAATGTGAATTAAGGTCATTAATTAAAAAATTCAGTTTTAATTAAATTTTTAGAATATCTAATACTTTTATTAGTTTTGCAAAAATTTTTTTATTTTGAATGAAAAATTCACAAGTCATCCAACAATATCTTAAAAAAAAAAAAATTTTTAGCAACAGTGTTTCATGCTTGACCATGTTCTTCAGGCCATCATCAGGCCAGAAAATTGTGTTCAAGCATGAAACAAACTGTAACCAGTATTGACCGCCCTGTTCACTCATTTACACACACACACTAGCCTTGATACTGAGAACTTTTACCAATATAGCATATCTTAAAATTGTGTTTTTGTATAAAGTGCTCATCAGATGATGACCCAGAGTTCAGGTATGCCTTGGAGGCCACGGCATAATTAACAAAGGGCACCTCTGAAGGCCTTGTGGGTTTCTGTCATATTGTCAAAGTACTAAAGTGGAAGCTGTTACAATTTGCTTGAAGCCTATCTTCTTTAATATCAGTGGAAGATCAGATATATATAACTAAAGTGGTAATGACACTGACATGTGACTACAAGAGGATAAGCATTAGTCATAAAGACAATATTTCTTCCACATACCCCAACATAACTAACCATTTACTATTAAGTGTTCAGTCAAGAAAAAATAATGACCAAATAAAAGAAAAAACTGCAAGAATAATAAGATATATATAATTATATAATTCTCTTTAAAAAAAATAACTAATACTTTGTGGGATAATTAAAAACAAAAATAAGTGTTAAATTGTTAAATGAGATTGGCTAAGCTTAACATTATATATCAGACATTTAAATTTAAACGTTGAGTGGTTGATTGTATTTCTCCTCTGCTTTTCATGCACAAGATTGATTCTAGCACTATGAAAAATAGTCTGAAGAAGTTGCTAGTTACAAGAAAACATAACTCAATTTTCTATCTTGTTTTTAATTTACCTACTATCACAAACATACATGATGGAATGTGTTTTTTTTTTCTTTTTTATTACACCAATCAAGTTTTGCTCAAGCATTCTTTGATATTTTTTTTAAAGTTATTTTTGATCTCTGCAAGAGATTTATATTCTTCAGACTGTTGTCCTCATCTTTTTTGCCATATTCACAACATTTCAACCATTGTATGCTCCAGCCTTCCCCAGGAGATTGGAATTTCAAACTAAACCTTTTGCTTCATCCACTGGGGTAGATTGTCCCAATTCTACGTGCCATGATTCTTCTGGATGTCTCAGTTATCTCCCTTTAACTCAACTCTTCAACTTTTTGTTCAGCACTGCAGTAGCCAGGTAATGAACTCACAACTCAATGTATCAAGTCACTGGATCTGTGTTTAAACTTGCACACGATGCATGTGAATTTCCTCCTAAAAATGTGCTATGTACCCTATTTAAATGGCAAGTAAGTCTACTTGTTGATTTACTAACCTTACCATAGATATTGCATGTCAATCATTGTACACAGTGTTGTGGTTTATACGGTGCCAGCTATGAACAAGCATATACTATATGTGTGATCTGAGATAGAAATTTTAATATTGTTTGAATTGAGAGACTGTCTTCCCATGGAGTTGGATGTATTCAGATAAAATGGCACCATTGCTTAAGTTGAATTTCAATCCCAGTTTAATCTTTCCTTCTCTCTATCTGAATAAAATGAAAAAATTATCAATAATTATATAATTAGCAAACCTAGTCCATATACTTGAAAAAGCATGAATCTAATTCTCCCAAGCTATTACAAGATATGTTCAGCTAATCGCAGCAAGATGGCCAGCATATCTTATCAGTCAACAGCCTGCCAAATAATTATATATATATATATATATATATATATATATATATATATATATAAAGCAATATAAACACCTTTATATATTCAAAAATGTAGCATAAATTCAGTTTTTTCTTCATGTGGACAAAGGGTGTAATCTGGTCACATGATTTAAGTATATATGAGGGGACATGGCTTTGACAATAAATAACCAGAAAGTAACCAAAAAGATAGTTGCAGTCTGAGAAAGGGAAATGTTAAAATTCCTGTATTCCTATGAAGTTGAATATATTTGAATAAAATGCTTCCATCTATATTTCTGGGATGAAGTATTGTAACTTTATTGTTGTCCTCATCTTTGTTGTCATACTCACATTTTGGCTGTTGAACACTCCAGTCTTCTTCAGGTGATTGGAATTTCAAACTAAACCTTTGATTTTATTCACATAGCCCAGTGGATAAAAGTGCTGGTTGAAGTAATCCAGTGACTTGACCCAAAGAGTTTTGAGTTCAATACCTGGCCATAGCAGAGGTGAACAAAAACTGAGTGGAGTTAAAGGGAAACAACTGCAACAGATAGCTGGAAGAGGTATGGAACATGAAACTAGAACAATCTACCCCAAAATAAAGAGTTGGGTTTGATATTCTAATAACCTGAAGAAGGCTGGAGCATATGACTGAAACAGTGTGAATATAACAAAGATGTGAACAGTTTGAACAATGTAAATTGTTTAACTGAAACTTCAACTGTAGATTAATCTTTCCTACTCCCTTCCTCTGAACAAAACTTTCAGAGTTAGATGCATATGGAGGTGTAATTAGTCAACATCCTACCATTAAACCAGATAGGCTCTATAGAATTAAAAAAATTACATTGGTACTGTGTAGGGTTCAGAAAATTTAACACTCACCAGACATATTGAAGGCAAGAAGGAGAGAGGAAAACAGCAAATAACATACCTAATGAGCTGGTGTTAATGGTTGGTAGATCAGGATTAGGAGGGATAGCAAAAAGACAAATATTGTTAAGAGCAACAAAGGACAAGAAGTTGTGTAGAGCCATGATTGCCTATGTCCTGAAGGGACAAATCTCACAGGAGAACAAATTTGTGTAAATGGTTGGCAGAACAGGGATTAGGAGAGATAGCGAAAAGACAAAATTTACTAAAGAGCTACAACAGTGAAGAACAATGATTGGTCATGTGCTGAAGGGAAATGGTATAAAGCAGAAGAAAACTACTAAAACCAATGATATTACAGTAAAAGCTTTAAACAAATTGTACTTTAAATGTTCAGTAGCAAAAGATTGATACAGGAATGGATAACATTGCCAAGAACCTGATGTTAATAGAATTATGTTAAAGAATACATAATACAAGAACACATTCTTGAAAGCAAAAAAGACAACCTAATTTATGAATAAATCAATTTCAGAATTCAATGAAAAACAAAGCTTGATTATTTCTCTATTGGAAAGAGAAAAATATATGAAGTTACGGTTGAATTAATAAGAAATCAATTACTAGAAAAAGATTAAATTTGATCCAGCAATAGTAAGCAAACCAGAAAGGAAATGTCAGAATCCAACAGTTTATCCTTTCTATCAACAAAAGTCATGCTCAGTTAATTGAAAACAATAGAACCGCCACTTAAGGAACCAACTAAAAATGCTGTTTAGGAACTAAGAGATTTAAGTTGTTCCTCAGTTTTATATTTCATTACAAAAATGGGTGGAGTCAAGTTTTATGGCTGGTTAAAATCTTTTCTTTTTTAACAGACGTCTAAACTTTAAAAATGTTCCAAGATGGCAACTATTTCTTTAGATTTGTATTCTTATAAATAAAAGAATTATTTGCTGACATTGACATGAATGTGTATCTAGCATAATTGTTATCAACATGAAAAGCAAGATCAACATACAGAGTTCAAACTCTAACAAAAGTTGTATTCACTTACAAATACCCTTGGGGAATGTTATAAATCCATCCCCTACCACCTCCAGCTATCAGTTAAACAACAAGGTAAACTGGGCTGTCTATCCTTGGTTGGCAACCAGTCTAGGAAAAGGATAACTGAATTCAAAACCAGTTAGGCAAGGAATAGTTTATTTTCTACAGAAACCACAGCAATACAATACCTAGCATGGTAAGGCTGTAGACCTATACTTCATAATGCATGGAGCTCATGTGGAGTGTGAAGGATTCTTTTCTATTTTAAACACAATACCAGCAATTCTAGATATAACATAAGCTATCTTTAATTGATCTTACAAAAAGATTTGTGGATGTACTTTAAAATTATCTAAGTATCTATTTTTTTTTTTAAATTAGTTAAGAACCAGTGAAAAACATAGGCAATTTGAGTATTGTAGTAGTTTAACCTTTATCATCCTGTACATGACTTCCTTTGCAGTACAAAAAGTTTATCTTGTTACTGAAATTGGCTGTTCCCTGAACTATAGTGTGTTTGAATGTTATAGTTGTGCTGTCATATCCTGCTATGGCAACAGAAAACAACTGAGTGAAATTAATAAAAATAATGCAATTGAGAGGCCTTGGAAAAGAATGCAGTGGAAAAGGAAGTCATTAATAATGCAGAGTGCTAAAGGTTAATATGAACAATTCAAGTGTTTTGATTGAAGTCCTCAAATAAGTCAAGCATTTTATTTTCTAATCCCTGCCCACTCACTTAAAAAAATCTCATCTAAATTTTTTTTTTTTTTTTTAGTAAATGTAATTAATATCTACCAGCCTGGTCAATTGAAAGTCTTAAGAAAATGTTCCTTTTTGCACAGATCAAACCTTATATTAGAGAAACCAGCTTTATTTTAAACTATTCAGCTACAAGAGGCCTTATAGCAAAGCAAGGCCCAGTTATCTTTTTTAAGAAATGCACATCTTTTTGGGAATATTGGAATCCTATTATCTGCTAATTTTGTTTATGTTTCAGATACAAAATCACAACATGGTGAACCAATTTTCTTAGAAGCAGAACTAGCAACTGATTCAATTTTTATAAAGTAATTTTAAGGAATTAATGGATTTTTTTATAATCCAACAGTATTTTTTATTATAAATGTTATATTTAGTAGACTCACATGTTTGAGTTGACATGCTGAATCATTTTTGGCTACTTATCAATTTTGTAGTAAAGTCCCTTTAAATCAGGTTTCTCTAAAGAAACAAACTTATTAAATCCAACAATTTGCTGTAAACATTTATAACTTTCAGAAGTAATTGGTGTTTCTACCAAAGGTATCCAGAGAGTCTTGAAGAGCTTTCGGAAGTGTAACCATTGATAAAAAATGTTTTTTGCCAGGAATATTAAATTCAAACCTCTTGTATGTATGCATGGGGTCATAAGAAATAATTGTGGAGAGTGCAAGTTCAGATCCAACCCAGATGTGTATTGTCTACAGTACCAAAAAGTCAATAACATTCCAAATATTGTTTAGATAATTGAATCCTTCAGGTTTAAGAAAACCCATTCTTCAGTATGGCACAATTCCATGAACAAAATAACTCCTTTAAGGAAAAAAAAAAAGACTCCTGAATGGCTAAAAGAATTACATCTGATGTGAATTGAGAAATAGACTTGCTGAAATGCCAAGTTAACAACATTTAGTCCATGAAAAAGTTCAATTGTTCTGACCCTGCACTAGAGATAAAGCTCACTACTTCATCCAAGGACAATGTTCTAGAAGTTTATCATATTTACTGAAAAACTAGATATGCTACTGAGGATAATCAAGTGATATTCAAGTGCAATTATAAACAATTCATGTCACTGCAAACAATTTATCAAATTCCTCATTAAAAAAGCAGAATATTTAATTTTCTATTAAAAAACAATCAGAAATAAAAATAAGCAAAAAAACATGAGACTAGCCTGGCATAAATAAATAAAACAAAAACATCGCTACTTTAAACTACCCCTATACAAAAAACACTAAACTGGCCTGACATGAACATCAGATACCAGTAGCAAGTGCTAAGGAGCAAGAACTTTTGGGGCACAAACTACTTACATCTTACAGAAGTAATAAAATAAAAACCACCTGTTTTCACTTAATCTCATCTCATGAAAATTTATGTAGCAAGTTTTATCCTCACTGAATGCTTCAAACTTATGAGAAAAAGAGCAAGAGAAAAAGAGGCAATTGTCCAGTTTATACTCCTCCCCAGTTTTTTTTTTTTTTTTTTTTAACAGAGTAGAGGATTATCCCTTGCTTTCTGTTTAGGACTGGGTTTCAGATCGCTAAAATCTATTTCAACTATACTTCTAAAGGTCATGGCCTAAACTCAGAAATTTTATTTACTATTTATTTAATTTTTCCTCAATAGGAGTAGATAGGCTCACCTATCATCCGGTTCACACTCCTCACTGTTCTTTGGAACAGGAGTAAAGGATTATTCCTTGTTTCCTGATTAGTTTGCAGGTCCTTCTAAAATCTTTTCCTTCTTATTCACATCCAGTAGCCACTTGCGTCTTAGTGGTACTATCAATTTGCTTGGGGTGATTTGATTCAAAAAATTACACAAATTACAAACCAGTGATCAATTGATAAATTCATGTTTTTTGCAGCTCATCAACCTTTTGTAGGTTATTTAAAGCCAGAAACGTTTTAAATTTTAACAATTTTTCATGTGAAAGGTTTCATTTTAGTTCCATCGTAACCAGTGTTGAAGTACTCACCATGTAAAATTACTTGCCAATTTTATTATTGGACACTAACCAGCACATGCCACTTCAAAGAATTTTCTCTCAATTATCCAAGAAAGCTAAGTATTTCAAACTATCTTTCTTCATCTACCCTTGAATGTATGCAAACCATATATCCCTTTGGTGAGCAACAAGCGCTTACCTTTGTCTTAAACATTTTTTTAATATTATTGTGTATTAGATCATTTAATCTGTTGTATGAACATTTCCTTTTCATGACAATATGTTAAAACTACAGACTTTAAGAATTCCGATTTATGTTCCTGACATGTGCTACTGATAAGTCTGACCCCACAACACCTAAAGGTCTCATCACTAACAGTGATGCACATCCACTTTTTTCCAGGAGTGACAAAGCATTCTGCTAACAAGTTACTGAACAACCTGTGTCCACCAAGGCTGCACCCTTGATCCCATTGATGTGTACAGTAATCACAGGTAGCACCTCATTCAGACGGGGGTTCGGAGAGCGGACTAGTGCTGAAGTCTCTTCCCTTGGCTTGTTTTCTGGACAATTTTGGGAGATATGACTTACCTTATTACATCTATAGCAGAGTAATTGGGGTTTCTGCCTTCATGAATGCACATGTGAATCTGTGGTCACTTATTCTGTGAGTTTTAGCAACTCTGCCAAATATACATCAACTGATTCCCTGTGATGAAGCCATCGCTCAGTGAATTGGTCATACACCATGAATCCATTCATCAAAAAATCTGTATACAATGTGGATTTTATTTGGTTAATCTCTGCTCTTTCCTCTTCTCCCAGCTACTGGTAGACAGCAAACACTCCACCTGATAATCTTAAAGGGATTAAGTGTTCAAAATGTTTTACACCACACATCTTGCATACAACTTCCACCTTTTTGACCCATTCAACCACAGAGGGTCCAGACACAAAGCTATCAAACTCAGGGATGAGTTTCATACTGAATTTCCCCTGTGACATGCTTATTAGGAGGCTGAAATAGCTTGTACTAAAAAAGTACAGCTGTTTGGAGTACTAATGGTGCCCTATCTTTTCAATCACAATCTGTGAGACTACTGCAAAATTCCATACACAAAGCACAACCACTCAACTCGTTGGCATCTGCAGCTTTTCTGATGTTCTCTAACTCATGCTCATTTTATCAAGTGGCTCACGCTTGGAAACTTGCATAATCTACAAATTCATCTCTCAAAATCTCTGAGCTCAGAGATAGAGTTGTTCTTAAATGGCAGCTTTTGGATTGGCCATATTTTCTTCTACGTATTTTGCATGTGAAATACAGGTCTTTGTTGAAAATTTCACCGACTGAACTAATGTTTACTAGCAGTTACCAGTTTGGACCTTATTGATGGTGGTTAAGAAAAAAATAGTGTGGAGTTGCCAACCCCCTAATTGCTTCTTTTGTTTTTTGTTGAGGGTGCAGCATCATAAAGTGTATATACATGGCTCTGTAAATAATATTCATGTTTTAAAATGAGAAATATCTTAAAAGTTCCCTTACTTGGAATACAAAGTCAAAACTTGCTTTCACAAAATATGGCTTTAATTTTTTCACTCACATTTGGGATTTATTTCTTAAATTCTTATTCTTGAAAAGCACAAAATAAAAGCAAAAATGTTCAAATCATCAAAGCCAAACAATTGTATTCATTAGCCTGTATGAAAATGTTGGGTAATCCCAAATTTTGATTAATATTTCTTGGATTTTAATTTAATTCAGTTTTTATTATAACCAAAACTTATCCTTTCTTTCTGATCTCTTGTTTATTAATGAAGGTGTGGTTTTTTAACTGCAAGAAAACAAAATATGGTCATCAGGAATAGGAAAAGCTGGAGATGCAGGTTACAAATTGGAGATATCAAGAAAGTACAAAAGATTAACAATCTGGGAAGTGTTCTAACAAAGGATGGGAAATGTGGTACCATAATCCAAACATATATTGGCTTAGTAAAAGAGGTATTCCAAAAACTAAGCAAAGTATAGAGAAACAGAAAAAACATTTATTAGAAACAAAAGAGTGATATCTATCTTCATATCTTTCTGAATACTGGATAATCTCCCTATGGATGAGGAGAAAAGTAGAAGCAACAAAAATATGGTTCTACAGAAGGATACCAAGAATCTAGGTGAGTTACCAATGAGGAAGTTTTAAAGAAAATAGCAACAAAAAGAATGCTTCTGCTCAGAACCAGGAAGAGATAGCTGAAATTTCTTGGACACATGAGAAAGGAGGGCTTGCAAAACTTAATGCTCACAGGGTATATTGAGGGCAAAAGAGAGACAAAGGAAGGCAGCAAGCCACCTATTTAATGAGCTAGTGTGAATGCATGGCAGAACAGCAATCAAGAACCTTTTCAAGTGTAAAAAAAACCTCAAAAAACTCTGCTATGGGTTACAAGGAATAAGAATTCGGTGAACTATGATCGCTAATGTCCTGAAGGGACATGCCACATAAAAGAAATCAAATAAAAAAATTAAAAAATGACAAAGTAGAACTTGTCTTTCAGATAAATATTTTGATAAATAAACATTGAAAAACCTCTTCAAGAAAAACAAGAAACATTAAACTCTGAAAATCTTGCTTCTTGAGAAAAGTTATGTCATAAGAAAGATTTGTTTGAAAGAGTTTGAATTACAAGGGAAAATAAAGACCTTATAAATTTTTACTTATGGTAAGAATGTAACATATTTCAAAGTAACTGGTGTTAAGGCCAAGTTGAATTTTGTTAGTGTAATTGGTTGACGGTAATGAATATTGCTTTTAGAAACACAATAAGTCTTTATCTTGTTCACATCTAAAGTTTTTATGTTACAGAAGGTTAGAAGAAAAAAAAAAAAAAAAAAAAAAAAAAAGGTCATTGCTATAGTGCTTACAAACTATTTAATAGGCACCGATACAATGTGATTAGAGACTTTACTCCTACTCTAAAAACACTCCTACTGAGGCATTCACAAAAGTGAAAACATTATCTGAGTAATGGTTCTAATACAAACATGGGTGTGACATTGATTTTACGAGATTTACTGTTATTGTCTGCCTAATGTGGTCCAGTGACATGAATGATAGCTTGAGAAATGAAATATTGAGAAAGAAATATTCTAATATTGGCTGTCAATAAGAGATAGCCAAGGAAGATGAATGGTTTTAATTTAATGTTGAAGAGGACTGAACATAAGGTTACCCATGGTTCAAGGCAAAGATGACGCTTCAAATTTTGTAGACTGCCACTACAGAATCACAAAGAACTGTACTGAATAACAGAAACCACATCACTTGAGGATTTTCAGCAACTACTAAAATGGATATCATTGTAACTTGAAGAGAAAAAAAATTATATAATCAAGATGATAACATTCCACACTGCTTCAAATAAAAGGTTAGGAAGGAAATACCCATCAATACACACATCAATACTGAAAAGAGCTATAACAGCTACTGAACTTGTTGAAGCTATTTTCTGTATAAAAAAAAAAAAAAAAAAAAAAAAAAAAAATTGTCTTAACATGTTTGCTCCAACACAACTGTGCTGTGGTGGATGTTTGCAAGGACCACATGACCCTCTAATTGGTTGTTTTCTAATTTCTATGAATATTATTGGGAGTGGGATGTTATGATTCATTGCTTATGAGATCATGGTACACTAGAATTATATTTTTTCCCCAAAAAAAGTTTAAATATTTTTTTATTTTCTTGTCTTATTTGTTTTCCTCTTTTTTTTTTTTTTACATACACGGAGCATACCATGCATTCAGGTAAACTAAAAGATTGAATAAACAAAAAAAAAAAAAAAAAAAAAAAATGATTTTTCTCATGACTGCTTTTATTTTAACAACCTTTACTCTTTGGCAATATGTTTGTTTTATGATTAGAAGTGTAATAAAATGTAAACATTTTGAAAGTGAGCTTATATTAGGTTGGTGCAAAAATAACGTAATAATGTCGTTTTTTGACGTTAAAAAATACGTCAAAAAACGACATTATTACGTCATTATTTTTGCACCAACCTAATACATTTTCTTTGTTCTTGAGAATAACGCTATTACATTTTTATTTACATTATATTTTTTATTGGCATGTTTGGCAAAACTTGGGTAATTGTCAATTGATTCAAACTTTATATTAGGTTGGCGCAAAAATAATGACGTAATAATGTCGTTTTTTGACATTAAAAATACGTCAAAAAACGACATTATTACATCATTATTTTTGCACCAACCTAATAAAATGGTAAATAAGGATTCCATATAGTTGGTTCATATATTTTAATAATTTAGTAAATGTTTGTAAATTTATGAATAAAAAATTGTTTTCATATTTATTGCTTTATCAATTGGTAAATGATAAATATTGAATTGTATTAGTTTTAATTGTATTCATTTTTAGAATGTTGTAAATTCAAGAAAAAAAATGTATAAACTCACTTTGAACATGTGTATTATTTATTACAATTCTAATAATCACATTAAAACAAACATTGTCTAAAAGTGAAGGTACTTAAGATAAAAGAATTGTTATGGGGAAACACTTTTTTGTGGGCACAACGGTCCATGTTTGCCAATTCCTCATTTCAATAATTCCAACAAGACAGTATTTAGTTTATCACTTAATGTGCTAATTACACTAAAAGTAAGATACAAACATTTAATAATCTAACATGTATATTACTATATGAAAGAAAAACATTGCAATAATGTTACTAGCATTATGTATACGACACAATCAACCCCGGACACGATTTAGAACATCCACAAAGTAGATTGAATTTTATCTAGGATGGGTTTTATGACTAAACTAAACTCTATAAACAGTTCTTTAATGCAGCCACCCACTAGCGGAATAAGTGGAATAAACAAATTCTATCAGGATCAATGACACTTGGCCAGAAGTTCTGGCTATACATTTAGATAAGCAGAGTCACAGTTAGAATTGTCAGTTTTCAGGCAGGCCATGGGTGGACATGTAGAGAGGCAGTGTCAGAAAGCCACACACAGTGAAATACAGATTGACAGTGGGGATTGTAGGCGAGAGTCGGTAGTCAGTGACAAGAGAGATGCTTTAAATAAGGGAGACAGCTGAATTTCTTGCTGCCTGAAGGGAAGATCTGGTCAGTGTTGTGAGAAAAGACAGAATTAGCAAAGATATCCCCAGTATCACCTACCTACTCACTTAATCTGAATAAATAACCAAATATATTGGAAATAAGATTTGTGTTTGTTGCTGTGGTGTTATTTTCACTTTTCTTTCCCTTGTGAATGTACATAGCCTTTCCCAATTTTCATACATACCAATGCAACTTAGAATACAAACACAATGTGAGGTGATTTATCCAGTTGGTGAAAGTCAAAGAGGACCTTAGTTGTATACTTGCACATAATTATTGTAGAGATTTATGCATTTGTCTCATTGGTGTGTGGGCACATAAATATACTTGAAGAATATGACATGGAGCAACTGTGGTTACACCTCTACTTCTGTAACAGAAGTATCACTCATGTGAAACTGCTTCTCTGATAAGTCTTTTTTAGAGGTCCAAACAAATAATATAAGGTGCTGTCAGAACTATGATGTCAATGTAGCAAAACATCCCAACCATATATTGCTCGATCCACTATTGAAGTTGTTCAGAGTGGAGTTATTGTGCAGCAGGTGGCACTCTTGCACAAATGTCCTTGTCTAAATGAAAGCTTCCTCAGTGTTTTACAGTATCTGAGTTACATGGCTGACCATGAGACCATAAGCAGCACATCTTTTGTCTCCCAGAATACAGTTTCAATCAGTTTCTTTACTGACTGCTGAATTTTGAAGCATCGGTAATGATAGATGTTTCCAGGTCATTGGATCCTTCAAATTATGTTTGGACCCTCAAACAATCATCCTATGTTACAAAATGCATAGACTGACCCAGAATGGCAAATGACTAATCCAAAGACCATGTGGGCATGGAATTCTGACAGTAACAAATTACTTTTGTTTAAATTTTTCATACAAGACAAAAAAGATGTGAAGACACCGAGATGGCTGGACTAAAGATTTCTCACTGAAACAAACCAGAATATGGCAATGAAATTGTAGTCAATGAGTTGACATGCATTCTACTGATACTCTCCCTTTTGATTCTTTCTAGAAACAATGCTACAAAAACTTTATATAATAAAGCATGATAAAAGAAAATTTTGTTGATACAGTCTATGATATAACTGGATCTGAAGAATTGAAACAAAGCTAACATTGTTGCAAAGGTGGCTCCAATTGCTTCAAGCTACATTCTTCAAAAAGGGTATGTGTGCACCGAGAGAAGAAATGCACCGATCTCAATGACAGGAGCATAGCAATGTTACAAAACCAAAAAAGTTAACGTGAAAACTTGGGTTATGCTTTTAAATAGTCTGGCCAGACTGAGAATTTCAACAGAATATCATGCATGGTGCCAAAGTCGGTCAGAAATATCTAAATTATCAGCAATAAACAACTGTGTTTTTAGGGTCAATGGTTAAAAATTCCTTTGAGCGAGTAAAGATTGAGGTTCTTGTCAAAACTGTCCTTCAAAGACCGGTACTACAGAATCATAAAAAAAAAAAAAACTACCAAATAACAAACCACATTGCTTGAAGGACTACCAATTGAAACAACAACTCAAATGGATAGCGCATGTTACTCAAAGAGAAAATAATGGCATCAAGATGTTGACATTTCACACTATGAAGGAAACCCTCATCAATACTGGAAAGAGCAATAACAGCTACTGGACTTGGAAAAAAAAAAAAAAAAAAAAAAAAATTATTTTCCTGAAAAATTGTTTTAAGAGAATTTTTTTAATAAATTTTAAATGAGCATTACTGGCTGCTCAGCTAATGAAAGCCAAATATTTCCTTATAGGGAAACTGCTAATATTACCATTAACATATACGTGCACTATGTTTTACTTGTAGTAATAACACTTTTCGGACATACCTCATATATAGTGTCAGTTTACGATGATAAAAAAAAAAAAGAAAAAAAAAGAGGTGGCATATTTTATTGACATGCATAATGATAAAAATATATAATCTTAAATATTTAAACTATTAGGTTGGTGCAAAAATAATGACGTTTTCTCACAGTAACATGTTAGAAAACGTCAATATTTTTGCACCAACCTAATATTTAGTGCTTGGTGATTTTTTGTTTGAAAACATTTTAGATTTTTAATTTTCGTTTCTAGTACACCATTATGAGTATAAGTTTGTAATGACAAAATCTTTGTATAAGTACAATCAAAAGAAGGACTTAATCCACGGCATACACTTCAGTCGGAAGACAATGCCTTATTCAACTTGGATATACAGATTTCATATCCTTGCTTGTAAGAAAATTTAATATCAACAGGTTCTTTTTAAGTGTTATTTTAACAGGAGGAAGTCTGTGTCGCTTATTCTTTCTGCTCACACAACAAACTCCTTCAGTAATCCTCTACCTTGACTGGCTCTTAGACTTTGTATAGAGAGTGAACATTAGTAAAAGAAAAAAGGAGTATGTACCGAGAATCAAGGAGGAGAGGGAGAGAGATTAATTATTTATCCGTATGTTAAAATCAATTTAGTTTTGTCAAAATCTTTTCTTTTCAGAGAGATGTCAGATATTAGTTTGAATACAGACTACCCTTTTTCTTATGAAGTGTGATTTCGTATTTTTATCAAGCCAGCGCTGGTCGTTTATTTCGATTTTTCAGTGCGCCCACGTCACCAATCGAATGTGACACAAAGCTTGTTTAAAGTGGTTTAGCAGCAATACCACAGAAAAATTCTCAAGCTCCCTCGGCACTTCCCCATTTTTGTGATGTTTCAGGTACCGGGCAATAAACCCCGCCCACCTTCTAAAAGAGAGGTACTGTCTGGTAGTTGACCTCCTTGAGGCTTGAGCGAATATGATTGGCAGAAGAGCGAGCCCCTCTGCAACCAGCACACGATACTCGCATGCCAGGAGCTGCCCAACCTTTATTGTTTGGGCATTTTACAGTCTATATACCTTAGGTATGCTAATTAGGCATGCATTTATATATCACTACACCTCTATTGAAAAAAAAAAAAAAAAAAAAAAAAAAAAAAAAAAAAAATGCATACACACCTTTCATAGACTCAAAAAACTTCGTCTATAAAATGGAATGCGGCGTCAAATAAGCATGTGAGCAAAAGAGGCAGTAAATTTTCGTCTCGAGTAACAGTAGTTAACATTTGAATTTAAAGCATCAAGTAAACTTGGCCGGCGGGTGGGGGGGTTGTTGTCTGTACATATTTATAGTGGCGTTCTACTTCGAAATATGCATGGAATTTATGAGAAAACTCCCACCTTTGTGTGAAAAATATTTCGCTGTTCAAAAGTGCAATGAAAACACAGAACTTCAAAGACTTTATCGTAAGATTGGAGTTTTCTACTTAATACCTTTTTAAAAGGCAGGCCTGTACAAAAAGTCTCCAAAATCATTGTTTTTGTGTTCATCCGAATACATACGACTGAGCGCATACGAAGAATTCAGTTTTATTGAAACCCGACTTTATTCAGCCAATATTTCACTGTCTTTGTATCTAATTAATCCTTTATTTTAACTCTCCATAGATAAAAAAAATGATATACTTTTCTCACTATTTCTTTCTGCATGTTTCTACCTTGCTTATTTATACTCAGTAATTTACTTTAAAATATTTAATCTTGCGGTCCGGGACTAATTTTCTGCGATCATGTGGACCTTCACGTTTTTTTAAACTGTGCACACCTGCCTTAAAGCTACAAAGCAATTGCTTTGTAAAAGACTAATTAAATTACAATTAATCATGAAATTGCCAGGTTAACCCCACTTACATTCCTGAAACCGCTACGGGAGCATGACAGCATTTAAGTTTCTCGCGGAAAAACGTGTTTCCCGTTGGGAAACGCGCGAACAAACCACACACGCGCAACACACGTACGTACGCACATTCATTCATTTCACATCCTTTTTGGATCAAAAAGGTTTTCACATTATTTAGTCTTTAAATGTTTTCTTCTTTCACTTATTGTCATGTCACTCGTAAGAAATTGGTGACCAATGATTATTTTTCTCCTGAAAACAAGAAATACACAAGGCTAAATATGTACAGACTTAAATATACATTGACACTTTTTTCAGAGAGCCAGAGAATAAAAACATCGATAAACTTCTCTTCCTACCCTACCATGCACGGCGGACACTATAAAGTTATAGTAAAAACAATTTACACAGCTACAAAATTTGTGATTGGACTATGAAGAACCAAATTCTAATCACAAATGAAAGATGAAATCACAAATTCTAAACACTACAGCAAATCTACACAACACGAGGTTCTCCGGCTCGGCAAATAGATTTTTGTTTTGCAAAACGTGTGACCCAGAAAGAAATTGCTAATCGCCTTTCAATTACTGCTACACTGGTCCGTCAGTAGGCAAACACACTCTTCATCCTCAGTGTCTTTTCTTCGCTCGACTTGACCCTTTTCTTCGCTCGACATCACAAAATCTTTTTCCGACAAAAGGAAAATACAACATTTCAACCTTAATCAAGACCGTTTCTTTTGGGCTAATCGGATAAAGTGTGACATACCTCAAAAGTCAACTCGCTATCATTTTTCATTCTGCAACGATATCACTCGAACAACACCAAGAATTTGCAAGTACGATATAAAAATCGACAATAATAGCAAATTTCTTAAAGTTCTCAAACATGCATTGGACACTCGTTAGAAATTCTACATCAGCTCAACTTTTCCACAACGCTTTATTAAATTTTTTGCGCCATCATCACCCACGCATAGCAAACAAGCGAGGCTTTTCCAAATAAAAGCCTTCAAACGAAAAGGAATCAATATGACAGACGACAAAACCAAGTCAACGGGGAAAATTGGAAAAAAGACAATTTTAATAGCAAACGCTGAACAATCTACACTACCGACATATCTTCCAGGACGCGCTATGACTGAACCGCAAGAGAAAATAATACAGCACCCTGATGACAACACGAGCGCATTTTCATCAACGAGTTTAAACACGCATCTCAACCACACTTTCGATACCTTTTCTTTTCAGGTCACGAGGGCAGAAACAAAACTACATGAACTCTACATATGGGCAGACAAAAATTCTACCCATCTGGAGGGGGAATATTGTGGGGTTAACTTCACTTACATTGCTGAAACCGTTACTAGGGGACGCTCTCCAGCACTATAAATACTCTGCGATAATTTTTCGTACCCTCTTGCTTTTTCCGCTTAAACGTCGGCATGAAAGTCTCTCGCGAAAAAATGAGTTTCCCATTGAGAAACGTATGAACACCCCCTCCCCACATACAACACGTACGGATGCACATTCACTAATTTCACATTCTTTGGATCCAAAAAGTTTTCACATTTTGTGTTACACACATCATTGTTACTTGTATACCTTTCTTGTTAATACATTATCAGTTGTTTGTACATTTATTGGTTCTTGTTTCTTTGTATTTTATCTTGGTGGACACGTATGCAAGTCCTCCATTTTTGTTGTGGCTATTCCAGGAGACACGTTATTTCTTTATGTAACAGAGATATGAATGATGAGATACTTTCGAGGAGAGAAAGAGTCATGTAAATAAGACGTAATTAAACGGTACGGCTCAAGTAATTTGATTAGACAAGCCAATGGGACGATAAAAGTAGGAAATAAATTAGTTTACACAGTATATTTATCACAGATTATTTTTTCGTTACAACAATTACAGGGGATTCATTTTCTTTTTAAAAATTTTCCGTTGGACTAGGACAAGATTGAACAAACATAAATTTCAAGAAAGAGGACAACTTAACCAATCTTCAGAATATACAAATTATATTTTAATCCAAAATAAAATAAATAAAAAAGATGGTCGCAAAGAAAAAAATATTTTCTTGTGAAACTTTTAAACAGTTTGGACGATGGAAGTAATTTTTTTAGCTGAAATGTTTTGTGGAACAGGCAAGGAATGTCCTTAATTTGGCAGTTTCAGCAAGTTGTTGTTCTTTAGAGTCAGTGCCAGGTTTACCTATAGGCTTAGCAAGCTGTAGTCTAGGACCTCAAAATCTAGCGGGCCCCCAGCTAAATTGTATAATATTTTTTATACTGTCATAGGCCTTTCTCACACATGTCGCTATAACGATTTGTAGACTCTAAACAACACTTCAATAATTTTAAACACCCGTCACCATCCCTGGCTTTACTCAAATCAGCACTTTCATTTTCCTCTACTCGCAAAAAAATGCGACATATTGAGAGGCTTCAAAAGTGAAATAGTTTAGGGCCTCCCTTCATCTAATTCCGGTTCTGCTTAGACTGTTTGTAGCGTTAATTGTTACTTTGTGCGCACAGGTATTTTTAATCATTTAGGCAATGCTATAGAGCCAAATAAGACTGAAGTATTGCTGCCATATCTGGGCTTGAACTGTTAAATCCGTACTCTCCAGTCTTGACAGAGTTCAAAAGCATCTATACAGCCTTGTGGGTTATGATCGATTTCTACCCTACAACCAATTTCCCCATAGACGAAACGTCGTAAGCCTATCACTACTGTCATTATTCCCATGACAAATGTTCTGAACTCTATTCCTTAGTTCCACCAGTTCTAAACTTTACAGCTAAGACTTGCCATGCTAACTGACATGAACCATCCCTATTCCATTAGTAAGGAGGAAGTTCAACACTGACAGCTCCTTCCAAAGAACTGCTACTTTGTGGAACAGACTCCCAAGAAGATGCTTTCTCGATCGCTACAATCTTAATCTCTTCAAGTCTGAGGTTAACCGTTATATTTTCCACATAAATTGCACTTTTTATTCTTATTGGTCATACAGCAACCGGTTTCAGTAACTTTCTCACTCGAGTGGCTCATTGGGTGAACATTAGTATAAAGTCTCACTTTACGCAGTCTCGTACTCTACGCCGGGGAAGAAAAGAGATTACGAAATTGTCACAAACATTTCTCTCATGTCGCGATATCTTAGATCTGTCATTGGTTGAGATTGGTGTAATGGTCTAGGTTGAGCGTTATTTCGAATCGCACAGTTGGAAAATATGCAACATTCACAATGACAATTTTCCGGCACAGAAATTACAGATTTTTTTTTAATTAACCCCTACTGAAAATTTACCAGGTTGAGCTAGTTAGATGACTGATATAACCAATCATAACTTTAGAGAGCAGCAGGAGACTTTTGCCTAAGATAAAAAAATGAAAGTCGAGGTCAGCGGCCTGGTCAGACTTAAAGAAAGGAAGTCTGTTTTCTAAGGTTTCGAGGATTGGTAGTCACTATGGTGGTTTTCTAAGCGTAGCTTCGACGTGGCACAAGGCCGAAAGTATGGGAAACCCAGTGAGAATCGAACTCACTACTCAGTCGTAATTGATTTAGCGATATAAACTTGCTGATCGAAGTTCCCAGATTAGTAGTCAACACAGTAGGTCGTAAGTAGCATCTTTGTATGTTAATATATACTTAGCAATTCTTCATCACCTTATTCCGAGTATTATTTTAATGGGGACGGTATTTACGAGGCCACCCCTATATTTTCCCTTGACTACAGCCGATCCTATTGCTTTGCTTGTCCCCCAAATTCAGTCTGTTTTATCCATCACGCTCAGATTAATATTTATAAAGGATATCTTGGCTTCTTTCCAACAATGCACCAGGCGCGTAGCTCCATTGCCGCTGTTTCCACGTTCCTGCTACACTTAGCCAATCAGCACCATTTCGTTTTATGTCTGGCTGATAACCAACTCAAAGAATTTAACTTGTACATCTCCATTTTTTTTTTATTTCTTTTTTAAATTACAAAATTTTATAAGTTTCATTTAATAAAAATAAATACTAGTTTTAGTGAACAGATAAAATTTCAACATATTCCCGTCAAAGGAGAATGTAGTGAAGTATTGATTGCATAGATATCTCTGCAGAGAAGCCGCAACACTGAACAGAATATCTTGGCCGCAATTTATAACACTTCTAGTGGGCCAAGCTGCATCATTTGTTTAAAATCATGACTACATATTAATTTTCAAACTGACTAGGAACCTCGACTTCAGTCACTGTCACCAACATAACGTGACTTCCCTGTTTTTTTTTCTATAAATATTTTCATGACAACTGCTCTGACAAGCTCCCCCCCAGATGCCCCGACTACATGAATTTAAGCATGCTAGTAGATTGGCTTCTAGGCCTTCTCACCCCTTTTACTGCTGAAAGAACTGAATGCAACTGCTACTTCTACTCCAACAGTTTTTCTTGCACTTCCCGCCTGTGGGACTCCTTCCCGTTTACTTGCTTCCCTGATAACTACAATTTTCAAAAGATTAAATGCAACGTTAATCACCTTCTGTCTTCCTGAACCCCCGTTCATCATTTTTCAGTCTTCTCTTACGAGAGGATCAGATTAAAAAAAAAAAATTTTTTTTTAAATCTTTAATACTGAATGTCTGACCGTCATTTATCGAGTAAGGTTTACTCTAGGATAGGCCATTTGTTTTACACGAATTCAAAGAATTTATAGCCTTTGTTTACAAAACCAGAGTAAAAGACAACGGAATAAAAAGAACTAATGAAAGCAAAAAAAGGGGGAATGGCAAACCAAAAACGTTGCTATCAATGAGATTAAAAGAAAGAAATACATTCACAAATCCAATAGTTGAATACAGACATTTAAAAATTTCTGAGTTTGGATTTCAAAATTACTGTAAAAAGAAAAGTCATTACTTACAAACGCTTTAAGTTTTACAACTACGATCTAAAGAAATAGTTACCTAAATGTCATATGTACTCAAAACAACTGACTGTTGCTGAATTCATTGACCGTAACAAGATATTCGACTGGTAAGTAGGTCACTGAGACTAAACAGAGAGAAATGAAGAGACAGAAATATATATAATCTCAATTTATTCGGAACATAGCGATAAGGTTACTAAGACGCAAGGCGAAAGAGAAAGAAAAGACTTTTTAGAAGAAACCGGAAACTTCAGCGTTTATGCGGAGATGTTAGAAGAATGGCGTTGAAGTAGAATTTAGAAGGGACCGGAAATCCAATCCTAAACAGGAAACAATGTTGTTGAAAAGACCGGGGGAAGTGTGTGAACCATACGATTGATGAACCTATCTACTCCTAAGAATTCCCTTACTATTGTAATACTAATAGTCAACCTGAAAATGACTGGATCGAGAAGAATGAGACGAGATTAAGCTATGCTTCCATCTATCACTGTAATAGGCATACTGAAATAAACTTAATATAAAGTAAAAGGATAAGGTGTTTTTTAGTCACCAAAACATTTTTATACAAAGTTTATAATTATTTTCCATGAGTTGTTAAGAGTGTGTGTGTGTGTGTGATACCATAAGTTCAGTTAGTTATTTTATGGTAGAATTTAGTACTTTAAATGTGTGATTAAGTTGTTCAGTAATATTTGATTGTGCGAAGAATCATATTCTTCAGCGATTCTCTTTCCTTAATTGGAGTGAGACATCATAGACAGTTTAAAAATTCGCTAAAAAAATAGATAATTGTCAGATTTTTATGAAACTTCAGAAATTATTCAGAAATGAATTATTTTTTTAATCATTTTTTTTTTTTTGTTTTATTAAATCTTTGCAAAATTGTTTAATTTTTATCGGCCACTGATTTAATTTTTATGAAATTTCGAGAAATGCATTTGTATCGCATGTTTATATTTTTATAAGGACAAGTCTTCTGGGAATGTCAAAATGTTTTTGTGAAACAGGCAGGATCCCCTAGTTACAGAAAATCTATCCTGAATCGTGAAATAAAATTAAAAACATGCAAAGTTAAAACATTTTTAGTAAATTTCTTAATTGTTTTATGAATACAATATGGTCACTATTATTGTCTTAAGAAAAAAATGATGAATAATGAATTTTTACAAGGATTGTTTTCATTTTTGTTTGATTATATAATTATAATAATTTATTAATTTGTAGCAGCCAAGTGATATATTGTTAAATTAAAACGATATGTAACTAATAAATGGAAAAGCTTCTTACGTTAATTCAACTCTCATTTTATAATTAAAAATGCATCCACTTTAAATTTCCCAAACATCAGGCTGTCAATAAAACAGCACCTCAGAAAAATAATCACTCCGGATTAAAGAAAAAGTACTTTTTTTGCTATATTCTAAATTAAAACGTAATATTTGTTATAATTCAGATTAATTAAACTTTAAACTAGCTAATTTTCCTTAAATAATATCCCCCCCCCCCAAATTTTGTTTTTGAAAGATTTTTTTTTTTAAAAGAAAGAATTATTTTATGTTGACTGATCTGTGAACAAACTGGTAAGAACAAAAAACAATAATTGTCACTTTAAAAATAAAAATATACCAACCAAAGTATTTTGCTTGAGAATATTAAATTTAATCTGTTAACTTGGGATTAAAGCTTTAGGAGGTATTTTTGTAAATGCATTTTAAAAATTATCGCTTTTTTTTTTTTTTTTTTTTTTTTTTTTTTTTTTAAGTACGTACTTAGTTGACAGAGCGATCGAACTCGGAGAATGTCCCCCTGCCTGATGTAGGCCAATTAAAACTTAAATCAGAAGTGGATCAAGTCACCGTGTTTGTCGAACGCAAAACTGCTATTATTTTAATAAAAAAATGTTTCCAACACGACCCGGAATAATACGCAGAATTATTTTTTATTTTTTTTTTTTTTTACGCATTTTTCTCATCGTTGTGGTAGTGTAAATTTCTGGCTAGGATTTCCGGCAACGTCCCACATGACTATTACCAACGGCAAAAGAATTAACAGGCCACAGCACGTCGTAAGGTAAATTGCAGCGGTCAAAAAATTAAACGGAGTATCGACTTGTCGGAAATGAATTCTGTCGCAGTGAGAGAAACTGGTGATAGTTTGGTGATAGAACATACGCACTGCGATCAAGTAGGTGAATTAAAAAAACAGAAACGAACGAAAACTTATGTGAATTGACAGAAAAGTAAATTAAATAACATTCATAATTATGATTTAACCAAGGTAGACGAATTTTTAAAACTATACTGAAAAAGAAAGTAATTTGGACTCTTTAAGTACACGTCTAGGTGGGTGGAATTTACACAGTACACTTCACAGTTCACACAAAGAAAAATATCTGCAGGCATCGTTTGTAGATTTCGTATACAACTTGATTTGGCCTAGTACACATACTGAAACAATATTCACTAAAAATAATACTAAAGTCAAGAAGTGTCATAGTGGCAGTTTGAGTTAAACAGCACAAGAAAAAAAACTAAAAATTACTTAATTTTGTTTAATTTATAATATTACAGAAGCAAACGTGAAAAATCGGTGGCCACACCCATGTTCTCTAGCGTTTTTACAAGGTTGCGAATTAGTTTGAGTATATGTTGTCAAACCAGTAGTAGTGGAATACCGAATACTAAAAACTACTTTTTAGAGCGTACATCGGAAGAAAATTAATGTATCCACTTTGAGGAGAATTTATACAGCAGTAGGTTACTAATAGTATTCACTTTGCATCCTAACATTTAAAAAAAGTAACTAACCAAATACCCCCGAAATAAATACAACGAAAAAGTTAAAAATAAAAGACTGCTTTGGTCAATGAAGAAAGAAAAGAACCTGGTCGGTATCATCAAAAATGGATGCGTTTTTTCCGAAATGAAAGCAAAAAAATCATTACCCAGTTTTAAAAAATTTGCAAAAAATTAGACTTATTCGACTTAAAAGAAATTTTCAATAATTACTCATTAATGACTGAAGTGAATTGTATACTGAATGAATCGGGGTATGAGAAAAAAAAAGTTTTTGAGGTGCCAGTTTCAATCCCTTTTTCAATATCTTGTGTGTACTTTTAATTTTTTTGGGGGGGGGTCGCGAAATTTTTTAGAGTTATATAAAGAAAAATTAAATACCTGAAGATGTTATCTCAAAAAAAAAAAAAATGAATACAATATTAGTACTGAAAAGTGAAAATTCATACCGAACCTCACTAATTATAATTCAATAATAATAATAATAATAATAAATGATTATTTTTTTTAAAAATGTTGGCGCACAAGAATTATATAAAGAACAGGACTTACATGCATCCTGATTTTGTTTAGGCGACTGACAATCCGAGATAAACAGCGGTAATAAGAGCTGTTGAATCGATGAAAATTGAAAACTATTTTAAGCTCGGTGCTTTAGCGGTTAGCAGTATAACTAATAAAAGTAATTTACCACGTGCCTTAAACTGACCAATCAAAATTCGCACAGAGTTACGTCGTCTGTTCACAGGTCAGACAGCATTAAGAAGAGATTTTATTCGAGTTTATTTTACTTTTTTCCCTCCAAAACACATTATTACTTTATTCATTTTTTTCATGTAACAACAAAAGATATTTATTCACATTCTTTCAAAAGTTCACAGCTTTAAAAACGTTTTTCCCTTTCTTTTCTTTCACTGTATAAAAAATTCCAAATTTAATTTTATACATTTACACAGCTGTAGTGATGACGTGGATGTCCCAGTTTGCGTTGTTTTTTTTTAACTAAAAATTAAAAATATTTATTACTCATTTTATCATACCAGGTTTGTCCGAAACAAAATAGTAATACTCAACTTAAGAAATTACCTGTTCATGGATGAACAAATAAAAGTTACTACCTGGAAAAATAAAGTCTAAAATGTTTAATAAGTAGAAACCCATTAAAAAAAAAAGAAAAGAAAAGAAGCCCATTAAAAATAAAATAAAGAAAAGCCCATTAAAAAAAAGAAAAATGAAGTCTAAAATGTTAAAATTAAATTGATGAAAATGTTAAAATATCAAACATTTAAATAGCTATAAATTAACTGTAAAAATAAACAAATGAATATTGCAAGGAATTTAATATTTTATAATTTTTGAGGATTATTTATTCAGTCTTTTGAAGTAAGTTTTTACAAATTTACAAAAGCTTTTTTTTTTTAAATTAAATCAAAGAAAAACGAAAGCAATGTTTTAAATTGTATAAGTTTTCTTTTGAATGATTAAGTTCGGTTCTGATGAGAGTCTTTATTGTTTTTAAAATGTTTGTGTGTCGGGAGAATTTACAGACATTAAAAATTATCCTTTTTTTTTTTTTGTACAGAGTCACAATAAAAACAACTCTTAATGTGGATCCAGCTCAGAAAAAAATAGTTTACTAGCCACTGTACAGACAGGAAATGAAGGGTTTCTGCATAGTAGATGTCCCCTACGTTATCTTGTATATTGTCGAATGTTATTAATTAAAATTTTAAAAAGGGAGTTCTTTTAATTTTTCTTAAACGTTGAATAAAATAATTAAAAATTAAAATACTCCCAGCGTGCAATAAAAACTGTACCTGTCAGAAATACAGACATTCCGCCAAAAGACATTAAATTCAATCTCTTCGCCACGAACCTTGGTACGGGCAACACGTGTGTAACGTCTGTCTATGATATGGCTTGTACTACTACGGCGTAAATTCTCCCTTTTATCACATGTGCCATAAAATAATTGTAACCTAGCACACACACACACATACACACCAATATACATAAAAATATAAATAAACTGTATGAAATTAACATACAATTTATCATGCTTTTTTGCGTACGTTTTATTTTCTATCAAGTATGCTCTTATCTCCGTGAACACGAGGCTAATTTCTGCTGCTATGATATTAGTGAACCCCTATAACATTATGGTGACTGCTGACGTGCATAAGAAAAGCAACTTATTCACCCACAATATAAAGAACAATCCCTGAAGTTATTACTTCAGTAAAAAGTTTATGCAATATCAAGCGTGAACATATGAAGAAATTTTGTCCTGAATCTTACCAAAAATAATTAAACAAAACTCAAGAAATATTTTTCTGACAATTGGTGCTTGCATAATTGAATAAAACACGTTATTCTCTTTAAGATTGGACAGAAAAAACTACACATAAAATTTATTTAAAAAACTTTCTTGTAACTTGTCTGTTTGATTTTGAAATTCATTCCGTTGAAGAAGAGTTATTTTTTATTAAAATAAAGACATGTTTAAAGCATCGAAAGTTTTAATTTAATACCATTTCCAAGCGTGAACAGTCTTTTAGAAGAATTTTAATTTGTTAGATTATTTTTGGTATAGATATTCAAAAAGGAAATAATTCTGAATTACAGCCTTTCACCACGTTTCCTTATCGGAAGAGTAATATGGTATATGATAATTCAATAACTCCTAAATTCAGAATAATTAAAAAAACACATTGGGCGCAATTAGATATTTTATAACATTCAACGGGTAAGAAATTAAAAAGAAAAGCAATGTATTAATACCCAAAGTATCATTTAACTAAATAAAAAAAAAAAACTATTATTTAATGTAGCATAAAAACATACAAATTATTAATTTTATTAAGTTTCATAAAATGGAGTAAAAATTATTTTCAAACTAATAATTATATAAGGTAAAAGAAAATTTATTTTTAAACATAAATATCAAAGTCTTGATTATTGTACAGCTGGTGTTCTGGGTTTCTTTAAGTTTTATTTTTGATTTTTGGCGCGCTTTTACATTTTTTTTTACTTATGGCACAAAAGGATATCGTGCGTAAATAAACGTTATTTTCTTTAAAGGTTAAATAAAAAGTAAACATTACTTTTACAGAATCCATTTAATTAATCCTAAAATTTACTAAATAACTTCGAAACATCTCTATACTAAATATTTGATTATTAGGAAATTTTTAAATTTGTGGTTTACATTTTTCGCCATGATGGCGGTTCAATGAGTGATGAGTGAACAACGTGTCAATGTTTTAAAATGGCTAAAAATTTGATTTATGTGCAGAAATTATTTTTTTAAATCGTAAAATCAAGACAATTATATTGGAAATAATTACTTTAATCTTTACTCGATTTAAATATAACAAAACATTGCCAAATTTTATTTAAAACATTTAAAAGTGTATTTTTATAACATCGATGGTTCATCTCAATCAATACGAGACAAAAGTCAATTTGGATGGTTGGATTGTATTACAGCGACGAAAAATCAGGCTGACAGCTCTAGACTGAATTGTTTCCGTTTATAAGTATGATGGCCCGTAATATAAACAAATCAGTATTTTATTTTTTGTAAACTAATTATTTTCCTGTATTTTTTCTTTGTTGAGAATGATTTTTTTTAATTAAGCTATCGTTACTTTTAAAAAGTTAATTCTTGAACACATTCTGTCGCATAAAAGGATGCAAGAAAAACATTTACGATGTTTTGGTCTCAAATAATAAATATTTTTAGAGAAAATGATTATTATAATATTCAAAGAAATAAAATTTCCACTGTGAAAAATTTAGTAAGTGTTATGATAGTCCAAGTAGGGATTGCATTTGTATGCAATCAGTATTCGTTCTACAGTCCAAGTACCATTGTATTTCGACGGGTGCTCATGTCGCATCAAAATGTGACACAAAGGTCGATTTTAATGTGGATTTATCGGCAGTACCGTACAAAGTCTGGGAGTTTTTCTTGAGGGGGTCGTCTATTAATCCCTTTAGATTTGTTTGTGATCATATAAGGGCCTCACATAGTTGAACATTTCTTATTAAAAATAGAAAAGATAATCACATAGAATCTCCCATCATTAAATTAATATTTGTCTTGTCCATTTAATTATGAACTTTAAATATTGATTGATGTACGAATTTATTCTTCTATCAATGAATTTCATTGAAATCTTGGTTTTTTTTTTTCACTATTCTTTATTGTTATTCCATATAATCTGCGTTAAAACCCAAAGAATTTACCTAATGTTTTCTTGTATATTTACCATTAATTTTTATGTCGTATGTTAAAATCTAAATGTGGGGTAATAGTTAACGTGTTTTTTTTTTGGTTAACCATTAGCAGCGAGTTCGATCCTCACTGGGTGCCTCATATAAAATTCGATATCAAATAACCCAACAAAGTTTGACATGTAAAACTAACCATTATTACATAGTTGTGAGTTCAATCCTCACTGGGTGCTTGAAAAAAAATTCGACGTTAAATATTAGGTTGGTGCAAAAATAATGACGTAATAATGTCGTTTTTTGACGTTATTACGCCATTATTTTTGCACTAACCTAATAACTGAACAAAGGTTGATATGTCGTAAAATGAACCAAACATCCATTGTGTCCATTCGTGTTTTTTTTAATCATTTAAATCACCCCAAGCTTAGTGACTTTATTGTTTGTTTGTTTGAGTTTTATGGCATATCAACCACAGTGGGTTATTTAATGCCAAATCCAGTTTATATATATATGCCAAATATATGAATTTTAAATGCCTATTTTGTATGGAACATTTTTAGCAAGCTAGAGCTCATTTGCTTGTGCACTGCAAAATAATCCTAGGTATTTTTGTTTAAGTCAAGAATTTCCATTTGATAAGGACATTTTATTTGCAAAATGGTAAAAGGTAGGATATGTTGTTTACACATCAGTCTACATCTTTGATAAGAGACCAATTCTTTTTAGAAAATCCAATATAATTTTTGGTTCAGTTTTTGCAAATAATTTCTTCATGTTCTTGATTGATTGATTAATTGTTTTGTTTAATGGCATCTCAAACTTAGTGGTCACTTTATGCCGAAAATGATTTTGAGTGACTTTAAAAGTCAAAAACGTATAGCTGGCAACATTATGGTTTCAAAAACGTATAGCTGGCAACATTATGGTTTCAAATACGTATAGCTGGCAACATTATGGTTTCAAAAACGTATAGCTGGCAACATTATGATTTCAAATACGTATAGCTGGCAACATTATGGTTTCAAAAACGTATAGGTGGCAACATTATGGTTTCAAAAAAAAACAACGTATAGCTGGCAACATTATTGTTTCAAAAACGTACAGCTGGCAACATTATTGTTTCAAAAACGCAAAGCTGGCAACATTATTGTTTCAAAAACGCAAAGCTGGCAACATTATTGTTCCAAAAACGTACAGCTGGCAGCATTATTGTTTCAAAAACGTACAGCTGGCAACATTATTTTTTACAAAAAACGTATAGCTGGCAACATTATGGTTTCAAAAACGTATAGCTGGCAACATTATGGTTCCAAAAACGCATAGCTGGCAACATTATGGTTCCAAAAACGGATAGCTGGCAACATTATGGTTTCAAAAACGTATAGCTGGCAACATTATTTTTCCGAAAACATTATCCGAGGCCTTGCTGTTGGATGTAGTTTATCGCCATACCCAGGACGCGGATGTAGTTTAACATCATACCCAGGACGCGTGACTTTATTGTCTTGCTTAAGGTGATATTATTTTAAAAAAAAGGTAAGGCGATAATGCCACTAAGACGTAAGAGGGGTACTAAGAGTGAAAGAAAATGAGAAAACACTAGTGAGGAGGAAGAACAATAAAAAAACAGTATTCAGAAAGATAGAAGATGACGACTTGCGTTGCATTTAAATTTTTGAAGATCGAAGTTGACAAGAAAGCAAGTTCCACAGGCAAGAAGTACGAGAGAAGCAACTATTAGAATAGAACTTATGGTTGCATCTAGTTATTTGAACAGTAAAATGATAAGACACAGTTGCTTAAATTCATGGCGTCGAGGTACCAAAGAAGAAAGTTCATAAGAACAATTGTCATGAAAATATTTTATAGAAAAGACAGAGGGAAGTCACGTTAAGGCGGTGGGAAAGTGATTGTTATTGAATTTCAAAGTTTTTTTTTTCAGATTGTTTCATTAAATATTAGATTTTTTTTAGTTGGAGTCAGAACAAAATAATTTTTATTCAAGTATTAAATTCAATTTTTTTTCCTCGGATTTATGATAAAGATTTACGATGAGATTATCCTCTTTATAACTTTGAATTACTTCAGCACCTCTTGTCAAAATACTTAGAGGGAGTCGTCGAAAGTATGGCCATAGAAATAAAAACATAGCATCATTCTTCTTCTTCCTCGGTTGGTTAGTTCGTTAATTAGCACGTGCGTTACGCCCTGCTAAGATAAATAGTGAACCATTCCGTTTTAATTGCGATGAAAGACGGAAGACAAAGGTATACCAGAGACTCTGTTTGGTTTTAGTGAGAAAAAGGAAGAAAAAAAGAAGGAAAAGATAGACCCAGGAACCGATAACGCTCTCATACGTTTAAGTCTGCTTCAATGAAATGGAAAACTTTTTTTTTATTTGCACCATCTTACTTCTTTAAATAATGACCTGCATTCATATTTATGATTGTTATGAGTGTTAGCATTATATATTTCAGGTGATATTTATCCATTAACATTGAATCTCACTTTTATTATTAAATTAAAACACAATCCGTTATAAAAATGTTTTTCACGGTATCATTGTTTTGTTTTTCTTCTTTATATATATATATATATATATATATATATTTTAAGCATTTCACCCCAAGCAAGGCGGGAAGCCACTAGGACGCAAGGGGTTACAGAAAATTTAGAGCAAGATCAGATAGGAGTGATAGAAGAAAGGATGAAGATAGATCAAGGCAACTGGAGATGTCGATTGACATTACACTTGAATAGCTGGAGATTATAGCTCACAGGAAAACAGGAAAAGGGAAGAGAGTTCCACAGGCGAGAGATGCGAGACATGAAGCTATTAGAGTAGAAGAGACGGCTACATTTAGGAGTTTCGACAGTGAAGGGGTGAGAGCGGGATGCCAGCCTCGTAAGGCGCTGGAACTCATGACGTCTGGGAACCAGCGAATGCAGCTCCTCGGAGCAATTTCCATGAAAGTATTTGTAGAACAGACAGGGGGAGGCGACGGCGCGTCTGTGAGAAAGTGACTGCAGACGAGACGCCAGGGCAGGGCCAACTACATTGCATATCCGCCTCTGGAGCCTATCAAGAACCCCGAGGCAAACAGAAGGGGCACCAGACCATATATGGCAGCAATACTCCATGCAAGGGCGAATTGTTGATTTGTAGATCTGGAGGATCGACTCCGAGGAGAAAAACTTCCTGGCGCGGCTCAGGGAGCCAACTTTCCTTGCAGTGGGCGAGGCAATTGGTTCAATGTATTTATTCCATCTCCGGTCAGCAGTCAACGTGAGACCGAGAAGCTGCAGAGAGTTGCTCTCGAGAAGTTGAGCGTCAGACATTCTAATGGAGGGAAGGGAAGGATCTCTGTGGTGTTTAATAGAGAGCAGTTTTGTCTTGGAAGCGTTGAAGTTGACCAGCCAATTCATGCCCCAGTTCACAATCGATTGGAGGTCCTTTTCGAGACGCACGGCCAGGTGAGTTTTGTCAGCGAGGATAGATTTGTTTTTGAGGCAGGAATAAATTGTGGTGTTATCCGCGTAGATGCCAACTTGGGAAGTTATTGCGTCAGGAAGGTCATTTATGTAGATAAGGAATAGAGTGGGGCCTAGGATGGAGCCTTGAGGAACACCTGCGTTCGTGGGATAGGAACTGTAGGAGAATCCATTGAGAACGACCTTCAATTTACGGTTTGACAGGAATGATCGTATTAGGTTATATAATCGACCCGTAACGTCATAACCCTGGAGCTTGCGAAGAAGGCCGGCATGCCAAATCAATAAGTATAGTTTTTCGATATTACTTGCGACACACATTTAAAATGCACCTCAAGGCCTAAGGTAGATAAATTGCAAGGACCAATGTACAGAAACTCCAAGGCGCGAGGTATAGAAACTTCAAAGCTAAAAGGTATATAAACCTTATAACCCAAGGTACAGAAATCCCAAGGTTCAAGTTACAAAGACACTCCAAGGCCCAAGGTACAAAAAGACCAAGGTACATAAGCGCCAAGGTCCAAGATGCAGAAACTGCAAGACCCAAAGTCTAGAAACCCTATAGACTAAGGTATGGATACCCCTAAGGTAAAAAAATATATATATCCAAGACACAAGATACAGAAATCCTAATGTACAGAAACTCCATGTATAGAAACTCTAATATACAGAAATCCTAAGATTCAGAGTACATAAATCGCAAGACGCAATATGCAGAAAGTCCATGGTCCGAAGTACAGAAATACCAATGCCAAAAGGTTCATAAACCTTATAGCCCAAGGTACATAAATCCCAGTCTAAGGTACAAACCCCAAAGTCTAAGATACAAAACCCAAAGGTCCAAAGTACAAAAGATCCAAGGCCCAAAGTATAGAAACTCCATTGCCTAAGCTACAGAAAACTTAAAGTCCAAGATACAAAAACACATAATATTCAATGTACAGAAACCCCAAGTTGAGAAAGTCTTAGATCAAAGTACAGAAACCCAAAAACCAGGTTTTTCAAAAATTCAATGTTTTGCTTAAACTTGGTAATGCATAACTTTCTCAAAATGAAACCTTATATCTAACAATAAATAAAATATAAAGTGTTACGGTATTTTCAATGTTATCTGTTGTGAGTAGAGCTGTTGTGGCAGCATGTTCGATTCAGCCTTGTCGTTATTTTGATAACATAATACCGCAACATTTTACTAAATTTAAACAATTTGGCTGTCAGGTAGAGTAAGATAAGTCGTCGTATTTCTACATTTGGTTAAGAGGAAAAAACTGTTAAACATTGTGAGAATTTCTTCGCACACAGTTCAACCCTGGCAGAGACAAGAAAGACATACAAGAAGAAGGCTCACCTTAAAAATTACAACAATTTTTATTGAATCCTTGCAAAAAAGGATTTGTCCTTTCTTGCCCCTGGGAACAGGGTGGGGTAGTTCTTTGTGAGTAGGTAGTCTTCTACTTCAGTGGGACTCTATAGGTCTCTGCGAAGTAGAAGTTCGACTGTCGTCGAGATCACTGGTAAAGTTCTTCGTTGAAATTAAGCAGAGACAAGACAACGTCTGTAAAGCATTACCACATTGGGTTGCTGAAAGAGTCATAGCCTAATTATTCAGGCTTGCTTTTAGGGCGCCAAAGGCCCTGCAAAAATATTAAAAAAATGCGTCCGGACATTTCCTTGAAAATTGCTGCAACTAAAAAAAAAGGCACGAGTCGTCAAAAATGCCCGCGAAAAAACCCAAATCAAAATTCGACCAATGAAACTGGTCGTTATAACCCAGCCATTAGTAGTCTATATTGCAGAATTTCTCACAACATAGATATACAGAATTTATATACTGTGTAGTATAATGTTTGAATTATAAAAATATATTTTTGTGTTCGTAAAATAAAATCTATGTGAGAAAGTTGAATTGTAACTACATCCATGGCCAACTAGTATTCTATGGCCCCACATAACAAGCCGAATTTTAACAGGCCGATGTAAACAACAAAAATGTGAATGGCCGGTTAGAAAATTGCTAACCTAGAAGGGAGGTAACTTTAAAAATTGAATTCTTATGTGAATAAAGAACGTACAATTACGTAGAATTTATCAGACGTTATTTCAATTCCCTAGATATGTTTTCAACACTAAATGCATATTTAAACATTTTTATTTTATTTTAATAATCTATGAATTATAAACGGCTGGGAGTTACCTCGCTTTTCGATTGCGTATACGGCTTGTTTTGCAAAAGAACGCTAGGTAAATTTTCTGTCTCGTAACCCATTGCATTTAAAGATTAAATTATAAAGTTTGTTGTGATATTTTGTTTAACAAAAATGGTTAACAAATGTGTTGCATTTGTCTGTTCTAGTTGATATGTTACTAACAGTGAAAAAGTATCGACATTTTTTTTTTTACTCTTGGAAGATCCGTAAAAAAATGGATAAAATTCGTTAATCCGAATCGTATTGATTAGTTTCCTACGAAAAATTCAGTTTTCTGTATGAAACATTTTGAAGAGAAATTTATTTTGAAAGGAAAACGGAAAAAAACTGAATTGGGATTTACATTCAATACTTAGAATACACTCAGAATAAAAAGAAAAGAAAAAAGAAAACCGTATCTTTTGCCGAATACAAGGGAATTCAGAAAGCCTCTAAAACAACGACTTGTCCAAATTGATGAATTACATGATTTTATTTCAGGTGATACGATAAAGGATTTTACTCAGTTGGAAGAAGCAAAGTATTGTTCTAACGGTTTTGAATTTAAAAAAAGGAAGATTATATTCTAATTTATAGAATAGTCTTCGACCCTGAAACACATTTTCCATTTGTAAACTAATGTATTCGTATTGGCCAAAAACTTCACGTCCAGCTCCAGTGATATGGAACCCCTATACCGTTAACACAGTGGTTTAAACAATAGACATAATGCTAAACTCCCAAGATTTAGCATGTTAGAAAATTTTCGAAGCTACATACAAAACGTGGTGAGAGAAGAACCATACACAATTCTAAAATAATTAAAAAAAAAAAAAACAACATTATTAACCAAAAGGTCGTCCTTCATTTTCTGCAGAATTAATACGTTATACCTTACTAATACGTCTCAACAAGCCTACAATTACTTCTGAAGAAATTTCCATTACCATATTTTTCTTTATTAGAGAAAATTAAAAACAATAATTAAATGTTTTCAATGTGAAATGTATTCCCTGGTCATTGTAGGCAATGATAGTGATGACGCTAGAGAGAAGCAGTAATTTGAATTATTTCCAAATGGCAGAGTTCGTTTGTGCTTGTTTTGCTATACTTGACTAATTGTAAAACATGACGAATCCACTACAAGAGAGTCTGCTGAAAGAATTTTGGAAACTTATTTTTCAAAATATGTTTTTACTTGTGAACAACACACTGAAAAATGAAAAAGGCATTCACTTTGCAGCAAAAATTGTTATGAATATATTTTACAACAATAAACGAAAGTTTTCATCGGATGAAGTTAAAAAATATTGTAGAATATTTTAAAAAAGGCAAAGATCAAAAGAAAATTGATTTATAGAGAAACTGCTGGTAATTTTGTATTACTGCTTAAAGTTTTTAGTAAATTTTTTGTTTGTTTACAATCTTTTAATTACTTTTCTGTTTAATAAGAGTGAAAAACAGCCTGATTGTGTATTTTTGGACGGTTTTAACATGTTTTAGATAAAACAGATATAAATTGACTATATAAACCAAATAGGCCTGTTAGAAATTAGCCTGAAATGTGACATGTGCGGCCAGATATATCAGTACGCCATGCTACACCGTAAAATAATAGTGCAATATCTTTTTAAGTCGGATACTTTAAATGACCTTGACGTTTATAAAATCTATAGAATCAGAAAATAGTTCTTCACTATTTTTGTTTCTTTTACTGTTTAAGAGCACAGGGTGATAAAGATTTTTTTTGGGTGGGGGGTATTTTTATTTTTAATAATGGTAGTTACTGTTGCGTGGCTTAATTACGTCGGCGTCTTTGATATCCCGCGCAACGGCGATTGTTTGTGATGCAAGTAGAGCGGAGACTTTTGGCGTGTCGAAGCTGGAATTCGCTTTATGTTGAGTGTTTTGCGTGTGCTATTTATGGATAAAAAAGAAGGTGTCCTTTTGGTAGAAAGTTTTTATTGGTTGTAAAACCTTTGTTTTTAAAGACACTCGATGGCTTTACTACTACGTCCCACCTGGAATTTTGGCGATGAAATTTACGGTAAATTATTTTGATATATGACGTGTAAATTGAAGAAGAAAGTAAACTTATCTTTTATGTGCCGTATCCATTCAGGACGTAGGCGATCATGGATCTCTACAGCTTCCTGTCCCTTGTAGCTCTTTTTGCTATTTCTCCCAAATCCATTTGCTCAAGCTCATCAAGTATGTTACGCGCGGCTTTCTGCTGTCCGTGTATACCTCAATCTGTCCTGTGAGTATCAGGTTTTCCAAGCCCCTCTTCCTCATTACGTGCCCCAGAAATTTCGACTGCCTCTTCTTGATGTTAAGTATAAGTTTACTTTTTGTTTCCATTTTCTCCAAAACCTCGTTGTTGTTCTCATGTTGCTCACATGTTCGGTCCTCAGCATTTTTCTGTAGAATTACATTTCTGTTGCTTCAAGTGTCTTCTTCAACTTTGAGGAGATTGTCCCACATTCGTTACCATACCAGGAGGACAGGTATCACATAACAGTCCAGTACTCTTTTCTTTGATTTTAACGAAATTTTTCGGTTTCTTAATACCATGCTTAGCTTTTGGAATGCATCTTTGGCTATCCCAATACGCCTTCGGATTTCAATATCTCACATTCTGTCCTCTGTTAGAACTTTTCCTATATATCTAAATTTCTCTACTTGTTTGATTTTAGTATCCGTGATTTGTAATTTGCATTTTGGGCTCATCTATTTGCTGATAACCATGCATTCTGTCTTCTTATCACAGAGACCAAACATATTAGTCAGCACATGTAATGAGGTTGACTGATGAAAATTAGAAAGCATTTCCCTTGGTTGGATGCAGCAAGACCAAAACAAATATTAATTATATCTTAAAAGGTAAACGCCAGTTTCACAAATCTCACTAACCTTTTGTGCTTCTTAGTCTGTGAGATTCGGATATGTGCGCATTTGGTGTAATAGAACTATTTTATTGCTATTGTCGCTTTCTTGGATAGCTTTTTAGTAAATAAGTATGTTGTCTTTATTTTTGTACATTCAGTGTATTATATTGAACAAAATGGATTATCCGTCATTCTCTCAGTTATCTGGCCCTCTGTGAAAAAAGTTTGGTGACCCGTGATATAGATCAACGCCTATGCAAACCTTGTAAAAGGTATGAAAGGTTTATTTTTGCAGAAAACTGCACGAACAGTCTGCGCCATCTTTTTTTTTAGTTTTTGTCACCGAAGTTAGAAAACCCATTAATGTCATCTGTTGTTTTTTAAGGCACAATGAGTGGGAAAAAAATAAAGATGCCTTATGCAGAAGAGAAAATAAATGGAGAGATCAGAAGCAAAGAGAAATAACAAACTGAGAAGAGGCAATGAAAGAGGGGAAAATACAAGATCGAAGGAAAGAGAATAAGACGGTTTGAGGAGTTACCAAGACAACATAGCTGACGTTAGGAGAAAAAACAAACCATCCAGATAATGTTTAGCAAGAAAGATAATCCGCAATACTTAGCTTAGTGGTTACTGCATAGGGCGGCCAACTGATAGATCTGAATATTTTTAGCAATGTGGTCAGTTAGTAAGAAAATCTTTTAGATAAACAAGTGGTTTTTAAATAAATTTAACACTAAAAAACTTTAAAAAGACTCGTGAACAAATATTTTATTTAGAATTTCATATTTTAAGCGTTTAAAATTTTAAGGCTAATAGTCAAAGACTTAAATATTACGAATTTGGTCTTAAAAATAAATATTTTTGACATGTCGATTGGGGATTAAACCAATGTGTATTTCATTTTTAAAAAGAGATATGGGTAGCGATAAAAAATAAGTTCGATGAAGTATTATTAACTATCATAGAATGACGCCGTGGGAATTAGAATAAAAGATAACTGAAATTAAGATGAAATAAATATAAGTAAAACATGAAGAATAATTGACATTAGTTCACCTCAGAAATTTGAAAATTACAACTGAAACTAGTGTATGTAAACTATAGGAAGAGAAACCACTTTTTGGCCCGACATGCTTTAAATTGCTCGTCCACGGAGAGCGCCATAGCCCAGCAAGTCTATATTTTAATTTTAGGAAGGTTATAGTTTAATAGTTAGAGTCTATTACTTTTAAGAAACACACTCTAACATGTACAGATTTTCTCGTACAAAGAGGGATGCAGGTTCAAACCTTGTCGGAGAACACACCATCTTTATTAAATTTTCCTGAGTGCGCTGGTCGGAAGATGTAATGTACACTATTAAAAAAAACAAAAAACAAAAAGAAACGGAACGTCTATTTCAAACACGAGTATCCACTAAAAATAATGTTTGAAGTAATAAAAATATCGGATTAAAAATAAATCTATTAATTCTATAGAAATATATTCAGTGGAATCTGGTGTCACAAGCACCTCTCACCACGAACAAATTCTCCGAACAAAAAACGTCTCGAGCGACGAACAGTGTCTCGAGTGACGAACAGGCAAGCCGGCAAAAAAAGAAAAAAAAAAAAAAAAGAAAGCAAGATGACAAGCTCAGAGTACTGATGGGAGCATAATCATTTTCAATGACATTGCCATATTTTACGTTATAAACATTTAAAATCGTAGACAAAAACAAAACTCATTAGATAAGATTTTAGTGAGAATAAGGCCAAGATGAGTCTCAAGCAGAGTCGAGTGGCGTTAAGAAACAGAAAAGAGAAAAAGAAGAAACTTCAAAACGAGACCCCGATTCCAACTCGTCACCTTCCACTTAAGCCATCAACTCTCCCCTGTATTGGTCGTAAAATTAAATTAGGTTTTTTGTCTATATTTATGTTTAGTATTGTGTTTATCTTTTTGTGTTAGATTTAATTTAATGATTTTCATTAGTTTTATGTATGAACTTGTGCACAAAGTACAGCTGTAAAAGTTTAAATGAGCAATCGCCTGGGGCCCAGGAACGTATTAATCCATTTTAGACTGATTACTATGGAGAAAATAGTTTCGGTTTGCGAACATTTCGGGTCACGAACGGCCTTCAGGAACGAATTTAATTGGTGAGCCGAGATTCCAATATATATATATATATATATATATATATATATATATATATATATATATATATAAATAATAAAAAGGCTTAAACACTAGTACTCCATATTTTAGATATATGTATATATATATATATATATGTGTGTGTGTGTATTAACCACTAATATTATATATATATATATATATATATATATATATATATATATATATATATATATAGTGGAGTCTCAGTTCACGAAAGAAAAAATATGAATCCCAATCTCTTCAACAAGAGAAGTGAGTTAATGAACACTTGCTTGCATAGAACCAAATTTATACTCAAAACCCAGATTAATACTAGTATTGATATTATTTATTCTTATCATAAATATTTTTATTACTATTTTACTATCTTTACTATAAAACTATTGTTACTGTTATTATTAGACTGTAATGCATTTAACGTTTATGCTAATTTATTATTTTCATCATTACTATTATCACTATATATAATATATATTTTACTTTTAGTCTTACTATCTGCAATGTGGTTTCTTTTTATTATTATCATTATTTATTTATTTATTATTTATGTTTTCATTTTTATTTTATTTTATTTTATTGTTATTGTTATGTATTATTTTTTATTAGTATCTTAATTCTATCACTGCATATTTTATTAATATTATTAATTTTATTATTGATTTTCATACAAAAAAAAGAGTCGATGTCGAAATGTTTTTTTTTAATGACAGTGCCTGTTTTTAAATTAAAATTTATAATTCATATTTTCAATCATATTTTAAACCTTAAATGTTTATCCTGAGCGTAAATGTATATGTATTGTGTGTATGTATCTCGGTACACTTGATGGGATGTAATCTTATGTGCCTGCCTACATTTATATGGTTATGTATCTGTTTGGATATGTATTATATATTAAGTATGTACTGGTCAGTATATGCATGTCTCTCTCTCTCTCTCTCTCTCTCTCTCTATATATATATATATATATATATATATATATATATATATATATATATATATATATATATATATCTTTGTCTGTCTCTCTCTCTCTCTCTATATATATATATATATATATTTATATTTAAGTGTGTGTATGTGTAGATGTATATATATGTTATACATAAACGTATATATATTTTGTGCTTTTTTTGTGAGTTTGTAGATGTGGTTATATATATATATATATATATATATATATATATATATATATATATATATATATATATATAGAGAGAGAGAGAGAGAGAGATGAAAGCGTATATGTTTTTTTCAGAATGTGGATTCATGTATATACTGTATTTGTATGTGTATGTTTATACGTATATAGGTGTATGTATGTATTTATCTTTGTGGGAATATGTATGTAAGTGCATATGTGTCTTCGCAACTTAAATTTTATTTTTATTTTTTATTATATTGTTATTCACTTAAAATTATCTTTTTCTTATTAATTTATTATTATTATTTAAGAGCAAAAATCTTTTTACATATATATATATATATATATATATATATATATATATATATATATATATATATATATATTTAAATTATTATATGATTTTTGTAAAATTATTCGTTACTTTACTATTTTATTTTATTAATCAACTATTTTTTTTTAAATTACACGGGATTGATGTCGTAACTACATGCATTGAACAGAAAATCTTTGAATATATTCAATTTTAAACAACGACGATTACCAGTTCCGAATCACCTCTCAAGTTTTTCCTTTCTTCCTCTTGTTTTCTTCCTCTTTCTTTTCTTTTTCCATTGCCCCTTTTCCTCTGTTCCCCTTTGAAGAATCCCTCTCTACTTCACCTCTCACATCCGGTGGAAATAGGTATAGATAAAAGTTCTCGATTTAGTAAAGAAAGACAAAATCGTATATTAAGGTTGTTACGCTAAAAACGAATCTTACATTCATTATATAATATCTTTTATCGCAATATGTTGTTGCAACCGTTCTATTTAATTATTAGTTGAAGTCGTTAATCTCATAAGATCTACGGTAAGAACGAATATTCTGTCCGTCAAATAACCTTTATTACAGTATATTATAATTGTTTTGTTTTATTAGTTATTGTTGCTAATCTTGTTGGGTTCTCTGTCATTCCTCTTCCTCAAGTAGTATGAACTGCGCTTAGCCTGTCATGTGAGCCATAACGGCCAGTCGGTGAAGGCCAAACGATACATAGGACATATGTTGCGTGGGTAAAATACAGCCTCTTGCAACATGAAGTAATGGGGATGTGAATAAAGACATCTTTTGTAACATTGACTAGCTTTCCTTTACAGGGTTAGAGAGAAGGCATGTAGCACATTTCTATACTTGTTAGTATGTTCTCTTTCTAAAATATAATAATAAAAAAACACTTAATTTAAAATCTTCCCACTTCTCCTTAACCATATTTATTAATTTATTTTAAATATTTAGGTAAATATGTATACCAATGGAAGATGCTACCGAAGTCGCTCACATGTATTTGATAACCCCAACAATCTATTATTGTGTCTAACCGATAAATGAAACTTTATCCTAGGTACAAAAGGTGATGACAGTTTTCGACTCGACCAAGAAGCGATTAAACAAAATTGATGCTTGATCATATGGTCAGATTTTGGGAAGTAAGTCGAGACGATAACTTTTCAGATGTCCCTTGTATGTATAAGAGTTTAACATGACAATGACCCTGATTGAGTGCATGACAAGTGATTAGTCACTTAAGGTATTGAGAAACTTATTAATTGTGAGCGAAGGAATAGAGATATTAGTAGGAGAAAATATGGGAGAGTGGTTAATTAGATTGAAGTTTGGTGGAAAAAAGTTCGGTTTAAAAATATTAATTTAAATTTAAAAACCTATAAAATATTTATAAGGAATTTATCGGTAGAATTTGAATTCAAATGAAACTAAGTAAGATTTTTACATTTCACCTAAATTTTTGATGATTGTTGATAATTTTTCAAAAGGGTCGCTTCGTTTACACTTTTTCTCAGCAAGATCAGCCGACGCTGAAGAAACAGTACGATCTAAATATCGTTCAGATCAACAAAGCCACGGCCTGCTATCCAAATGGATAAAGGACTGTCGAACATCCATTTTTGGCAGGTACACAACGAAGGAAATCCACAAGACGATACGAAGTCCGGAGAAAGAAATGAATTATCGAAAATGATTGCCCTGAACGCAAGCTATCTTCACCATAGCTCCAGCGCCTCGTACGAGATTCGAAACGTAGACAAAAGTGTTGCATTTAGTGATCAGCACAATTACGGGTGATGTCTAGTGATTACGTCCATTGGTCGGGTTATAAGAGAAACAGTAGAAATAGGACTTGTTAGTTGCTGCCTTGCAAAATAAAGATATACTAACTGAATATTGATGTATCTTCACAAGGTATTTCTTTTCATCAATAAATAAAAACTAAAATGCTTATTAAGTCGTCCGAACTTAGATAAAGCGTTGTCAATTATGTCTTTCATCGTATTTTTGTTGTTTTACACCTATTATTAATTTCTTTCATGAAGCATTATTGTCATTTATATTTTACTGTTTTTTCTTTTCCTCAGATGATGATTACATTTTATTTTTAACATAACAGGCGCTCGTTTTAAATTCTATGACTATTAAGTAACAAGGACTTGAAATAAAACATTTGCTTTCAACGAGATTTGAATTTATATCCAACGTTCTTGGGAACCCGTAGACGACGCCTTACTAGCCATCAAATTGTTATAACGAGCGTTTGGTTGCGAAAGGAAAGGAATAACAAGGATTAGATTTTCAAATAGCGCGTATTTGTTTATACATGATACATTTACAGTTGTTAGAAAATTAAATAAAATGTCGTTTTCGGTTGCTGATCGTCAGGAAATTAATTAAGTATAACAGTCTCATCGGTAGTGCCGGGAGTTGACCGATTTCTTGGATTGGTTTGACTGGGGTCATGGGATAGGTCCGGAGTGGATTTAGCCATTGGTTGAGTTTTGACGCACGTGTTGATCGATTGAGGTCACGATGGTGGGTTGATTCGTAGTAGGGTGCGTTGGTTGCCGAGATGACAGTGATGGCGACGAGGGATTAGTTGTAGCTGGTAGGTCTGTAGTGGAATGTTTCAGTTGGATCCGGTCGGATTATGTTCCAACGAACCGGGGTCGCGGTGATGACTACAAGAGTATGCCCGTAGCAAGTCGAACGGAATGTTTCAGTTTGGATTAGGTCGAATATTGTATCAGCGAAACGGGGTCATGGTGGTGACGGCGAGGAAGGCTTGTAGCTGGGTGGTGATGAGGTCGAGGTGTTTTAATTCACAACGGTTGGAGTTGGGAGGCTGGTGGTGTCAAAGGCGGGTTGTTGACCGCATTCCACGTGTGAAGTGTCGGGTGAGATTAGTGAAGCCAGGGAATGGTAGCGGTTGTGTTGAAAGAAGCGGTCATGGCGGTGTCAGGGCGACAGCGCTCCTGTGTGTCGTCAGGTGGGTTTTCGATCCGCAACTCCGTTGGTCGTTACGAGAGTCCTGCTTTTAAGCAGATGTGGCTGTCCCCAGGGTCATCTCCTTTTCCGGCAAGAACGTTCGCGATTAGCCACTGTATCGCTTTCATTGCGAAGGTGTGCTTCGCAGATCGGGCGTGATGCGCTGAGCCTATGCGCAGGAAACGGCGTTTTTATTTTGTGTTCTGCCTTCCTGGCGTTCACACCCAGTCAGCATGCAGAATGGATCAGAAAGAGATCTAATTGCAGGGGAGTACAAGAAAACGTAATCATGATAATGCTAAGAAAATCGGAAAACTTCAGATTATTACATCTACTGTTTACAAGGTGTAAACAAAAACTATGATGTGCAGTATACACAGGATAAGGAAGACTAATGATATGACTAAATCTGAATGATATCTGTGGGTTAGCTTTTGTAGCCTAATCGAATCAAAAATGCGAATTGAAGTCTAAGTGAAAGTCAATTCTTTTTTTTACCGATTCATCCTACTTACAAAAAAAGGAAAACGACTTGAACGTTGCATTAAAAACAAACGAAAAAGATTAAAAGAAAAACTGGTCAAAGGACTTAATAAATTCTGTTTCAATCAAATCTTTGAGTTTTATGAGGAAGAGCACCTTTCAAAAATATTTAGTTATTTTAACAAGTTGATATATATATATATATTGTAGATTTTACAAGTAGACGATAATCTGCTAAAGGTGGAGTAAAAACATTAATTTGCTTCGTATTACATTCATTTCCACTCATTTCTTGGCTTTGTAAATTTAACAGTGGCTCTCGTTACAAATTTTTTTCCCGTCATCATAATTGTCAGGGACTCGAGATTAATATTTAGAGTGACCACAAATCTTCTATTAATCCTGAATCCAATAACAGAACTTGAAACAATTTTTTTAGTTTCCAACAATACCAAGTACGAATAAGAAAACGAAATTGTATATACAGTAAATAAGAGCGGTAAACCTTTACATATCGACAAGCAAGCAAAAAACACGCACAAAGGGTATTTACGAAAATATATGAAAAGTTTCTGAAGAAATATTAGTGTTCACATGTTTGGCTTTATGTCAGTTAAATCTTGTTATATAAGAATAAAGTGTCGAACATAGTTTGGGTTTGAACATAGATCGCCAGTGAGCAAACACAGGCAATCCCATTATTGATTTAAGTAGACCACGTGACCATAGAGGAAACGCACATATAGAGGAGGTAGCGTGTGTCTAATGGATCGTCATTTCTAGTCTATCGCCTATTATTATTATTCGGATCGCTATTTTCTAGTCTATCGTCTATTACTATTCGGATCGCTATTTCTATTCTATCCTCTATTACTATACGGACCACTATTCTCTACTCTATTCACTATACTATTTCTCTATAAGGATTACTATTCGAGCGAGTATTATCGAGCTAGTACTATTAGTATGAGACTTATTCGAAGGTGTCTGACATCAGCGTTGTTCAACGGTGTACGATAGTTGTATTTGCGATTACAAAGTCTCTACTACAACGAGCATTACGAAAGTGACAACGAGTATTCGTTGGCATCACAAGAGTGGCAACGAGTGTTAGTTGACATAAAAAAACAAAAACAAAAAAAACAAAACTAGAAGTGTTCTGTAAGTATGTATATGTAAGAAAATATATACTGATAAGAAAATGGGTTTGTTCAGGTACATATGATCAGAAAGAAGGAAAAAGACAATCAACTGGTGGATGGTATCCCTACGTCTGAAACCAGTGATTTTGTGAGTAGCAGTCAGCGGCATTCGTTTTGAGTTGTTACAGCATCAGTCACTTGTTTGATGCGAGTGAATGTTTTACTACTAAATTTCGAGCGCAGTCGACGCTTTTTTTTTTCAGATTAACACGCTTAGGGTTTTTGAAAACTAAATAGAACTGTGGGAAAATTAAATAAAATCAATAAATAAAATAATAATAATGAATAAGAAAAGAAAAAAAAAATCCTGTTATGCTAGTAATAAAAGAACCAGAAATTTTATTGCCCCATTTAGCTTTGCCAAAACTTCCGTAGATGGCGCTATTTAAGTTCTATAAAAAGACAAATATTTCCTCTTTTTTTTTTCCTCTAAGAAGTAGCAGGCTTAGATGAAGACTTTCCCGCTGGAGAACGTCATTTCTTCCTGGTCGACTAACAACTGAACTATCTTTCCACTTTCCACGTTCGGATGTGTTTTGCAGAACGTCCACCTATGATGTAAATCAACCTTTACTTTGATCATTCCAATTCGACGCAAAGCTGACTTGAGCTCGACTATCATAAATACTGATGAAGTTTAAGTCCAACCTTTAATTTGGTCGTTCCAACTCAGTGCAAAGCTGACTTAAGCTCGTCCATTATAAGCTTTCTTATTCGTACTTACCCTAACTTACTTCTGGACCAAAAAAAAAAAATATATATATATAAGAAAACGGGCATGCCCAAGAGACATTGAGAATTTTGTTTCTCTAAAGTTTCTATATATAAAAAAAAAGGTCCGTAATAGGAACCTATGCTTTGTTGTTTCTTTGATTTTATGTGAACACGCACACGCTTACTATAAACCAAGATGCAAACTTTAAATTTCATAGAATTATTTGATCAGTTAATTATTCTATCTGAACGAACGAGATGAATTCTTTGTCAAGTCCATCAAAATCAAACCAGGCGAAGTTGATTTTCTCTTGCTTCTTGAAATCATAATGTCCATTTTAAAAAGTTCTTTGGTTGTTTATTAATCATTTACAATGCCTCCAGGTGATCGTCAGTTGTTGTACAGCGATATATAAACATCAAGCCCACATACTTTAATATAAGGTGCTTACATTTTGTGAAATGTGAGTGTTCACATAGCAGTCTCAAACTTTCAGGGTTTATTTTCATGGATCATCCCCCGTGTATAATGTTAAAATCATAGCGAAGAGGTATAATTATAAGTTTATAAGCTGCCTTAACTTTTAAATGATTTGAAAATTAGAGCGACTTAAAATGTTTTACCGGCAAATGTGTGTCAAATGTAAAGAAAGGAAACGAGGCATGCGAGGAAATTTAAGCATTAACGACTGCCACACCAACGACATCTGTGCTAGATTTGGTTCAGTAATTTCTTTGTACAACGTTTTCGTTTTGTGGCTGACCCGAATTTGAAACCTCAATCCTTTTCATTATTATACATTTGAATTCATTTTGTCAAATTTAAAGATTTTCCCAGTATATATCACTTCACCTCCTCCATTAGTCCCGTAGAAGCCACTGAGGTTTCATAACAAGTAAGGTTTTTCAGGATTAACTTGCTAGCTCCATGACTATTCGGTTTTATACCCGGCTTTGCTTACAGTAGCCGGTGTTCCTAAGCGAGTCAGTAGCCGGTGTTAAGCGAGTCAGTTATGGGGTGCCGCCATATAAGAACTGACTCGCTTAACTTCGGTGATCAAACGAGCGTGATTTGACCGCAAATATATATACAGGATGTTCATAAAGTCTCATTACATTTTTAAAAATATATTTCAAAGGTAATTGATGTGATATCTTAATCAGATTTGTTCTATGTACTCAGTAGTTATCAAAGTTTTAATCCCATGACATTTGTCTTTCAGGTATCCTGTTGATGAAAGCGGTATTGTTAAACGAAACCCTAGCATTGCCAGACCGGTGGGTTGGATAGTATAACCTAATTCACCAGATATTACGCCCTTGGACCTCTATGTTAAAGATATCGTGTATCGAACAAAGATACGAGTCATCACTGATCTAAAGTAAAAGATCACTGATACCATTGACACCACTGACAAGGCTATGTTACAGTAAACATATGGCAAGAAATCGAGTATCATTTTAATGTGTTTCGTGGAACTAATGCTACCTATATAGAGGTGGATTAAGTTAGTTTAAAAAAAACTTCAATATCTATATTATAACAACTTTATGATTGACTTGATAAAGTCTCCCAGAGGATTATATATATATATATATATATATATATATATATATATATATATATATAAAGTATTTTATCATTAATATTTCTCTCTCTTTCATATATATATATATATATATATATATATATATACAGGGTTTGGACAAAATAATTGGAAAAAGTTGCAAAATCCACTCCTATATTTCAAAGACCTATTATATTAAGAACTTTAACTAAAACTTCGTAATTGCAAGTTATATCTATTGTAAATACGTTTATTTATCTAATTTACCGTCTTTGTCTTATTTAGTAAAATTTAAGCTAAATGCGTGACCTCTCCGAGTTCGAAAAAGAGCAAATTGTTGGAGCTCGCATGGCAGGAGCCTCGATCACTAAGGTTGCTGAACTGTTTGGTTTTTCAAGAGCTACCATATCAAGAACACTGATGCAATTCAAGAAAGAGGGCAAGACCTCTAGCAACCGTAGTAATTCGGGCCGGACTTGCAAACTTACTAACAGGGACTGACGTGTATTGAAACGCAATGTGGCAAAAAATCATTGGACAAATGCGGTCAAAGTGACTGCTGAGTTGAATAACCATCTGAATAGTTCAGTTTCTACTAAAACTGTTCACCGTGAGCTCCATAAGGCTGCATATCATGGAAGAGTCGCTGTGAGGAAACCTCTTTTCTCCACTCGCAACATTCAAAAGAGGTTGAACTGGTGCAGAGATCACAATGCCTGGTCTGCAGACCAATGGAAGCAAGTCATATTAACAAACAAGTCCGGTTTTTCTCTTTTCCCAACTTCAGGGCGAGTTTATGCGTGGAGGCAGCCCAAAGAAGCTTACAACCCTGACTGCCTTCTTCCAACAATGAAGCATGGAGGTGGTTCAGTGATAGTTTGGGCCGCCATATCATGGAAATGTTTCAGTCCAATAGTTGCCCTGCATGGTAGAATCAACAGCAAAGATTACCTGAACATTTTGGGAGATCATGTTCATTCAAAGGCTAAGACTTTATTACCTGATGGTGACTGCATCTTCCAGGATGATAATGCTCCAATACATACCGCTCGAGTGGTTAAGAATTCATATGAAGAGCATGAAAGTGAGCTAGAACACATGGAGTGGCCTTCCCAATCTCAAGATATCAATATTATTGAACATTTGTGGTGCATTTTGGAGCAACAAGTTAGGAGCCGTTATCCTCCACTGTCGTGTTGTAAAGAGCTGGAGAAGGTTTTAATGGAAGAATGACTGAAAATTCCTCTGGATGAAGTCAGGAAGCTGTATGATTCCATTCCTAGACGTATTAAAGCTGTCTGTGAGGCTAAAGGAGGACCAACTTCATATTAAATAAATTTCTTTTGAATTTAACAAGTGTTCCAATTATTTTGTCCAACCCTTGTATGTATATATATATATATATATATATATATATATATATATATATATATATATATATATATATATATATATATATATATTCGTAATAAAGTAGTTCACTTATCGTATATGAATCTGTACTAAGAGATTTAAGGATTCTTTTTTACATTCAACCCGAGACAGAATTGTTTGCTTGAACATTTTTTCTTTATATAACATCTTTTAAGCAACATATGATATTTTTTATGAATTCAAATGTTTTATCAAACCCCTGATGAACGAATAAATTTCTGTGAAATTTGAAGTCATAAGATAAGTTTTGAACTTTTTATTTTCATTTGTTATATATATATATATATATATATATATATATATATATATATATATATATATATGCTTTTACGCTCTGCTATATTTATAGGTAAATTTGCTGAACATCAGAGATAGAACGTATCTAAATATAAAAGCGAACACCGGTTAACACCAAGTTTCTTTCGTGCTTGAATGCAATCTACAGGTCATATATATTATACTAATATTATGAATGTATGTGCTTATAAAGCTCCGTAAATTTCAAAATAAGCTATTCCAAAATTCGCTTGAAAACGAAACAGAACTAGGTACTTTAATTTAATTTCTGTAATTGAATTGGAAGATTTTAGCTTCTTATTTTGGAACATGGTAATTCCTGTGTAGCGATGGGATCATATTTTTTAAAAATAATTATAATCTAGGCTCTACTTGTGTATCGAGCAGTTTTTTAAAAAATAAAAGCAAAAATATCAAAGAACTTCGGATCATTAATCTAACCGTTCTTTCCTATTTTATCAATATATTTGCACACACACACACATATAAAAATAATGGGTCATAGAATTAATAGAAATATAAAATTTGTCACTTAAATGTTTCCACTTTGTCAAATATTTTACCCCATATATATATATATATATATATATATATATATATATATATATATATATATATATATATATATATAGGGTCTATGGGAATTGCACAGTGAATATTTGCCAGCTTGGCAGAGACCATGGAGATATTTATATATTTGTATACCCTTTACCTCGTACTATTATATTTTATGACTCACACTTTTCAATAGAGACATGTCTAGATAAAATTTATTATTCGTTTCTTTTTGTCATTTAAAATAAGCCAAAAATCTTCAAATCTGGTAATAAGATACTATGTAATAAGATACTATATGGTAACAAGATACTATAAACTCGTGAAAATGTACGTGCGCGTGTGAGAATATGTATTAATACGTATCTTGATGTACAAATGTTAAAGGCCAGATACTTCGTGCCATATTATGCTACCGTTAGTTTATAGAGACATTTTATCAGTATGTTGTTTGACTTGTAACTTATTACCTTTTAAATGAAATCGAATGGACAAGAATCATTCTAATGAACGAAACCCTTCAATTACGTCAAAGAAATGAAACGGTCTTTACGTAACTCCATCAACTTAGATAGCCTACCAGCCTACGTATATACACATATCTACCCAAACAACAATTGTAGGAGATTTGACCTCACTAGAATAGTAGAAAACACAGTACGTGTTCGTTCGGATAGAATAATTAACCAAATAAATACTTATAGTTTTCAACCACCCCACTCTGTAAGCCGGTAGTTAATCCGAAAAAAAAAAGTGAACAGACAACTATTAAAGTCAGTAGAACATTCACTCGCGGCATAAGGCACACTGGGTATTGCCGCGACTTCAAAGAAAAACTTGCTACTCGTAGACAATCTGATACAGATGCGGAGGCACCAGCCTCTAATTAACTTTTTCCTTCCTCTCTTTCTGAACGTATATACATATGATCATACTTCCTCTCTCTTGTTAACATATAATCTTTTTTTCAGACACATAATACCCACTGAACTCTTTTAGTTGGAATAATGCCAAGCTTAGAACTGAGAACTAAAAATGGCATTGATCCAGTGTATTTTTATATATTTTGGTTAATACTCATTTGTGTACGTTTTTTTTTTTTTTTTGCTTGAGTGTTGAATTGATTACTGTTGTTATTTATTGCATATACGACTTCATTTTCTTGCTTTTGTTGGAAAATGAAAAAATCCTTTTGTCAAAATTCTGTTAGTGGGTTCAAGGTTCATATAATATTAATTGTTAATCATAGATATTAATCTCCTGTCATTTACAGATTAAATAATATATAAATTTGTAACCGCTGGGTAAAGGTATTAGGTTGGTGCAAAAATAATGTCGTTTTCTCACATAGTAACATATGTGAGAAAACGACATTATTTTTTCACCAACCTAATAGAAGACGCAAATAGCCATTACTTATTATTATTATTATTATTATTATCAGGTCATCCCATAAGTTCTGTCCGAATTATGAATAAAGAAAAGAGACCAAATGTTACATTTAATTACAGATTCAATCAACAATGTATTTTCCTTGATTATCTATCACTACCTTCCATCTATTTACAAGCTCACTAATTCCATTACTGTAAAATTCTTTTGGCTTTGATTCGAAGAACTCACAAATGTCAGTTTTAACCTCTTCCTGTGTTACAAAAGCTGTTTCTTCCAAATTATTCTGTAAGCTACGAAACAAATGGTAGTCTGAAGGAGCAAGATCGGGAGAATAAGGTGGATGAGGAATTTTCTCCCAACCAAGTTCTTCGATCTTTTGTGACGTGATTCTTGCTGTGTGAGGTCGCGCATTGTCCTGATGAAACATCACCCCTTTTCAATTCACTAGAGCAGGTCTTTTTTTTCCCTCAAAGCTTGGTTCAAACGCTCTAATTGCTGACAGTATATTTGAGCATTAATTGTTGCATTAGGTGGTAAGAATTCAAAGTGGATTATTCCTTGTTGGTCCCACCAGATTGAAAGAAGAACCTTTTGCAAATAAAGCTCCCTTCTCGGCTGTGGCTGGGGATCTCCCCCTTTACCAAGCCACTGTCTACGACGCTTAACATTTCGATAAAAAATCCATTTTTTGTCGCCAGTCACAAGTCTATCCAAAAAAGGTGAAACAAGTTGGCGAGAATGGAGAGAAGAGCAGATGTCAACTCGGGATTTGAGGTTGTTTTCAGAGAATTCACGAGGCACCCATTTTCCAAGTTTAGGAAATTTTCCAAGTTGTTGAAGATGACGATGAACAGTTGTATGGTTTGAACTGAGAACCACTGCCAATTCCTCAACTGATAAAGCAGGATTTTCTTCAAGGGCTGGTTCAAGAAGCTTTTCATTAAACTCAACTGGACGTCCGGTTCGATCTTCATCTTCAAGTGTGAAATCTCCACCTCTGAAATTTGCAAACCATCTTCTGCAAGTTCTTTCATTCACACATTCCTCTCCATAAACTGAGTGAATGTTTCTAGCCGCTTCGGCTGCTGAGTTTCCTTTCTTGAACTCATAAAGCATTATGTGTCTCAAATGATTCTTGGGTAGTACTTCCATGTTAGCAGGGTTTTAATCAAACAAAATTTAATTTTATTGTTCTCTGAAATAAAATTTAATCAGTTTAAATGCATCTAAACATAAAAATAATGTTCAGCTCTATAAGACATTATAAAATACTCTTTAAATTTCGTTCTTTTTAACAAAAAGTTAAAATTCGGACAGAACTTATGGGATGACCTGATATTATTATTATTATTACTATTATTATTACTTCATTTAATTTCTGGCGCGTACTCATTTCTTTCCGGGTCCCGCCCAGAGACATAAGGTCAAAAATGGCATCATGACATTTTCTGAGCAATTAAAAAAAAAAAACATATTTTACATAGATAAAGCTCTTCGTAAGGTGTGAGCTATACTCGTGAGAAAAACTTTTTGTATTTCTTTAAGGCATGGGCTGCCAGGAATCCATTCAATGAGTCTATTAGAATCTTTTCCAATCATTCCGAGGGCTCCAACCACAACAGGGATTGTTGATGTTCTCATGTGACACAATTTTGAGATTTCGATTTCAATTTGTATTTTGATAGCTTTTTGAAGATCTTCAAAGATACATTGCAGTCTGCAGGGACTGCCATATGAATAAAGAGGCATTTTTTTTTGTTTACAGTCTCTAATAACGATGTGATTGGTTCATTATTAAATTCAATATTTTATTTTGGTCTATAAATATTATTTGAAATCTAATCTAGGCAAAGTAAAAGAAATGCCATTAAATATCAGGAACTCTGTTAAACCGAGCATTAAGGTGTAAAAATTGCAATTAGCAATATTAAGCTCAAATATTTGCTCGAAGCTGTGATGATTTTTAGCCTGACTTGTATGGTGGTAGCACTGCTGAAAGACAAGTTAAATGACGTCATTAATGACTGCAGTTCGATCATGCTGTCATGGTAATCACAAGCGACACGTTTCTGACAATCTCCGCACAGTAGTTTTAGCATCATTACTAATATCATTACAAATTATTATTATTATTATTATTATTATTATTATTATTATTCTCATACTATAAATATTTTATTAATATTTTTTTCGACTTTTCCCTAGTACTATTATAAGCGCAGTATGGTATCGATCTTATCATTTTTAACGTTGATACCTTTTAAATTATATTCTTTCATATTATTGTTATAAAAACTACATTGCTATCAGTTCCATGACGGGGTGTGGTCGTAGGGTTGCTGCGCAGGTGAGTACCTGACCAATTCTCTCCACATATCTGGATTGAAAGCGGAATTAATTTATGTCTCGGACAGGTAGACATAACGGAGCCCATCCCGTTCCAAGTTAGATCACAACCGATGTTTTCCGGCTTAAAGGCTCACCTTCCTCACAGGTCATTGATCCCATCCTGGAAGCCCTCCACCTTGGTCGATGATTTCAATCTAGGAAGCCCTCTGCCAAACGATGTCGTGTCATCGCAGCACTAAATATGTTGCCCAGTCTACCCGATTGTGCTAGATGGCCGTTGACACGACACAAAGGTTCATCCGCTCTTTGACGGGTCTTGTTTTTATCAAAATAATGACCGCTGTTGGTTTATATCACAGAGAAACTTCAAATTGACACAAATAACCAATCTCTACTCAGAATGAATTAAAAGGAGACACTATTTTCCCCACTCTTCCAGAACAAAACTTAATCTGTAAGTGTTGTGCTCTTGTTAGGGCCAAAAATAAAGACACATAGAGAAGAATTGAGTTAAACAAATATATTAACAGAAACAGTACTACAAACATATACAAACGAGAGTGTTACAGCAAGAATGTTTGATCCGACTGTCAGAGCTGACTGCTGGAAACTTCCCTCTCCAAAAGGCAGTACCTGCTCATATTTATAGCTGGGAGAGTCCATGCGTGCGTGGGTAAATTACCATAACAGTAAAACAATTACAAAATTGGTTGTTACAAAATTCTCTGAGACATACATTTTCATTGAATTTACAACTCTGTATGTAAACACCGTAAATAAAATTGTTGTTAGAAATTTAATTTTAAATACAACATTTTTCATATGTTTTGAAAGAAATCCAAAGGACCTTTTTTATGTATGTGATCATCGCTTAGCGAGAATCCCAGAAGAAAACATTTCGACTGCAGCCAAGAGACTTCATTGTTTAATGGCACAATGTAAGGCGATTTCGTCATAATTTCCTGATCGAATCCACCATCGGGAAGAAGCGACTTAGACGGTGGCTAAGTTAGTACCTTGTATGGCGGCAGAAGAAAGTTCTTTGGCTCATGTGACGCATCGACTTTATCTTCTTGAAGGTGGATATGAAGACTTCTAGTGGGCCTGCTTCTTCATTGTTCTTTGTACTGTGGCATACATAGAATATGTCTAGAATGGTCTTGTAGCATATGATTTCTAATGCTTGGATTCTTAACTGTAATTCTGCTCTTACTGCCCAAGATTCGCCGACTTACAGAAAGTCTGGGAAGGTCAATGCTAATAGATTAAATTTAATATTTCCAATAAGCAAAATATTTTGCTGTATTTCAAAACAAATTTAAATTGGTTGGAATGAGTTTATTTCTTGAAATCACTAAAGATGGCTGGTTTTAGCCATATTTATAATTCTCTCGGCACAATCTAATTCTCTATATTAAAAAAATCATTCAAAAATAAAATATACCTTTCTGAAACTTTATTCTTCGAGTGAAGTTCTCATTACGTAATCAAGAGTGATAACAAAGAGATAAGATGCAAGAGTGTCACCCTGCAGGATCCCTGCTTTAATGTCGAAGAAGCTAGTGTCTCCTACCTGGAAATCTAACCAAAGATTTGCTATTTCTGTATAGCATCATTACGGCAGTTACTGTCTCGGAAGGGGGAATATGTCAGAAGGATCTTCTCTATTCCATCCCTATGTACAGAATCGACGGCTTTAGAGAAATCTACAAAAAGTAAGACGGCCTGTAGATTCTTTGCTCTGACGCCCTCAATAATCGGCCGAACAGTCAGAATTTGTCCAGCGTTTGATCTTTTTTCTTTTTTCGAAAGCCATTATTTTTGGAGCACTGTCTCTACTTCAGGTTTAGTTCTGTTGAAAAGCATTGAGCTTTACATTTTTACTACAATGGAAGTAAGTGTGATTCCGCTATAATTTTTTGTCGAAGGGAGTATGCAGCCTTCTGTCCATCTTTGTATGACTTCTCCATTAGATATAGCGTTACAGAGTTGAAGCAGAATATCGTTGAAATTCTGGGTCTTCCAAACCTCCAGAAGAATGTGATCAAGTCCCGCTTCTTTCCTATTTTGGGTGTTTTTAACGCCACTTCAAGTTCTGTATCTGTAAAGTTTCCAGGTTTAATGTCAAAAGGATGTTCAGTGACTTGCACGACCTTAGTATCTAAAATGTCAAGTACATTTCCAAAGAGATTTCTTAAAATGGTCTTGCCATTTATTCAGGCCCTCAGCCTAACCATTGGCCTTTAACTTGGATTTATTTGTTGATTTTTTTACCACCTGATCTCGTTGACAGTTTTTCAAGCAAGAACAGATTGTTTGTTAGCAGCAGCAGCAGCAGCAGCAGCAGAGTTGATGAACCGAATTTTGTTCTGGATGTATTCAGCTTGTTGATCTTCATAAGAGTTTTTGAGTTGAGCAAGCCTCTGGCTGAAGTCTTGGATAGATTTAAGGGATGGATTTGAATTTCTTATAGTGGCATTTTCTTTCACCTTAATCCTTTGTGATTCCCTGCTATTTGATCACCAAGGAATATGTTACTAATTTTTAGGTTTTAAAGGTATAACATCTGCTGCAGTCCTTTCATGAGAAGTAACAGAATTATTGTAGGTTTGCATTAGGAGATCGTTCCTCAGCCTCTGCTTGTAGTGTTTCAAACTTATTCCTGGCAACAATGGTGTACTGGTCTTTGAGATGACTGTTTGCTGCTAAAAGAGACCAGTTATACGGTGAGAAGGCAGACTGCTTTTCCTTATTGGTTTTCAGACTAAGTCGGATGGTAGAAAAGAAAATCCGATGGTCTGAAGATACTCCTTCAAATGTGCTGAAAGGTTTACAATTCTTTGCACTGTTCTTTCACTTCTTATCAGGATGTGATCCGATTGTGTCGTTGTGCCATTGGCGTGGGTGGATGTCCATTTCTTAGAATTGTTAAGAAATTTGGTGGTTAGGCATACAAGATTATTTTCCTGTATAAAATCTTCGAGAAAGATCCTGTTTTTGTTGGAAGACACATAATATACAAACTTGTGTACGTCACTGAGTTTAACTCGAGCACTCATATCCACACTAATAATCAGAAAATTATGGTTTGGGACTATTCTGACAAGAGAAGAGAGGTATTGACAGAAATGTGTCGCGTCTTCTTCGTTGCTAGAATTTGTTGGTGAATAGAAGATGGTGGTTGTTTTACACCCTTGTGCAAATTAATTGAAACAAAACGAATAATTCCGTTATTATTTACTCCTTTTTCGTATTTTCCAATGAAACATGAGCCAGTGGACATGTTAGTACTTCGTATGTCCATTCCACGAAGTCGTTCCTCGCAGATTGACCACAGATTCTCGATTGGATTTGAATCAGGAAAGCTTCCGCGACAGTCTATAGTAGTTTGATTTGCTCACTGGTAATGCTTGGCAGTGTTCGGTCAGCGTTACAATTTTCGTACACTTCATTGGAGTAACGTCCATCGCAGAAAATGGCCGTAAAACTACTAATCGACAATCGAGACAATAGTGTTTGGGCGTGATAAAACTCTGATGCAATCACAGATGAAGCAATATTTTTCAAGGCCAAACAAATTTCATCATACACCTCGAAAATAGATTCATATTACTGCACACTACTGCAAATGACCTTATCCGAGGAAAATATATAAAAAATAGAAATCGATTACACCATGTCACTTCAGTGTGTCTAAAACTGGCTGTATGATGAAAGAAAGGGAACTAAAGCGGTTGTTTCCATTAATTTGCACAAGGCTGTAGGGTTGCCATTGAAGCTATGATGATTCTGGATCCAATTTCTTCTATGCTGACTTTATAGGTTAGTGGACTGAGCAATATGCTAACACCGTCAATGGTAGTACCTGTGGGGTTTTTCCAAGCAGAGGCTGAGATGAAAATCCAACCTTTCCCAACAGGATGAAAATAGAGGTGTTGTTGAATAGAAATGATATTGATATTCAGTTCAATGACAGATGAGATAACCTAAAGCAGCTGATTCATGGTGTTCCACCTTCCATGTTCTCACACACAGCCTACCGTGATAAAATTTAATTTATAAATTATTTATACTATTTATAGTCTGACTATTCATCTCATCTTTGTTGTTGTTATCAGAACGTTTCGGCCGTTGTAAACTCTGGCCTTCATCAGTTGTGTATCGATGTGGTTAACCTACAGGGAATTCTGAACCGTAGTCTTTATTTAATCTACGGGGGTAGACTGTTCTCGTTCCACTGCCAATCTCTAGGGATATCGTCTAATTCATATTTTTATTTAGTATTACTTGTATCCTGCCTCTCTTCTGGGAAGGTCTTGGTCACTGCGCCAAATAAGCAAAATGCTGCATAGCCCCCTTGTTTTGAGGGTCTCTTAGTTGACGGTCTTGAGGCGATCATAAAGTTGTCTTCCTCTCTTCCTTCTCTCAGCCGAGTGATCGCTAGTTGTTTTTTTCGGGGGTAAAGTGAGAACTTCAACAAAAGGGATTTTGACTTACTACTTTATTAAACACGTCGGCGTGTACATTTTTAATTAGCCAATGGGGTCGCTCTATCGCCCCCACTGGGGAGCAAGTTGCCCGAGACATGAAATAACCACGTCTATTGTGTATGACGCGTAAAAACTTAACTCCCTGAAATTTTATCTCTCTGACATTCTCACATTCGTCTCAGTCAATCAAAATCGACATCACTATTTTGCCTACGATTTGATCTTAAAGGTTGGCATTAGAAGATGTGAGCCAAAGTACACTTCCACTAAAAATAATGGTCTAAAACTATTGTTTAACATTAATCTGTTATTGCTCACCCGTTTCCACTGAGTCCAAGTACACACTACCCGACCCAGGGATTGAACTCACAACCTCTATGTCACCAGATTCACGAACCAATTCTTTAATTTACGGGACAATGGCTTAGTAGATTTTTTAATTTATCAAAGATTGTTTTGAACTCTTTTAAAATCACTGGTATAGTTTTGGATACGTTATCATCCCTTGATATTTAAGGTGCACAAAATGAAATTTTTGTGCTATCCCATCTTGTAAAATATTGTATCTTGTTATATTGTTTTAATGTTTTGCAATAAATGTTTGCTCTTTTAAATTTCGCGTAGTAGTTACGAGTCTAGCTTTTCTTTTACACCTTTGTTAATGCTCGGGGTAAGAGAAAGGACGTTCTTTATTCTCTCATTTCTTCTCCCAGGAAGAAAAAATTCTCTTAATATACACCTGATAAAGGCCGAAGGATACAACGGCTGAAACGTTGTGATAACAACAAAAAAGATTAGGAAAAAAATCATCCGAATATAAATAGTGTAAATAAAAAAAAAAAACTCCTACAGAAGGCAGTGAAGAAAAACGAGAAAAAAGGATTAAACATCATTTGTAAGAAGACAGAATGTATGGTTGTTAGCAAAAGGAGAAACCCAAAATGCAAATTACAAATCAAAGATACCAAAATCAAATAAGTACAAAAATGTTTTAACAGAGGACAGATAGTATGACACTGAAATCCAAAGGCGCATTGGAATGGCCAAAGAGGTCTTCCAAAAGCTAAGCAGAGTATTAAGAAACAGAAAAAAAAACTCGTTAGAAACAAAAAAAGAGTAGTGAACTGTTATTTGATATCTGTCCGCCTATATGGCAGTGAATGCTGAAAAATCTACTCCAAGATAAAGAGACATGAAACAACAAAATATGGTTCTATCGAAGGATGCTGTGGATACCATGGACCTAATATGTGAGCAAAGACGAAGTTTTAGAGAAAATGAAAAACAAAAAGGAAACTTATACATAACATCAGAAACAGGCAAATGAAATTTCTAGTGCATATAATGAAAAAAAAGGGCTTGGAAAATCTGATACTCATAGAACAGATTGAAGACAAGAGAGACAGAGGAAAACAAAACATAACAAAGCTTGAGTAAATGGATAGCGGAGCAAGGTTTATGAGAAATGACAAAAAGAAAAAAATTATTAAGAGCTCTGGAGAAGAGGAAATTGTGGAGAGTCGTGATCGTCAATTTCCTGAGGGTACGACGGAACATAAAATTAGAGACAATGAAGGATTAATAATAATTATTGAATAATTTCAACAATAGCTTCTCAAAAAAGTTATGTAACGAGTCGAATATTTGTTGCTAGACCTCTGTTTATAATATTTGTTCGGAAGTCGAGAACTTTTATCTCTCCGCTTAAAGGAAACACCACCTTACAGTTCTCTTTGGTAGAACTGAAATCCTAGCTTCACTATTATTCATGTGCTTTGTGTTTAGTATTAAATAAAATTTACAATTTTTTTTGTTTTGAGGTTTGCCTGTAACTTAAACAGTGCAAAATAAAACCACGGAGAGGAACTGTATTTATAAATAAAAAATAAATTCTATTTTTATACATTTCGAGGCTTAGATACAACTACAACTATTAGACGATGAAGCTGGTTTGAAATTACATTTAATATAAGCAATCGTTGTCGACCATGAAAGCCTGTAAAAAAAAAGTCTTATATCGACAAGCTTCACTAAAGTATATCCGTAAGTTTCGATTCAAATATCTAACTCAAGTAGATTCCAGTTTGGTAATTTAGATTTTCGTAGACGTCTCGCTCCTAAATTCACAAGGTTAAACAGTGTATCTCTCAATTTAGCCTCGTTTTCAAATCTGATACTCAGCATGTTAGGAAGAAGAAAAAAAAACTGGCTAAAACGACCTTCAGCTTATTCGATTTTTACGTTGACTTTTTCTCCGAGCGATTCACATAAATAAAACTTTGTATATATATATATATATATATATATATATATATATATATATATATATATATATATATATATCCTTCTGCGTATGTAATACTATTTTGCGGGGTTCATAGATACTACATTGATTCGGTATTTACACACCCGCCCACAGTGGTAAAATGTACCACATGGTTGGTTTCATGTGGACTGCTTACGTGCGTAGCCATAAGTCAAGAGCAAATATTAGCCTATAATGCCGGCGTCAGAGTACTCCGCACATTCCTCTTGGTGCAATGGAGCGGGTCGCTGCCAAAAGGTTGGAATTAATTGCTTTACCGTGTACTGTCGAAACACGCCGTCGCTATCTGCGGAAAAGCAACGGAGAAAGTGAAACAGATGCTACACTCCAATTTTAGAAGACACTGATCCTATACAATGTTGATCTGCACATTAACAATCTACCTGTACCGCTCTAGTAAGCACCTGACTCCTCCTGCTATCTTCTACCTTTACAAGAGACAGATCAGGTCAAAAATGGAGAACTGTTGTCACATTTGGGCGGGAGCTGTCCAGACCTCGCCCTCCAGCCTCGATAGAGTCCAAAAGCGTATCTGAGCCCTCGTGGGTGACGAATTATTCTCCACCCTTTAACCTCTCTCCCACAGGTGGGGTGTGGCGAGTCTGTCACTGCTCTACCGCTACGTCCATGAAAAGTTCACGGACGAACTACATTCCCTGGTCCCGCCAATTTAAACCTTCACGACAAGAATGCGCCATGCCACTTACGTAGTAGCAAACCGCCCACATTTCTCCGTATTCCATCGATGTGAAGTAAGTTCCACTCGAACAGCTTCTTCCGCGAAACACTGGGTGTTTCCCTGATCATTTCAATCTTAACTTGTTCAAGGCTCGTGTTAATGGTTATCTTCCACCCTTATACACACAAATAGCCTCGTAACGCAACCCTCTACATCGAGTGCCCCCCAGGCCTTGTAAAGGGTGAACCTTACTGTAAAAAAAAGCCTGTCAATTTTTACGGGTATCATTAATTACTTAATATAAACGCTCGTCTTGTCAGGATGCAAGCGATTATGTCTCTCCACAGGTTCCTATTCTTTATTATATGCAAATTGCCATGATTTCTTGGGAAATGCAGTGAAGTAGTTTCCCGTTGTCTTGACAGTCATCTTAGGCTAGAGATCGCAGTCTACCCTACTATTTAATCCTTAGATTGGTGTAGAAGAGATATAGATTTATACCTTTCTCAAGGGCATTTGTGCGAAAGTGAACAGGTAGGAATTTGAACTTTAATGTATTTTATAAATTAAAAATACTTTTAATTTTGTTGCACAACCTCGAACCCTTCATATATGCGCATGAATAATTTTTCAATCACATTAGCAGGGCAAGATCGTTTGAAATAATTCCAAGGCTTGTTGATCGAACTGTTAAACTTAGTCATTTTATTACCTTTATTGTTACCACAATGTTTCAGCCGATGCATTCTTTGGCCTTCTTCGTCTGTACAATTCATATAGAAAGGAGAAGTAACGTTTCCTCCACTAGTGGAAAAATAAGAAACTGATAGAGGGCAGGGAGGATTCTATTTTCATAGGGATTGAACCGTTGCGGCAATAAAAAGCAATAAAAATCGGGTTCATTAGTACGACTAACTTTTCGAATGATTATGATTCATCTCCAAATTACAAAAGGTACGTTTACATAATTTGGTATCTAAGCTATACTTTATCTTTATTCGAGAGATTGTTGCTCACGTACTGGTGGTATTTTTTCTTCTAAAAATTCAGCAGGAACAAGTCGTGTGTGCACCAATGGGTTGTGAAGAAGAAAGGGTTATTTAGAGAAAGGAATGTATTTTGTTTTTTTTTTAAATAAATCTGAAATATATACCTCCACTGACATTGATAAACCATAAAGGAGACAGATTGATTCGTACGCCCACGTTGCACAAGTTTGACACAAGGTCGCGTTTTATGTCGGTTTTCAGAAAAAATGCTACCCTCCATCGACACTTCCTCTTTTGGGAAAGCTTAATGCGCTGGATAATGACCCCATCATCCTCCCTAAAAAGAGGTACTGAATGGGATAATCCCCACCCCCGGGGGCTCGAGATAATATTAAATTGAAAAGTTCCTAGTTCTTTTGGGCCAAGGAGACCGTTACACATTTCTTTTCAGAAATCAAGAATAATGATTAAATCAGAGAAAAATTGTAATATTTAAAATTGATTGATTTGTTTCTTACGGTTTATCAACTTTTTGCTAATTCTTACTAATTAACCCATAGTTGTGGGGAGAAGAGATTCATAACCTTCCCAAGGGTAATGGCGTGTAAATGAATACAATGAACCTGACTGAAATTGGAACTCTGCTCTCCAATTCCAAGCCATTATCCATTACACCACCCACACATCCAAGCTTACAGCACCTGGTATTTCCAAGGGGTCACCCATCTAGGTACTGACCAGGCTCGACGTTGCTTAACTTCAGTGATCGTACAGTAACCGGTGTTTCGATGTAATATGATTGTAATATCTAAAAGTACTTTTAAAAAATAGAAATGGAAGTCCTATATAAAGGAGGAGGAGGGGTTGGAAAGAGGAGGAGGATGAAGAGAGTTGATGAAAATAGAAGAGAGAGAAAAAAGTTGTGGGAGGAAGAAGAGGTGGGAGGAAGAGATTTGACCAAAGTAGAAGAGAGTGAAATGATCAGGAGGGGGAGGAGAGGGCTAACGGAATAGTTTGGGCCGAAGTAAAAGAGAGAGAAAAGGGAAGTAGGAGGAGATGAGTAATGATAGGATACCGAAAAGAATGTTAAAAAATCTGTGTAGATAACTGTTTTCTATTTGGGTACCCAGCCGTGGAGTAATGATTAATAAGCTAGTTTCACAACCTATTCATGCTTGGATGCTTTCAGTCCTCACTGCGTGTCCCTCATATCTATCATTGTGCAGCGATATGCAAAGTTTTGTGAATATCGATAAAGACTAGTTCTTTGTCATTTTGTCATGGGGAATTAACAAATTCATTTCGCAGTTCTTTTCTAAAATAGTGAATTCTGTGTCTCTGCAGCGACGTTGTATCATACTAAGCAAAGCTTAGTAATTTTTTCCGTAATTTACAAATACTAATTACTTAGTAAATGTTTACTTATGTACTACGACTAACAGCAATTACTTATTTACTTATTCTCCATCGGCTTACGGCCACATTATGTTGAAACACCAGTTAAGCAACAAGGAGTCCGGCCAGTACCTAGATATGTGTCCGCTTGGGAATACAAGCAGTTGTGCGACTGGTGTAATGAATAATGCCTCGGTAGTGTTAACTGGAGAGCCGAGTTCCAATTCCCGTTGGGTGGGTCGTTATATTCTCTTACGCACAAATACACTTGAGAAAGGTATGAATCCACAGCTTCTCCTCGCAGCTATGGGTTAATTAGTAATCACTAAACTATTATTAACGCCCAAAACTTCTAAAAACATTTTTTGGCTTTCAATAACCTGCAAAGGGTTGATAAACCGTAAGAAACCAATTAATCAATTATTCGTCATGTCTCATAACTAATTAAAGTAGTAAGGGCGTAGTATGCAGCAGTGGTGTGTCTAGGGTAAGAAAACAGTCACAAAATTATTTTCATTACAGTTATGAAAAAAAAATCAGAGATGGGAGTTTTTTTGGTATGCGGTAAGTTTTTAGCCGAAGAATAAGCATTAAATACTGAATATTTTACATTGTGAATTCTTTTCTACTATCCGGAGACTATTATTCTGTTAGAATTCCTTGACACTATCCGGAGACTACCATTCTGTTAAAATTACCCCCAACGCGTCTTTAAAAAAAGAAAAAAAATGACTGACAAAGAAAGGTTTTCAAATGGTGTTCCACTTTTCCAACCATCGAATCTGAATACAAGAACATTTAGAGTTTTAAAGAAACAGAACGTCTTCCAAGAAAACTGGAATTATCTATCTGCTGATATCTTTTTGCTGAAAGTCAGTGATACTATTATTCCCAGTATTGAAAAGCGAATGTTTCTAAATTAAAAATCATATTAAATCACAATCAATGTGTCTTAAGTTCACTGTGTGCATTTATAATATCATTTGGTGCAGTAATGTCCAAGCTATAGTAGTCTTGGGTATGACGATAAACTACATCCAACAGTAAGGCTTCTGATCGGAAGAATGGAGGTTTTGATGAGTATGAAACTACCTTTTAATTGCTGTTGTTCCCAGGTCCACACAGTCCCGGGGTGGTAGCATCAGCTAGGGTAGCAGTTATGGATAAATAGTGAATCCCCACTAACAAAACATTATGAAAGTATAAAATTATATTTTTATAGTAAAAATGCCAGCAAGACATTTTTATTACCAACAATACATATTTACCAACAAAATTACACATACTTACAAATTGTAGTGACATAACCCGAATCCGTTTAAAAGACTACCAAACAACCAATATGAAAGAACTCTTTTATGACATTAAGTCATATAATATCCTACACTTTCCTATATCAAACAACTTCAACAAAACTGCAACATAAAATACACATATCATCACCTCTAGTAATTATGTCCACACAAACATGTATATACACAAAAGCTGAGTATCATCTACCATGTATTCAATTGTGAAAGCAGAATAATATCATATTTTTATTATTTCTAAGCTCCAAAGAAAAGAAAATTTCGGTATTAAATGACCCATAACTATGTTGATATGCCATTAAACAGACAAATCAATCCAAGTTATAAGCAAAGAAAAAAATTAAAGAAATTTGCCACGCCCATTTTACTGGATCCGTGTGTATGTGTTGTGTAAAAACCTAAACATAGATTGCACACTTA
>OZ010580.1:92337951-92357951 GCA_963932145.1 Acanthosepion lycidas
ATAATATTATTAAGTGTGCAATTTATGTTTAGGCTTGGCAGATTCCTTTCGTTTTCTTTTCAGAAAAGACAAAAAAAAAAAAAAAAAAAAGAAAAGAAAAAAAAAAGAATTCTGACAAACCTACGTTATTTTTATTGGTCCCCGTATTTAAGCAAACGCTCCGTTTTTTAACCTTTCTATGTGACTTCATCTACTGTACAAACATTTTATTCTGCCATTGAAGATGACTGTGATCCCTGAAAAGTAGTTTGTTTGAATTTCATAGTTGTGTTGTCATATCCTGTTATGACAACAAAAACAACTTTGAGTGAAATTAACAATAAGGTTATTAAAGTTGAGAGGCCTTAAAAAAGAATGCAGTGGAAAGTGAAGTAATATTAATAATGCAGAGTATTAAAAGTTAAACAGTTTATTTCGTCTACCTTCGACAAAGGGGAAAGCAGTTTTGTATCCTGCTAGAGGTCACATATTCTTTATTAAGTTTTCTCGAGTGTGCAGGCCGGTAGACGTAATAAAAACGAAGCGTCTGTTCAAATACGTGTGTCCACTAAAAACAACGTTTGAAGTAATAATATATATTTATGAGCAATATCCGTGGAAATTCCATGGAGTTTTTATAAAACTAATTTTTAGATTAAATTATGAACGGAAGTACTGTTTACTCGCCGTCAAGACTGACGTCAGAAATAAATTACTTCTTCATGTTTCTTTGCAATTTTAATTACTCAAGTGAAAATACTGTTGACATGGAGTTCTTGAACTTCTTAAACAACAGGTGGAGGAGAGGAGGGGCCTGAAATTTACTTCTCCAAAAATATTTACATCTACAGTTTACACTTCTAAATATTCAATTTCGAATGAAAATACACATATTTTATACGATACAGTTAAATGTTCTGCGGGAATTTTCAATGAAAATACACATATTTTATACGATACAGTTAAATGTTCTGCGGGAATTGATAATGAAATTTAAATTAGTCGTGAACATGAATGTACACATAAATTATTTTTTAAATTCTATAATTTAGTCAAATTCAGGGACAATATTTGCAACTACAACAATGCATCTTAATTTGTGTCCTTTGGTGCAAAAATAAACGTCACACCTGGCAGAGAAACATATTTTTTTTAGGATGCAAGGGCAAACTTATTATACTGTCAACCATCATCTTGAAACAGGACAAAGCAATATGGCACCCAAATTAAATTCGAATAAATTCAAATAGGAATCTGCCATATGTTTAAACAAATCAATTATAAATTAGATTAAATAATAAATAAATTAAAATAAGTAACTACAATTTTGAAAAAAATCAATTACAATTAAATTTAAATATCGAATCGAGTAAAATTCTTTAATGTTAATGGGCACGTTCGCATTCTGACAATGAGAACCGGGTTCGAATCTCACCATGGTCGATTTGTCAGGAAGGAAACTCCCAGCGTGTGGCATACCAGAGTACCACGGGTTGACCCAAACCTTGTGAGTAAAGTTGGGTAGACGGGACCCTTGGGTGCCGTCGATAGCTGTGCTAGCACGAAGTCACAAGTCATTGTGGCCGAGGGTTTGAGCATGCTGGCCTTGTTCAAATTGTTGATCACGCTAGATAACACGCTCTTTCCCAGAAACTGTAACTAAGGTCTGCTCAGCATAATTGCAGTATGAACCACAGGTGGGCTTTTGTGGGTGTTGAATAAACACAAATGCGCTTGAGCAAGCGTCTGCAATAGCCCCCGACTCGAATAAGAGTGGCCAGCTATACAATGTCAATTTTAGTTTTCAACAGAATTGAAATTGATAAGGTTTAATTAAACTTGAATTAAAATAAGGAGCAAAATTCCTTAGCAAGTGTTACAGACGTTTGGACAGAGAATATTCTGTATATTTCAAACCTAGATTTATACAGAGGGTTGCCTATTCGATATACTGCACGGCTAGGGTTTAATGTCCGACTTTATACCGATAAAAACTAAAAAAAAAACCTTATTTCAAGGCACGTTCGGAAAGCATATACTATACAATACGTAGAAAAGGTAATAATCATGTGACTATCCCCCTACCAGTTTATTTGTTTCTCTATCCATAATTTCTGTTATGCTAAAAAAAGTGAGTCAATAAAATTAACAAATAAACCCTACCCTGATTTGAACATCTGACCTCGAGGTAAACAGCCAAGTGCTGTATCCATTACACAATCAGCATGGCCCAAATAATTTGGAAACACAAGAGTGCACAGATTCTATATTGATCCTAGGCAGAAGTTTGTAAATAATAATGAACAAGACTTCATCTAAAAACTTTTTAGCCTGAAGATAAAAAAAAAAAAGAACAGACATCAGTAAAATTTAGCTCATCCTCTTGCCCCCACCCTTTTTTTTTTTGTTTTGTTTTCATAAAACATATCAGCATTTTTTTTTTTTTTTTTTTTTAAGCATTTCACCCCAAGCAAGGCGAGAAGCCACTAGGACGCAAGGGGTTACAGAAAATTTAGAGCAAGATCAGATAGGAGTGATAGAAGAAAGGATGAGGGTAGTTGATAGATCAAGGCAACTGGAGATGTCGATTGACATTACACTTGAATAGCTGGAGATTGTAGCTCACAGGGAAACAGGAAAAGGGAAGGGAGTTCCACAGGCGAGAGGTGCGAGACATGAAGCTATTAGAGTAGAAGAGACGGCTACATTTAGGAGTTTCGACAGTGAAGGGGTGAGAGCGGGATGCCAGCCTCGTAAGGCGCTAGAACTCATGACGTCTGGGAACCAGGGAATGCAGCTCCTCGGAGCAATTTCCATGAAAGTATTTGTAGAACAGACAGAGGGAGGCGACGGCGCGTCAGTGAGAAAGTAACTGTAGACGAGACGCCAGGGCAGGACCAACTACATTGCATATCCGCCTCTGGAGCCTATCAGGAACCCCGAGGCAAACAGAAGGGGCACCAGACCATATACGGCAGCAATACTCCATGCAAGGGCGAATTGTTGATTTGTAGATCTGGAGGATCGACTCCGAGGAGAAAAACTTCCTGGCGCGGCTCAGGGAGCCAATTTTCCTTGCAGTGGACGAGGCAATTGATTCAATGTATTTATTCCATCTCAGGTCAGCAGTCAACGTGAGACCGAGAAGCCGCACTTAGAAGAAAACTTATATCATTGGTTTGAATGGTCATTTTTAAGCATTTAGGTCATCATGGGGAATATTTTATGCATCAATATAATTCTAAGAATGTTTCAATAAATATGTTATGAATAAAACCAATAATTTACGTTTTATAAGAATATTTTCTTGTAAGCTGTTAAAAACAAATTCTTAATTAGAATATTCAAGCCATTTTCAATTTAATTGCATTCTGGATGCTCCCAAGGACACATGTCTTTCTTGGAACTCTACAAATCTGTAGCAACACAATAACAAATTAGATGCAATTTTTATTGCAGACATTTTATTTTGATTTGTATCTCCCTTGCAAAAAGTTTTTATTCGCAAAATAACCCCAGATCAGGTTAATTCGTATCCATAAAAAACGTAAAAATCAACGAATAGACTATTTCTGTCTTCAGTTTAGGGTCTGATTCGTTTGCAATAGATATTCATAGAAGTAAATCGATCCCCCACCTTCGGGAAGTAGCCAACTTCTAAAATCATTTTCTAAAAGTGTTACGGTTACGTATTAGATATATTTCATATTAGGGGTTTCTAGTATCTTATAAGACACGATTTTTTTTTATAAAGAAACTCTTAACAAGGGTGTTTTTAAAGATCGTATACGAAGATAGATCATGTCGAATTAAAGATTTAAAAAATTAAGCCAATGTTTAATTAAATAATTAAACCATTAAAATGTTGGAGTTTACTTGTTTGTTACCCTTTTTTATAGTTTTAACAACTACATACATTTTAATTAATAAATTCGCATCGATTACTTGCCCTTGAATGAACCAAAATTTTACTTACATAAACCATAGCACAATATTATATATATATATATATATATATATATATATATATATATATATATATATATATATATAACTAATAACTGATACAACAAAAGTTAATAAAAATGAACACTCTACCACCCCTTGTCTGAATGATTGGATCTCTCTGTATCCTTTGAAACAGTGAATTCTGAATTTTTCTGTGTCTTTAAAACTCAGTAAATTTAAAAAATAAGTTACTCTAAAATTCGCTTGAAGATGAAATGGAACTAATGTGTTTAATTTAATTATAAAATTAAATTCGAATCTTTTAGCTTTCATTTTTGAAACATGGTTATTACTGTGTAGCGAAAAAACATTTTAAATAAGTTAATTTATAATATTAATCCTCTGTAAATTTACATTGAGCACTATTTTGTAAAAATAAAAATATCAATAAGAACACCGGATTATATATCTTGCTGTTCTTTCTTTATATATATATATATATATATATATATATATATATATATATATATATATATATATATATATGTGTGTGTGTGTGTGTGTGTGTGTGTGTGTCTGTGTGTGTGTGTGTGTGTATGTATGTACGTATAATTGTATCGGGGCAGCAGATCATTATTCAAACATATATTGTTAAATATAACAGACAACAAATGTCTATTATGCTTGATCATGAGCCGTTCTAAACTTCGTATAGTTGCTTTAATTTTGAGAGAAAATAAAGACAAAAATTGTCCAACATTTGGATATTTTTATTATGTTGTTCCTTGATCTATGCTTTCGGCTCACATGAACCATCTTCAGAGTGGTTATATTGAATTTACACAAAGATATTCACCATCAAATATGATATTCTGTTATGTTGACATAGAAGATTGCTATGTGACGATAACCAAATTTAACAATATATATATATATATATATATATATATATATATATATATATATATATATATTGCATAATGCGAAGCCACGTATACTTTCTTAATATGTATATATAGAAAAAACAACTAAAAAGTTGCAAATTAAAAAGTAGTAATGTTTTTTATGAAAGTATTTATTTATATTTGATATTTCAGATCGCATTTCTAAAGAAAGATCGAGGTCGATCTGAAACCTGAAATATAAATAAATACTTTCATAAAAAACATTATTTTTTTTAAATTGCAACTTTTTAGTTGTTTTATATATATATATATATATATATATATATATATATATATATATATATATATATATATATACAATTATAAAGTCAATCTTTTGCAAAAAGTGATATACACCAAAAAGAACGGCTTAATTAAAAGAGTGCTCAATACAATTTCCAGAAAACGAAAATGTAGAGCAAGATGCAAAATTTCTGAAACACTGACCTTTCTACAAACACGGTTTCTACCAAAACGGTTTCGTCAGGCAGTAAGTATTTGTTTACATTCGTAAAAACAATATGCTAGAATTTCCCTTTCCCTGCGCTGACAGCTCAGGTGTAGAAACTCCGACTGATGCCAAATCGGTCGGATTTCGATTCCGGTTTGAAGCAATCGGATAGTCGGTCTAATGAACAGGACGGTAAGTGCATGACATTATATATATATATATATATATATATATATATATATAGATATTTGGTTGGATTGATGTGAGTTTGTGACTCTGGGTTTCACTCTTTTGCGATCGTCAGACAATAAGTACCGCGCATATAATATATAAATAATTATATATATATATTTATTTATTTATATTTATATACACACACACACACATACATACACACACACATATATATATATATATATATATATATATATATTTCTTCAATAAGTTTTTCTTGGCCTGCACGTTCGGTAGACGAATCGGAGCCTTTACTTAAATACAGCTATCCATTAAAAATAACGTTTAAAGTAATAAACGAAGTGGAGCGCAAATTTCTTTAGCAATTTTTCTCGAGTCCATAGACGAAATAAATACTGTTTTAAATAAACGGAGCGTTTACATAAATACGGGTATAGACTAAAAATAATGTTTGAAGTTAAATCGTTTCACTATGTCGTGCCAGAAAGTTTTTCTCGTCAGAGTCCATCTTACACATCTACAAATCTGTCATGCGTCCATACATTGAATATTGTTGCTATATCAGGTCTGGTGCCCCTACTGTTCATTTCGAGGTTTTCGACAAAACCCAAAGAAGTATCTGCAATGTAATCGGTTCTAACTTGATATCTCGACTTCAGTCCCTTTCTCATAGACGTGATGTGGCTACTCTCCGTCTTTTCTATTAATACTTTCATAGCAACTGCACTAACGAGTTTTTTTTTCTGTGGTGACCCGACTACATGAATTTATGCGTGCTACTAGATTGGCATCTAGGTCCCACCGTTTTACCGTTGAGACAGTTAAATGTAACCGACAGTTCTACTCCAGCAGTTTCTTTTCTCGCACTTCCCGACAGCAGAACTCCCTTCATCTTATTTGCTTCCTTGATAACTATAATCTTCAAAAAATTTAAATACAACGTCAATCGCCATCTTCTATTGTCTTGATCCCTGTTCTTCTTTTATCCTTTCCTTATTCCCCCTCTATACACAGTCTTTACCCTCACTTTCACTCTCTGTACTATTGGCACTCCCACCTTGCTTGGGCAAAAATGTTTAAAAAAAGTAAATAATATATATATATATATATATATATATATATATATATATATATATATATATATATATATATATATATATATATTAGGTTGATGCAAAAATAATGAGGTAATAATGTCGTTTTTTGACATTAAAAAATACGTCAAAAAACGACATTATTACGTCATTATTTTTGCACCAACCCAATATATATATATATATATATATATATATATGTGTGTGTGTGTGTGTGTGTGTGTGTGTGTGTGTGTGTGTGAAACCCGTGATGAAGTTACGTCACCAGAGAATGTTATAAATGCACATAAACAGTAAGCATAAAATACAGTCGCTAAAGATTTAATAGAACTTTTTACTTTAGAAACATTCAACTTTTTAATCCTGTGAATAATTGAATCCCTGGCTTACAGCACGTAGAGAATTCCACTATTCTTGGGTGGAGACGATATTCCGTTAGTTTTGATTCTTTAAAACTTCTATTGATCTCAATAGGGCGGTTGCTAGGGTCTCGCCCCCACTTCCGTAAGTTTGATATGAGTCCCCACTTTCTACTAAATGTCAATTTCAGAGTTTCCCAACCTAGGGTTTACAAACCGTGGAAGGAAAATTGGCGGGGAAATACAGCGTTTTTTTTAAAAGCAGGGAATTATCGAATTTAAATAAAAATTTCACTACATATTCATTAATTATTTAATTTTATAATGAAAATTTTTTTCTTATTTTTAAAAAAATCTGAGAAAATGTTATTCTTCACGCGATTGAGGGGGTTCGGGGTGGTAAACACCGGCCCTGACGATTATTACAACTGATGATTGACATTAAAGTGCGTAGTACGCAACGCACCGGCCATACAGACACACGATGTATATTATTAGTTAATGACTGACAATGAAATGTCAGTTTAAAAAATAATTTAAAAAAATGGTGGGTAGCCATAAAACAGTGCTGAAAAAAATGGTAGAGGCCACAACAGGGCCCCAAAATACGCTCCCCACCCGTTGAGGGTTTCGGGGGGTAAGACGCGCCGGCCCTGGATCTCAATTGTATTCAGATCCGGTTATTGCCTAAGCGGAATGCGATATCAGAATATTTCTTTGTCATTCTTGTTTGCCGCCCACGATCTAATAAATCTCGCAAAAAGTGAAAAGCAATCAACAATGCAGAATATTCCAATGTTTTGAAGTATTTAATGTTTTCCCACCTAATTAGGCAGGTAAGCTTATTGGCTGAAAAATTGCATGACACCAAAATACTTCCATCTTGGATTTTATTTTTATACTTTAATTGAAAATACGGATCTTTTTTGTTAATTCACTCCAAAATAGAAATAATTTATCTCTATCTATAAAAGGCAGGATGTTTGTGTGTGTGTGTGTGTGTGTGTGTGTGTGTGTGTGTGTGTGTGTAACGAATGCACGGCCGCAATTTTCGACGGATTTGCACCAAAATTTACATGTACGTGCTCCAAGTTAGCAAGAACCGACTTTGCGTTTCCCAACTCCCATCGATAGTGGAAATAATCGAAGTTTTCATGCTTCTACGGCAGTTTTCATGTAGTTTGCGGCCATTTTCTACTGGCCAGAGTTGAAAGCCTATAGCTGGCTGCCACGAATATACAGGAAGATTCTATTGGCCAGCGTAAGAGCCAACATCTGACTGACACGAATGTTAACTAGCATGCTAGCATGCAAAAAAAATCGATATCTGCATTAGTCACAAGTGGGAAAAATTTTAATCTGCATGGCACTTTTCTCCAATTGGCTCATTCGCTTGCTTAAACTCAACGTTGATTCTGATTCCGCAGAACTGGCTTGGGTGTGAAAAAGTATTTGTTGTTAACATTCTTTTTTCATTCGGTTTTTCCAGTTACGAGTCCTTTTTTTAAAGCTGATCGTTTTGTTTAGTTCTTTTTTCGTAACAGATTTAATGTTTAGTATAGAGCTTAGAAAAAATTCGCAGTGTGAGATAGGCAAGAAGTAAGGCATGTAGCAACATCAGCACGGCAAAGGGCACTCCTTTAAAGGCAAGGAAGGAAAAATTATTTTAAGTCAAGTGACAGCGATTGCTGTATGAGTCGTACGTTTTTTGAATCAAGCACGGGCAACGCCGGGCCATGCTGCTAGTATTTACTAAAATTCACGCCAATTTCTCCCAGGGAGCGGACCTTCCATTGCACTCCGGCTGCGTTAACCTTTGCGATCGCCCCAAATGTGGACGACTCGAGTGTGCTATTTCTAAATGTGGTGTCTGCTTTCGCACTCACCCCGATAAACAAGTCCAATTTTTTTTTTAATTGTCCTCAAGGACACATGGCACAGTGGATAAAGGTGTTGGTTAGATCCAGTGACAGGACCCAAAGAGTTGTGAGTTCAATACCTGGTTAAGGCAGTGGAGAACTTGGAGAGGGGAATTAACAGGAGATAACTGATAACTGACATCCATTAGACATGGCACGTGGAACTAGAACAGTCTACCCCAGCGAGCGCAATAAAGGGTTCAGTTCAACATTTCAAGCACCTGAAGAAGGCCGGAGCGTACAACTGCCGAAACACTGTGATAAATATGGCAACAAAGGTGAGGACAATAGTCCGAATAATGTAAATAGTGTACATAATACCTCATCTCAGAAATATAGACAGATACTGAAGGGCCGAAACGTTGTAATAAATATGGCAACAAAGATGAAGACAACAGTCTGAATAATGTAAATAGTGTACAAAATACTGAAAAGTTCCTTGTAAGTAGTTCAAATATCATCCACACTTATGAAATGTGAATAAATCCCTGATTTTTGGTAATTTTTTATTTTGAGCGTTGGAGTTGTTGCGAGGCAAGCTAAACAAATTTTAATTTTAAAGTTTCTAATTTCAAAAGAGTACCAAAAACATAATAAAAAACAAACTTATTATTTCTTGAGGTGAATTAATATTTGCGATAAGTAACTTTAAATTATTTGGGGTAAATTAATAGAAAAAATCGGAAAATACTTCTCTGACTGTTTTCAAATAGACACGTGACCATCTGTGACAGTTACCAATTCCGTTGCGCGATTAATAAGAATTTCTTTCTGGTCGCTTAGAACTTGTTTATGCATCTGCCATCTTCTACGTGCTGTGTTCCTTCAGGACGTTGGGATCATGGTTCTCCACAACTTTCTATTTTTTTTAACCCGTAGGAAGGTTTGTCATTTTACCATCCATCCCACTCCTAGCTCTGCCATTCATTTACACAAGCTTGTTCGTAAGTCATTCGTTATTTCTCTCTGTTCTCTTGCTTTCAATATGTCATGTAAGTGTCAAATTCTCCAAGTCCTCTTTCTTCATGATGCTCAAATGTTCAACGGTCTCTTTCTGATACGAAGTAGAAGCATCCTTTTTGTTTCCATTTTCCCTAAAACTTCGACGTTATCCACATGTTCAGTCTATCGTATTTTCAGCATCCTTATGTAGAACACTATTTCTGTTGCATTGAATCTGTTCTTCATTTGTAAGATCATCCAACATTCACTGCAATATAGGAGGACCATTATTATATAACAGTTCAGCAGTCTTTACTTTGTTTTTAACGAAATTTTCTTGCTTCTTTATACTTGTTCTAGCTTTTGGAATGCGTCTTTCTCCATTATAATGCGCCTTAGGATTTCGGTGTTATATTATCCGTCCTCTGATAAAACACTTACTTGATATCACTAAAGCTTCTCTTAATATGTTCCACTTTGAATTTCTCATTTAGTTCATTGTATTTGCATTTAACGCTTTCAGTATACATCTCTTTGGTGCTGCTTTGATTTTCTTTAATTTCCATAGTTTTATTCTGAGATTACATATCACTGGAAGGTAGCCGCTCCCGCAGTCAGCGCTTTGACATATCTTATGGTGTAAAACTGCATTCATGAATCTTATATTGATCATTAGGTAGCAAATCTGTTTTTTCGTTTCTCCTCCAGGACTTCTTCATTTCCGTAAGTGTCTTCAGTGGAGGCAAATTTGGGCATCCTGAAATCTACTATTTCCGCATTTTCAAATCTGTGGCCAATTCTCTTCGAAGTAGGCAAGAAAACAGAAATTTGCTTTGCTTAGAGAAGTGCTAGTTTGTCGATTTCGCTTTTCTTGCAGATAATAGTACACCTCTAGTCGCTCGTTTCTAAGTATGTATGTCTACTAGAGCGGCTAGCCATTCCCTGTTGCAGACGCCTGCTGAAGCGCATTTGTGTTTGTTCAGCACCCACAGAGCCTACCTGTGGTTTATACTGCAACTATGCTGAGCTGACCTTAGTTACAGTTTCTGGGAGAGAGCATGTTATCTGGCGTGATCAACAATTTGAACTAGATCAGTACGTTTAAACTCTTTGAAATTTCATGCCAGTACAACCATTGACAAACAGCTTTATCTACCTAACTTCACTTGTGTCAACCTGTGATATAGTTTTCAGACACTTTCCAAAGGTGCTGCGCGCTGGGGACGCTTCCCAAGAAGTTGCACTCCTGACAAATCGACTATGTTAATATTTGAACCTGCATCTCATGGTCAGAAAGCAAACATTCTAAATCACACAGCTACGCGTAACCGACGGTTTGATCATACGTTAACATAACAACTGAGTGAGATAGCGGCATGTCATCACTCTGTTAGTTTTGATTGTTTAAAATTCCAAATGTTGTCAATTGTGTTCAGATTCAATGGTTGGCTAAATAGAACACAATTTCAATACCTTTCTTTGTCTTTTTATTAGGTGAGTTGTGGGGTGGGTGGATCTAACAGAATGATAGCCTCTGAGCAGTGGAAACCAATTAACAATTAAAAATATCATAATCCATTACAGGATTCCCTCTGCCATTTTTCCGTTTCTTCTACTTTTTTTTCGTTTCTTTTTCTTTTTTTCGTTTCTTCTTTTTTTTTCGTTTCTTCTTCCTCTTTTTCGTTTTTTTCTTTTTTCGTTTCTTCTTCTTTTTTTCGTTTCTTCTTCCTCTTTTTCGTTTTTTTCTTTTTTCGTTTCTTCCTCTTTAATGTTTCTTCTTTATCGTTTCTACTTTTTTCGTTCGTTCCTTTTTTTTTTTTTTTTGTTCGTTTTTTCTTCTTTTCATACAGGAGTTTCCTTATATCAAATATTACAAATTTTCTCTGATTTAATCATTATAGCTAATTTCTGAGCAGAAGTGTGTGACGATTTCCTTCAATGTCAGTGAGAAAAAAGATTTTGTGTAGGTGGTTATCTTAATTTTTTTTTTTAAAAAAAAAAAAGGAGCGTCGACGAAATACAATTCTTTCCCTCAACAACCTTTTCTTCTTCGCAAGCCACTGGTGTGGGCACACCTTTGACTTGCCGATTTTTAGCAAAAAAAGAACAAAAAAAAAAAAAACCCAAAAAAACAAAAACATACAAAAAAAAAAAAAAAAAAATACCACCAGTACGTGAGCAACAATCTCTCGAATAAAGATAAAGTATCGCTTAGATACCAAATTATGTAAACGTACCTTTTGTAATTTGGAGATGAATCATAATCATTCGAAAAGTTAGTCGTACCTGATTTTTATTGCTTTTTATTACAGCAATGGTTCAATCCCTATGAAAAAAGAATTCTCCCCGCTCCCTGCCCTCTATCGGTTTCTTATTTTGCCACTAGCGGAGGAAACGTTACTTCTCCTTTCTATATGGATTGTACAGACGAAGAAGGCCAAAGAATGCACCGGCTGAAACATTGTGGTAACAATAAAGGTAATAAAATGACTAAGTTTAACAGTTCGAGCAACAAGCCTTGGAATTATTTCAAACGATCTTGCCCTGCTAATGTGATTGAAAAATTATTCATGCGCATATATGAAGGGTTCGAGGTTGTGCAACAAAATTAAAAGTATTTTTAATTTATAAAATACATTAAAGTTCAAATTCCTACCTGTTCACTTTCGCGCAAATGCCCTTGAGAAAGGTATAAATCTATATCTCTTCTACACCAATCTAAGGATTAAATAGTAGAGTAGACTGCGATCTCTAGCCTAAGATGACTGTCAAGACAACGGGAAACTATTTCACTGCATTTCCCAAGAAATCATGGCAATTCGCATATAATAAAGAATAGGAACCTGTGGAAAGACATAATCGCTTACATCCTGACAGCATTCATATTAAGTAATTAATAATACCCATAAGAATTGACGAGATTATTAACATTGATCAACATTCTATAGGATCAAAGCCTTCTGCTTAAAATTTATAGTGTCGTATCTGTTTCATTTTTCTGTGGATATCGGTGTCGTTTTTCGACAGTTCACGGTAAAGCAATTAAGGAAACCTAGTTCCAGAGATTCCAATCTTGTGGTAGAATCCCACTCCATTGCACTAAAGAGGGAGGGACAGACTACTCTGGTGTCGGTATTCTCCTAATAGGAAAAATGTGACCTTCCCTTTTCATATGGATTGCACAGATGAAGAAGGCCAAAGAATTCATCGGCTGACAATAAAAGTAACAGAAAGAATAAATTTAATAGTTCGAACAAGCCTTGGATTTATTCCAAACGATCTTGCCCTGCTAATATAACGTAGACGATTTTAAGCTCGACAAATTGCACATGTAAATATATGAAAGGTCCAACATTGTGCAACAAAAGTAAAGATATTATTAATTTATAAAATAAATCAATTTTTTTAAATATTGTATTTTCTGAAGCCTTTTATATTTTTAACTATTTAATTTTAATATGTATGGGAGAAAACAAGGTAACGGAAAAACGCATTTATAATCTGCTATAATCTGATGTCTGAGTGACGCAGTTGTTATTATCGTGAAAAATGGAACTGACGAGCCGAGTTCAAATTCTGGCCATGTCTGTTCACTGTCGCACCAAGACCTAAATCCATCTCTTGTTCCCCTGAGTATAGATTAAATAGTAGGGCAAACTGGGCTCTTTAGCCGTGAATGACTACCAGCCTAGGAGAACGACATCTCTGAATTTAAAACCACAGAGAAAACAACAGGAAACCACGCCACTGTCATAGAAATTCACAGATAACAAAGAAAAGGAAGCTGTGGAGAGTCATGAACGTTTACGTCCTGAAAGGCCATGACATGGCTCCATTGCCCCAAAGAGAAAATGAGTAGACTACTCTGACGACTGCATGATAGGCCAATACTTGCTCATGACTGTGGCTACACGTATGAGGAACCCACTGAAACACATTTTACCACACTGCTGAATAGGTAAATACTGAATCATTTCAGTATCTATGAACTCTGTAAAAAATATTACATGCGTAAATATGCATAAGTGTTCGTGTGTGTACATCGCATCTTATTTATGTGAATCTCTCAAAGAAAAAGCCAACGTAAAAATTGAATGAGCTGACTGTCGTCCTTTCCAGGTTTTATTTAAACATCATATTTAAAGATGAGGCTGATTTGAGAATTCTGGAACGAAAAATATAATTTAACAAACTAAATTTTATTTGAGTTAGATATTTGAATTGAAACTTTATAAAGCTTATCAATATAAAATTCCTTTTACAGACTTGCATCTCCGACAACGCTTGCTTATAATCTCAAACCAGCGTTCATAGTCTAATTGTTGCAATTATATCTAAATAATACTCGAAAAGTCTAAATATATTTTATTTCTTTTATATAAAATACACTACTCCCTAGTCGCAATCTTACGTTCAATGCTTCAGTTATCTGCGGTCACACCTAAACATAAACTTTTTAATTAATAATAGCCACAAAGCGCTTGAAGAATGGTGAAGTAAGACATTCATTTCTACCAAGGGTAAGCCGTAAAGTGTTTCCTTTAAGCGGAAAGATAAAAGTTCTCGACTGAGTAAAGAAAAAAGACTTTTTTTTTTTACGGTAGGAACAAATAAATTATTCGTTACATAATTTTATGAAATTATAGTTAAAACTATTCTATATTATTATTATTTATTGTTAGTCACTTATTGTCCCAAATTTATAAATTTCATTTTATCATAGGATGTTTTCGGAAGGGTTTAATACTATCGGCAGTTTCAGACATTTGCTAGGAAGAACGAACCAACTTCTGCAGTGTGGAATCGTACATCGTTGAGAAGTCTCCTGATATACTATAGCTCTCCGCGAGACCAATCTTAACCCGTCAATCCCTTCCTCTGACTTCTCGATTCCCTGTTACCTTCATCTCCTGAAACCACATGCACAGCCTGGGATTTTACACACAGGATCATCTGCCACTGGCTAGGGAACTCTCTCCTGAATCTCCAGACCATCCGTATATGTCTCCGTCTCTCTTTCCTCAATTCTATAAGCTATCTCTTCTTTCTATCGCTCTCCATCCTGTGGTGTACTCGATTGCATTTCCGATAATATAGACAAGGCTCTCTACATACGTCTGCATACATATTTGTGTTCAGTGACTTTAATGCCTACCATACCAAATGGCTTAAACACTCCATAACTGACCTTCTTGGCTTACAAACCCTTAAATTTTCAATCACTCAATCTTTCACACAAGTGGTTGACTTTCCTACGAGTTTCCCTAGTAACCCTGACGTTAAAGCTTCCCTTATCGATCTCTGTTTTACCTTCATCCCTGATTCTCGTCACGCTAAGCAGCTCTGTCCTCTTGGCAACTCTGATCATGCCATCGTGTCTGTTAACATCTGCTACTCTTCTCCCAGTAAAGAACCTCCCACTAACAGAACGTCTTTCTGTTGTCAAGGAGCAGACTGGGACTCATTTCCGTGATTTTCTTCCGCGATGTTCTTGATCTTCATTAACAACCTTCCCCATGTCATCAGTTCCCAAGTAGTCATCTACGTGGACGACACTACTATTTACTCCTGCCTCAATATTAAATCTGGTATCGTTGACAAAACTAACCTGGTCGCCGGTCTCGAAAAGGACCTCCAACCTGACTGTGGCAGGAAATGTCTTGTAAACTTCAATGCCTCCAAAACGACACTGCTTTCATTTACCCACCACAGAGAACCCTCCCTGCCTCCCATCAAAATGGCTGATGCCCAACTCCACGAGAGCGCCTCGTTGCGCCTGCTTGGTCCCACGCTGTCCGCTGATGTGAGGTGGAACAAATACATAGATTCAACAGCTTCATCTACCGCATGGAAAGTTGGTTCTCTGTGTCGTGCCAGAAAGTTTTTCTCGTTTGAGTACATCCTTCAAATCTATAAATCCGTCCGTACATGGAATATTGCTGTCATAAAATGATCTGGTGCCCCCGCTGTAAGTCTCGAGGTCCACGACAAAATCTAGAGACGGATATGCAATGTGATAGGTCCTGATCTGGCATCTTGTCTACAGTCACTTTCTCACAGACGTGCCGTGGCTTTCCTCTGTCTCTTCTATAAATATTTTCATGTCATCTGTTCCGACGAGTTTCTTTCTCTTGTTCTCAGACTGCATGAATTTAAACGTGCTACTAGGTTGGCATCTCGGTCCCACCCTTTCACTGTCGAAACATCTTTTTTACTCAAACAGCTTCTTCCCTCGCACTTCCCGTTTGTGGAATTCTCTTCCTCTTACTTGCTTCCCTGATAACTATAATCTTCAAATATTCAAGTGTAATATCAATCGACATCTTCTGATACCTTGATCTTGTTCCCTGTCCTTCTCTTTATCCTCTCCCCAAACACGCCTTTTTTACTCTTGTTCTCTACCCTCTGTAACTCCTTGCGTTCTAGTGGCACTCTCGCCCTGCTTGGGGTCAAATGCTTAAAAAAAGGTTTGGGAATATTTCTTTCAACAGATAAGGGAAGGGAGACGTGTATATTGAAATCATGCATACCTAAGTCACTTAAAATATTTAAGCTTATCTCAATATGATACACACACTCATGATCCAATTGATTTTTTTCTCTCTTTTAACCCGACTGCATATTTTTCACATGTTACTTCTGAAACATAAAACCGTTTCGCTTTTTTATTTTTTTTTATTTATGGATTGAATAATGGGTTCACTTTGAAATTTCTGAAAGATAAATATTTTTAATTACCTTTTTGTAGTTTTCAATTTATTTCAAATCCTGTTCAGGCTTAATCTACAGTCTCTCTTTAGTTTTCTTCAGCCCTCACACACTAAAATATAACCGTAAATTACTTATCACGTAATTCCTTGGCCACCTCAACCATCTGTGTTATAAAAGAGAGATAAGTGAAAGACTGAAAAATTTTAGACGAATTTATCCAAGATTCTAATCCGGAATTAAGTTAAATTATGATCAGTGAGTCTCTTTTCACATACACTTAAGTCCCATCAGAACGTGTGCAATCATGGCTCTCCATAGCTTCCTGTTCTTTGTTGCTTTCTTACATTTTCCTTTACGACTCGTCGTTGTTTTGCGGTACTTATTTGTCCATCCATTTGCTCAGACTTGCCAATTCGGTTAATCACTGCTTTTCTTTTGCTGCTCTTGCCTTTGATGTGTCTTGTGTATGTTAAATTCTCCAAGCCCTATTTCCTCATTATGTGTTCTGAAAATAGCTCTTTATGATTGCTAATAACAATTTGACTTTAATGTCCACTTACATATATATATATATATATATATATATATATATATATATATATATATATATATATATTTGTGTGTGTGATACAGAGAGATAAAGAAGTTTTATAGTGACATTCTTTTCATGAAAACTGTCCTAATTTTTAATAGAAATGTAAGTTTGTAAAGACATGGCGTTTGTTTTGCTCTGATAACTTTGAAACTATTTGATTATACAAGGCATAGTTTTGAATATAACTTCATGTTCTAATTGTTCCTCTTTCAACCATTGTCTGATAATCACTTGAGGTGTGAGCCTCTCAGTTACAATTCAGTATTGATTTCTATGTTTACACTACTTATATCTTTCCACGCTCTATCTCCGATATTAACTGCTCTTACCCCATAAATATAGCAAACTTTAAATTAAATATAAGTTTGACAGATGTGCCGGTGATCTTCGTCTCGAGATAGGCTTGTCGAAATACAATTCGGACTTGTCAATTTGCTTGTATGTGTGTGTGTGTGCGTACTATTGATAATTTTAGAAAAAGGTTTCTATGAGAGGGTGGTTCCTTTGTTGTTTTTGTGAGCAACGGTCGGTATTTTTCTATTCTGAGAGGTAGTCGATTATCGATCTACTTTTATCTCATGGGTGACTCACGTTTTCTAAAACAGTGTTTCTTGTTCTAAACTAAATGTCGGTCATGGGCAACAAAGTTAAATTAAGTTATTCTCACCAGAACAGTCAATTCAAACGCTTATATAAACATAAAATAATGTCACCAGTGTACATCACAAGTTCTACAACTGAGCGAGTAATGATCAAAGTCTTGCGCAAACAGACTTGACAACGAACAGTTTATGCTAGAAACGTTCATTTTAACTGGCATAGTGACACATGATACCTTCATTGTGTCCAGTGCCCATTGGTGCCAATAGCATTGTGAATAATTGCTCTCCAGTGGAATTATCCACGGCTGTTCAAATCTAGCATGTTTTTATTTTACATAATCTTACACAAGACCATAAAATAGCCACAGTCAGTCAGAGATGACAGGAGTCTGATAGTAGAGGAGAGTGGAGGAACAGAGTGGAAAGTACATAGACACTGTGATTGAGTTGACGTTAGAAGTCAGTTACAAGGACGCCCGAATCTAAGGAAGTTTACTTCGAGACTATATAGCGATCTTTGATTAATACTAACCTGCGTTCCTGGATTTTACTAACAGCATTACCTTTTGTATTTTGTGTAAATACATTTAATTTATTAGCTTAAATACTTGCGTTTGTCATTTATTGGAGACCGATTTTTCACGCGGAATCCACAAGAAATAATAATAATAATAATAATAATAATTTGTTAAGTGAGTATTCATAATAATGGCAGCATTATTTATTTATGCCTTAGGAGTGTCAGAGATTCTTGCTGTATCTGTGCATTCTACCTAAGATCAAAGTCTCGTTTCCTGGACCTCTGCCTAGAATCAGGGTAATTGATTGATTGATTGATTTTTAACGTCGTATTGACACTTTCTGTAAAGACGAAACATTGTTGTAAGCTAGAAAAAGTTACTAAATGAGGAATAACCAAAATGGAGGTTGGAAATGGAAATGGTAATCTTTATAATATCAACAAAATACAATACTCGCCAGCGGTGTGAAGTAGGTAAACCACTGCTAGTGGTGGACTACTTAGCATGTTACCCTCACATAGAATCGTGTCCAACGTATTTATGAGGATTAGGACATATCCATTAGTGTTCATAGGGTACGCTATATAAGAAACATGTTTTAAATTGTAAGAATAATTCCTTTTTTGCGATTGAATATTGCATTAACAATTTTTTGACAATAATCATGATTTTTCCAGATACAAATCCTATTATTTAACCCATAACTGGGGGAGTAGATGTATTCATAGCTTCCCCAAGGATATTTGCGGGTAAATGAATATAACCAACCCGACTGAAATTCGAACTCGGCTCTCCGAGCTACTATCAATTACACCACTAGCACCTCCACGGTGTAAAATCTGTGTGTTGTGTGAAAAGGATTGGGAAAATAAAGAAGTGGAGAAAGAGAGAAAATAGACAGGTAAGAGGGTAAGTAAGAAAGCTAGTGAAAAAGGAAAAGAAAAGTGAGTGAAAGTAAAGGGAAAAGAGATGCAGACGAAAAAGAGACATAGCTGGCAGTATTGAGTCTTAATGCTCCTTTACCCTTTTGATTTGTAAAGAGTGGGTGAAGCTTTTTCTTTTTGTGACTGACGCATAACTTACATAGGAAGGTAAGTAGATATTACGTCATTAATATAGCGTAACCTAATTGTAAATTTGATTGAAATGATTCCTTGGATTAGAATGAAGCACAAACAATCCGGAGAAGTGTTTGTTTCTGCAATTGTTAATTAATTATATGAATATAAAACAAAATGATGATTCTTTAGCAACAACCGCGCCTAGGGAATTGCGGGATATTGGAATGTCAGGAAACCATAATTTAGTGTTGAAAATAGTTTAGGAGTGACTAAAACAGCAATGACGTCATAAATGTTATAGACAAGCGTATGGTTGCAAGAAAGAAATACGACAACAGCAGAAATAGATTTACGTGGTTTATTTCAACAGAAACGTGAGGGTTTGGGACAGCTACCTTGTGGTATAGTTCATAAGTCGGCTTCGGATCTAGGTCGATCTCTCATAGTAGTTCACACATGTTGACGCTGGTTGATGCTCTCCTGCTGACAGCTGCTGACAGCTGCTGACCGCTGCTGACCGTGACAGGTCTGTTCCCTGGCCACTTGTGACTGCCTGTTGAACCTCCGTGTGACCTCTTTTATAGCGTTTTTTTATGGCTTAACAGGCTCGAAAAACGAAGCGAGTATAATTAGGAGGGAAGCATTTTTATTGGACGAAAAATAGAACACTTTAAATATT